>JASAOG010000263.1:332500-700000 GCA_030265305.1 Biomphalaria pfeifferi
TCTTTTTGGTTTATTCATATTTATATAGCACTAATAGCTGTATAAGTGCCCCTTTCAGATCTTACGATCTATAGGGCAGTGATGTAATGGTCATCTGTTTCTGTGGCCTACGGTAAACGAGGATGTCATGTGACCAGCACAACGACCAACCGCCTTTACTCTTACCCAATTAATGTCAGGTACCCATTAGAACTGGATGGACTCAGAGGCGACCAAATATCCCTCGGTTCGGAAGGCAAGCGCTCTACCGCTCAGCCACCGCGCCTCCGATACATCATGCCAGGCGATTATAATCCTCATGTCTGAAGGGACGTCCAGAAGGAAAAAAAAGATGTATGCCTGAAGTAGTGCAAAGGGACTGATCGTCTGATCTTTAAAATGTACATCAAAACATTTTTTTGTACGCCTCTGTGGTCAGGTCACGAGACTTCGCATTGCAGCAAGATCCCAGGGTACAATTAAATTGGAAATTTACTATATTTTACGTGCCGACCCGCGGCAAACATACAATCAAACTATAAACAAATACTGGAGACGCGGGAGCTAAATGGTAAACAAATGCTGGAGACGCAGGGGCTAATTGGTAAACAAATGCTGGAGCTAAATGGTAAACAAATACTGGAGACGCGGGAGCTAAATGGTAAACAAATACTGGAGACGCAGGGGCTAAATGGTAAACAAATGCTGGAGACGCGGGAGCTAAATGGTAAACAAATACTGGAGACGCGGGAGCTAAATGGTAAACAAATACTGGAGACGCAGGGGCTAAATGGTAAACAAACGCTGGAGACGCGGGAGCTAAATGGTAAACAAATGCTGGAGACGCGGGAGCTAAATGGTAAAGACTGGGATTTTTAATTTCGGGATCTTTAGGGCGCCTCTGAGTCCACCCAGCTCTAATTAGTTGTGTGTTCGTTGTGCTGGCTACATGACCCCATCGTTAACCGTGGGCCACAGAATCAGGTGATCTTCGCATCATCGGCCCTGTGGATCGCAATTTCTGAAAGGAGGGAACTTTTTTTTATATAAACAAATGCAAATATAGTTTAATATAGTAGTAGTAGCTAGTTCTTCGTATCAGTTTTTTGTGGTAGGTTTAATAAGTTGAGCAATAATTGTCCCCAAAAAAATAAATAATTGAGGTTGCCGTCATTGTGGTGGCAACACCATTCACTCATGAACCGATGTCTCACATAGGCCAGTGGTCTTACTCTTTACCCTCACTATAATACTAAGGCCCACCTTCGAGCTCGAAGATAAATGAGGCAGTGTTTACCGTGGCTACGAGTAGCTCCAGCTGCGACCTACATATTTGCCACATCTAGCAACTATTTGTCATTACTAAGCATTCTTGACTGCTTGAAACGGGGTCCCCTTGCCCTTATATATCAGTGCATGCTTATTGTGCCATCAGAAGTATACACTAATACAGTAGGACAAATATAAAGTTATAATCTTCTCTCTATACGTATATTACACTCCAATCTGCAATGGTACCCATTTTAGCACGATTTCTGTTTCATTAGTGGATTACGTACTTACAAAACCATAAACTGTACTCTAATATATATACATGTATACATTAATATGCCTTAAAATATTATAAATACAATAACAATATAAACAAATTAAACTTTACTTACTGTCTGCTTTTCGAGAGTCTGTGCGGTCCCACCGCATCTTGTTATGTTTAAATTTCCACTTCAGTTTTACCTCCCTTTGGAGCTGACGTGTTGTTCAAAAGGTTCCCCGCGTCACAGAATTAAAATAGATCCTCTATATTTAGTCGAGCTTGACGTCATAGCTAGACTTTTTTTTTTCTTTCTAAAGATATTAAGGGGAATTCCCCCCGGGCTTTCCCAACAGCTAATAGGGGTCTATACATTCAAACAGAAGTGGAGAGCTGGACAAACTCAAACTGAATCATCGCCTCTCCACAGTTGAGAAGGGCTGTGAGGGCGCTGATTTTTTTTTTATTACAAAGCTTATATCAACTCACTTTGTCCGTCTGTCTGGTCAAAAGTTTCAACACGTCATTTCTCCCACAGCCATTCTCGGATTAAGTTGAAACTTCCCACAACCATTCATTGGAGCAGAGGCTTAAATGACTTAAATTTCCAACAAAATATCTTTGCGAAACAGGATTTGCAACTTACAAAATAGAAAAGTAGATTTGACACAGACGATGACATTCGTTATGATCTGGCAAAGACTACTTTAGAATACCAGATCTGGTGAAACAAATGAGAAGCTCAAGCTTCCCAAATGACATTGTCATGTTCTGCACAGACTGTCGCAACAAAGTCGTAGCCATGTAGGATTTGGTCTCTTGAGCTACTCTCTCTGCACCATCATGCTTTTCAAATTGCAAATGAGAACATGAATATGGTGAATACTTAATTGAAAGTAAATATTCAATTAAATATCGGTAATTATTCATTTTATGTTACATCGAAAAAAGGCAATAACTTTCCATTACTGAATATATATATATATATATATATATATCTGTAAGTGTTGAGTTCTTCCTCTCCGATAAACTTTAAAAAAATGATTTTTTTGGGTATTTTGCTTGTTTAAAATGTTTTATTAACCTATAAAACATTAACGCACAGAAAGAAAGAAGGGAAAAAATCACAACACAGTGTAGAGTGGCCACTTACGTTATCGGCAAAGAGTTTTCAACCTTAAGTTGTTTTTTTTCTTTTTAACTCACTTGTAGCTATAAGATTAGAGTGTCCAACATTATTCTGCCCTTGAGGCCTGTTCGTTCACTTCTGATGCTAATATTTTAATGCCCGGGTCTACACTTGTAGCTCCAAACAGCAAAATACAAAAAGTCGACTCTAATGGAACTGAACCTCTGAAGTGTTTTGTAGTCCGGATAGCAACGCATCACACGGGGCAACGTTGAGGTAAAAAATTACGTCTTGTGTGGGCTGACATGAGTTACTTGTTACCGTAAAATTAAAAAAAAAAGTATTTGCAAAATCGCGTGCATATGACAAATAATTATTACATGGTGACCAGAGGCGGGGGCGGCAACCGTACCCAGGCCCCGCGCCCGATGGAACCCTAGGACAGCAGAAATTCATATGATCTAGTTTGTTGATATTTCGTGCAAAATGTTTTTGAATCATTAGTTTATGTTAATTAAATAGTCAGTATTTGAGGACAGGGGACACAATCTTACAATCAAAATCTTACATGCTTAATAACTATAATACAGCACGACGAAAAGTCATTCGGCTTGTAGTACAGTACCTTCTTAACGTATCAAGTGGTTGGTCGAACTAACAGTATCCCTTTTGACATGAGCACGTGTCTTCTTGAAACTGTAAAGTAGAGTTGAGCCTTCGCCTCTTGGAACTCTAAGCCACCAAAAGTGAACAAGAGCTCCCTTTCACGGCCTGAATGAGAACAGTGTACACTGCTCTGTCTGGCGGGGTGTCAGACTCGCGGCCAGAGACCGCGTGCACCGGGACCCCTGCCATTTTTCTTTTCTATACCAGGCTAACCGTGCTGGACACGCCATTTATGTAACGGCCCCTTGAGGAACGCGCCTGGATTGTGACAAGGTTGTGGGAGCTTTTTGACAACTCCGCACAGTGCAATGAGGATGCTCTCGCACCCCCTTAGGCACCCCCACGGGAGTCTTGTTTTGCTACCCTTTAGCCTAATCGTTTCCTCCTACGATCGTTTCCACCCGGGCGCCACTATGAGGCAGGGTAGCATGCCCGGGTGGGCACATGTCTACTTTTTGTATCGACCGAGATAGGGTTGTAGTTGTTAATAGTTTTTAGTTTATAGTTTGTTATTCTTTCTAAAAATATTCACGCCTGCCTTTTTACTTGCATAAGCGAACACTTTTCGGAATCGATTGCAATTTTCTGTAGAAAAAAAAACAGTCGACCTTGTTTAAATGTATGAAACAGGTGTAACCAAAGCATTTTTTTATTGTGTTTTTGGTCTCAAAAATTTATTTTTATTTTTACATATTCACAATGTTAAAAACCAATATGAATGTATATTTTCAAACATATGAATAAATGGCACTACGCAGTTTTTGAACTGTACAGGATTCACTCTGTATGTAAATTGACTTTGTCTACTCCAAGAACATGATGAAAATTCTGGAACATGTTTTGGAACTATTTCCTTCTCAAATATTTTTCTGTAAAATATATCTTTGTGCTATTATTAATATAAAATAACATGTTATGAGTATTCTTTTATACAAAATAAAAAAATATTTAAAAAAAAGTAACTATAAGAACGACGAAATTTTTTTTTCATAAAGTAATATACACACTTGGCTGTGTCTAGTACACCGTTGAGAGTCTTGTCTTAAAATTTTAGATCTACAGAAGAAAAGACATATGTTCAGAATTTATCTTATAAAAATTATTGAACGCTCTTTACACTATGAGATTGATTTTTCTAAAAACATTTTGTATACACCTAAATAAAGCAATGCTGCTTTAAGAATCAATAATACAGTTCAAGAACACTAAACATTTAAAAACAAAACAAAACAAAACACTTTAACTAATAAACTTATAATATTACACATATGACATTCATGAGATAAGAGTAGACTAGTTATAAGAGACCATTGTCTAGAGAAAGAAAAGTAAAAGAAAAGAAAATCCTTAAAAACAAAATAAAAAAACAAAGCTTATCTAAGGGGAAGAACCACAAAACTTTCTAGCACATATACCCCACTACTGTATATATAAGCTTTCGTGTTTTTATATAAAACATAATTAATTTATTAAAGCTGACTAACTATGTAATTGGTTAATTATTTTTAGGCATAACAAATATTTGTGTAACGTTTCAACTTGGTCCGAATATAGGTGCGGAAGAAGTAGGGTGTGGTAAATATTATACCAGACAGACAGAAAGAGTTTATATTTGCTTTGTAAAAAGTAACAAGTAACATGTATTTTAAATATAATAGGAAAATAACGGTTTGAAGTCTGGAGTCTAGCGAGTACATTACTGCAGACAACAAAAGGGACATAGCTCCGGTTTTTTTTTTGCATTCTAGTATTTGTATTTTTTTGTCCCCTGCACCCTAAAAAAAACAACAACCAATCTTATCTTATTTTATATAATACAGACGTTACTTCAAAAAAAAAAATGATTACGTCCTAAGCGTCATGCATTTTGTCAAGCATATTAACCAATGACCTAAATTCTGCTAAGTCACTGGTTTTCCTGACTAGCTCAGCATTATGGTCGGTGTTTTATGTATAATTGCTACTTTACTTTTAAGTCTACTATCCTGGAGCCTTTCTATATTTAGTGATTTTACTAAAGGTATTACTCTAGTCAACTGCGAATATTCGTTTGTTATGAATCTCACTGCTCTTTTTGTGTGTCTCTTCCAGTTTCTTAATGTTTTCTTGAGTTGAGGGGTCCCAAACGGTGGATGCATATTCTATTTATGGCCTAACCAAAGTTAAATAACATTTTAGTTTTATGTACTTATTTGATTTATAGAAATTTCTTTTAATAAACCCTAATGCTTTGATTTTTTTATAGTTTCGTCAATATGTGGATTCCATGACAGTTTTTCATTTATTATAACACCTAGGTATTTTGCGTTTTTAGTCTGTGTTACTGGTTTACCATGAATAAGATAAGTGGAATTAATTTGTTTTAGTTTTTTGTTACTCTTAACAACTGACATTTTTCTGGGTGGAAAGACATGCTCCAATTTGATTCCCATTTCTGTAATTCATCTAATTCTCTTTGTAAAATATCTGTGTCTTGTGTTGTTTTTATTGTTCTATATAATATGCAATCGTCTGCAAATAATCTGACTTTTGTTCCTGAGGTAATGCAATTTGGTAAATCATTTATGTAAATTAAGAAAAGTAGTGGACCTAAGACAGTTACTTGAGGTATACCTGAGTTTACTGTTATCGGTGTTGATTTAGAGCCATTTCTCTCCCTATCAGAAAATCTTTAATCCACTGATGCAATGGACCATTAATGCCGAAACATTTTAATTTTTTAAGCAAACTATGGTGGTAAACTTTGTCAAAAGCCATGGAAAAATCTAGTAAGATAGCATCTATTTGTTCACTATTATCTAAACCTTTTGAAAAGTCATCAATTAGTCCTATTAGTTGTGTTTCACATGATCTATATTTCCTAAAGCCATGTTGGTATGGGGTGAGGACATTATGTTTGTCTAAGTGGTTTATAATGTTGCTACATATTATGTGTTCTAGGATTTTACATGTGATGCTGGTAAGTGATACTGGTCTGTAGTTTCCTGGGTCAGATTTTTCTCCTTTTTTAAATAGGGGGTAGACTTTAGCTTCTTTCCAGTCCTTTGGTACTCTGCCCTGGTTAAGCGATGCCTGAAAGAGTATTTTGAACACTGGGGCTAGCTCATTGCTTAGTTCTTTGAGTAATCTAGCTGGAATACCATCAGGTCCAGACGCTTTATTTGGTTTGGTGTTGGCTAAAAGTTTTTGGATTCCATTTTCTTGTACTACTGTATCTTCTATGTTGTCTACTTGGTTCAAATTAAGTAATATGTCTTTATCTCCTGGGGCTGAGAATGCTGATGCAAAGTATTTGTTTAGGATGTTTGCTTTAGTTTCATTATCATTGTGTATTATGTTATGTTCATCTTTTAATGGCGCTATGCCTGTTGTTTCCATTTTCTTAGACTTAATGTATGACCATAGGTTTTTGTTGTTATCTTTAGATATTACATTGTTTATGTATTCATTCTGCAGCTGTCTGCTTACTTTTTGGGTTAAGTGTTTAATTTTTATATACTTTTTGTAAACTCTTTCTGCCTTAGTTTCTTTAAATTTTCTATATAGGTTTTCCTTCTGTTTACAAAGCTTCTTTAGTCTATTATTAAACCAGCATTTATTTATTCTGTTACAAATGTATCTAGTTGGTATATGATTTTCTATAATGCTTTTAAGATGGTTTTTAATGAAATTCCAGAGGTCATCGACTGGTTGGTTAATTTCTTTTTCTAATAAGAATGTTTGTTGAAAGTTTAATGCAGCTTGGTGTAGTTGTGTTAGGTTACATTTATTCCAGAGTAAGATTTTTCTTTTGAGTTTTGTATTGGCTACTGCTTAAATCTGACTGTGTATTTTTATGATCTCATGGTCTGATAGACCAGGGATAATATCATAATCAACTACTAATCCAGGTCTGTTGGTTAAGAAGAGATCTAATGTGTTGTTTAATCTAGTTGGCTTTTTAATGATTTGATCTAAACTTAGGTTGTGTAAAGTTTCTATGAAAAGCTCATTTTGATGTTTATCTATGGTTAGTGTTTTCCATTTTATATCTGGCATGTTGGAATCTCCCATAATCCAAAAAACTGCATTTTTATTTGTCTCTTTAAGTGTAGTAAACTGATTACATAGTTCCTGCATGTATTCTAAACTAGAATTTGGTGGTCTGTAAATACTGCCTATTATTAGGGATGTTGAGTTGGTATTAATTTTACAAAATGTTGATTTTATATTTTTTGAGTTAGGTAAGGTAATTTCTTCTGCTATAAGAGTGTTTTTTTATTGCTAATAAAACTCCTCCATGATTATCAGCCCTATCTTTTCTGAAAATGTCATAATTACTATTGAAAATTTCTGCATTATAAATTTCAGGATGTAGCCAAGTTTCTGTTCCTGCAATTATGTCTGGTTTCTCACATTCTAATAAAATTTCTAAGTCTGCTGTTTTGTTCCTAATACTTTGAAAATTATTACTAAGGTTTTTAGGTGTTTTGGTATTGCTTCTTTATTAGGTTTGTTTAGTGAGGCTGTTGTATTAATTTTAGTAGATTTAGGTTTAACAGGAGTGGATCTGGCTAGTGGTTGGTGAGTTTGGTTTGGGATGGTGCTTAGGATGTTGTATTGGTTAGAACTGTGCGCATCAAAGGAATCAAACAGTCCTGATGTAAACTGAGGTAACCCACACGGTACACAGTGCCATGTTGCCAAGGCATAATACACAGGTGTATTCATATGGAGACATGATGCATGGTACCATTTATCGCAGGTGTCACATTGAATGTATTAATAAACCAATGTATTAATCATAGACATAAATAAATATAGACTGGCCGATAAAAGAGTTTTATGAAACGAAAATTTGTGACTGGCAATTTTGTGTACTTTATTATACAGCATTTATGAGCAGTATAAAAGTTAAGTATTCATATCTATTTCAGCCATAACCTATATAAGTATTACAATATTTTCACCTGTGTTATTTTTTAATCTCTAAGACTGAAGATCATGCAACTTTTCAGAATTCGGAAATCCGACAACAATAGATGTACATGTTTTCAAGTTACATGAAGTTACTTCCTTTTGCCAGTCTATATTTACTTAAGTCAATGGTATTATTCTTGTGGTCCTTAGTTATGGGTACACTAGTTGGTAGAACGCAACTGGCTATAAAAGAAAAACAGCAGCACACACATGTGGCGAGGTTTTTAATATTTTAAAAGATTATGGTTTGTTAACTCTAGAAGTTAATTTTGAGTTTACCCCCGCTCACAAAAGAAATTTTATTTAACAGGCACATTACGAGCCAACAATGAGAACAAATGAACAAAATATATATTCAAGATGTGAATAATTTAAGTTATAAAAAAATAGTTTGGGTAATGGTTTGACAATGGGAGATAGTTTGGTGGATTGATTTCATCACAGATTGCATATAGAGGAGTGGATAAGTGTCTCTGTTTTTGTTTCTTATCTTTTCACTGCTGGTTGGTTGACCGCTGGACTCATCAGTATAGTAGATGCAGGATAGACTCGGGGCCGATCTTCTGTAACTTGTAGATGGATGAGGTTGACTCATAGAAGCTAGTCGTCTGCAGCGAAAGGTGGGAAGAGTATTCTCTAGGCCGTCGGCAGTGGGCAGTTGATAGTGGGCAGTAGGCGCTGAACACTGGGCAAGTCTCTTGGCTCTGGACAGTAGGCAATGGATAGTGGGCACTGGGCTTTTAGGCCGTTTATGGTGGGCACTACAGAGAGTAGGAGGGAGTTATGGCGTTGTCGGCTCAGGTTTTGTGACGCTGTAGACCCAGTCGATGCTGAATATCTAACAGGTGTAGACAGTACAGATCTAGTGGTGATAAAAGCTGCGCGTTTACTGTGCGTAATATTGCACCACAAATAACAACCAGGCACGGTTGTTTAAAAAGTTAAAAGCTAAGTTTTAGCTTTGCCTGCTTACTGGAGAAATTTGTTTGGCGGGTATGAGCGTCTGTTTGAGTTTGTCCCTACTCTTATATTGATTGGGCCAAAAAATTATTAGCATAGCCACTAATGCCGGATCCAATAGATTTTGGGTATTTTAAATCTAAGTTTAATGCAACCTTGATGCTATGATATTATCGCTTTCTAAATTTCTAACTTACCCGCGTCCAGTAGAATTTAACATTAAGTTTTTTAAAACTACTCAAAAGGGCCCCATCTAAACTTGTGACCAGGTCAGGAGTTAAATAAGGTGGTAATTTCGAAAGTTATATTTTCGCTAGTAACTACCTGGAAAGAGCAGATGTCACTAACTGACTCTCTTGTTAACTGGACGTTATTCTTTTTATGGGCGGACGTCTCCTGCTTGAGCAGAGGGGGGGGGGGGGTTGCAGATATTATTATTATAGCTTTTATATAGCGCTACTTTCATGCTTTTAGCATGTTCAGAGCGCATTGGTCCAATCTCATTTGTGGACAAGTGGGGGGGGGGGGGGGAGGGGGTATCTAGGAGTTGGTTTTCCGTGCTGCCTTTAGGCGCTCAGTAAACACAACTCTGCCTGAATTGGGTGTCGAACCTCAAGCCAGTGGCGTAGCATCCATGGCTCGAAGGGGTTCAATGAACCCGGGCCCATGACCATTAGGAGCCCACTGCGTCTGGGCCCAGGACTCTTGACTAGTTGAGAACTTTGGGGTGACACCAAAGTGAAAAAATAAATGTACTTTTGTAAAAACCTATAAAAAATAGAATTTAAAAGTTCTCTCAAAATATCCTGAGCTTTGTCCCAGAATTTATATAAACTTAAAAAGCAGTGTTTTAAGCTTTAATGTAAGGATTTGCTTGCTATCAGATTATGTGAATTGTAATGGTGGCTAACCCTAATCGTGCGTTTTAGGTGACAATCGTCTCCATATCGTCCCATTCGTTGTTTTTTTCTTGTCTTTTTATAGTTATACACTCATGGGTAGTACAGGAATGGTGGGGGATGAAGAGAGTTTGGTTATGAAGTATGGATAGTCCCGATTATCACTAATTAAAATTTCGATACAGCTGCAAATTATTCAATTTTTTGAAAGCTAAATATGTTTTTATTTGTTTTGAATTAAAGTATGTAAAGTCAACTTCGTTTATTTTACTCCGGGAGCATTTTCTTAATTACGAAGTTAGTTGTTGGCAAGGTAATCTCATCGGTACTGTATAACCATTTATATTTCTTGGAATCTTTGGGCTTCCATAGGAAATAAATGACAGATCCTTGCGAAAGAATCCCAAAAACTTCGTTCGTCTACAGCAAAGGACAATGGACAACCCAGTGATCGTCAAGTTTGGACAGTTTATGTACAATTTTAACGTGAACTGTTGTGTAAACCGTAAACTTATGTTAGTGTATTATGTGTTGTTGGCAATGTCATCTCTTCAGTACTGAATTAAAAAAAAAACAAAGACTGACATCTTTTCAGCCTTTGATGATACTAACAGAATGCAATGACAAAAACACCCGTCTGCAGATCGAAAACAAACTTATTTACATGTCAGGCACCCTCTAACCTAACAGTGTCAGCGATCAGCACACTTTTATTTAATATTCGATGGGCACTAACACTACGGTATCCCCCTTTCCCATTCATCTTTGCCTGACATCTCCGCCCCCTTCCGTTTTCCCGCGCTTTTACACCAGCGTAGCTCATTTCTTTTCTGCCTCGATAGAGAACAACATCGGACAGATAAGTTAACTTAAGACTTGTGTTAATTATTTTCTTAATTATTTTTTGTTAGTTTTGTAGCTGATGAAGGCCTCGTGGCCCAAACGTCCTTTGTTTTACTTGGTCCGGCAGGGTTACATATATGCATGTTTTTCGTATTTTCTATACAGTCGTTTACCCCTGCAGCAGTAAATCTTTGTTTTTTGAGTCTTTGAACTTTCTTTTACTGATCTAGTGGACTGGATTTAGATCTATCTCAAACATGCCGAATGTTCCTTTATCATTGAAAAAAAAATTTGCCCCTAAAATGAAAGTAGAGTATGAAAATGGGTTTACCAGTTTAGCCGAAATATTAAGATAGATATAAGATAACTTTTATTGATCCAATCCAATGGAAATTCGGTTTGACTACAATTGACAACCTCAGCGTAACTACTGTACAATATAGATGCACATACGAACGACATTCACACACGAAAAGCACATATACACTCATAACCAGCGCTGTATAAATATACTTCTATGTACTTCTCGATGAGGACAGAATGTTAATTTTTAATGTTGGTCATCCAGGGTCTATTATTACTGAATGTTTTAATTTTCCTCTTTGGTACAATCATTTTTTCACAGAACTGGATGTACGAATTAACAGTTGTGGTAAGTTCATCAATGCCTGGGCAGTTGTTTACAAACATGTCCCAATCTGTTTGCTCCAGACAACTTTGTAGCTGCATCACTGATAATTCGACTTAAATAACTTCGCTACAATTGACATGACATACAAACTATTGGGGCAGGCAGAGGAAACAGTGGTGCATGTCTTACGAGAGTGTCCAAAAGCTGCGGGGAGACAACTGAAGGTTCACTTGAACTCCATGGAGGCTAGGAGGCACTACGTTCAAAAACAGTTTTTTACCAGAGCACTACGAGAGGCCCATGCTTTCCTGCCCTATTACCATTAGAGGTTCATCCAAGGTTCATGTTGTCCAATACGTTATGTATTTCTATACAAATTTTACGTTTTAAAATTCAAATTTATGGATGCGCTGTTCAACCTTTTTCAAAACGTACACATTTTGGTTCACATGTTACAGATTTAATATATTTGTTTACCTAGCACAAGGCCCTATGTGTAATATAAATGTTGCGAACCATAAAGTTCACTTATATCTTATATATATTGACGATTTATTATGACTCTTGACCTTACGTACGACATACCAGAGCTTTACAACAGGACGAGGCGTTATGCATTAAGCGCATTTACTTAAACTGTTTAAATTTGTTCTGCTGCGACAATTAAAATGTTTGAAATGAATTCTGATTCTGCTGTCTGCAACATCTATCTTCGAATAACAATAAAAATAGTAAATTGCGTTGAAAAAAACAACTTGTATGTGTCAAGTTTTACATTTTAGATTAGGCCATACTTTCAATGGTCTTAGACGACCCCTGACAAATTGTCAATCGACCCCCAAGGGGGTCGCGACCCACAGGCTGAGAACCCCTGAGCTAACTAGTCGGGCAGCATCAGTACTTTTGTCTTTATTATATGTACAATGTCTAGTACATGTTTTGTGGCTTTCTCTGTGTTGGCTGTGGGTGGTATATGCACACGTAGGACGTAAAATAGTTTAAGCTTTCTCGGCAGGTAGTATAGCCTGAGATTGTTACATAGTAGTTCAATATCGGTCGTATCGTACACAGTTTCATTATTGATAGCAATTATGAAATACTGTAAAAACGGGTTTACCCGATTTGTTAAAAAAGTGTATTCCTTTAATAGAGATATATATTTAGGTATTTTTATTTTTAAGGCCCTAAGGTTGTGGGTGGGGCATTAAACATACACTACGATCTCCACCATGATCTACGGAACATTTATGCCAAGTTTGATCAAGAGTAGTCAAACGCTTTTGATTTCTATGCGGGACTTACATATATATAAATACGCCTTACTTTCTACTTTATATATTAGACTAGCAAAATACCCGCGCTTTGCAGCGGGAGGATTATTGCATTAACATTTTAAATTTGCTTTAATTAATAGGCCTACATGTAACAACAAAACATTCTCATTTGTGCCAGGAGTGTTACCGCAGGGAACGTAGCGCATGTATTTTTGGAATAACCGGAACAACGCAGTTTTTGTGTGGCTTTTTGCAATGTTAGTCCGATAAGTAAAAATAATGTGTCATATGTACTGCCTTAAATATTTCATTACTAAGAAGAAAAGTAAACCTTTTGAAATAGAGAAGAAACATACATGTACCAATACACAGTTATTTGTTGAGGATCTCTTTGTACACCACGTTGTCAGTTCGGCCCTCCGGCTGCAGTATGACCAATCCCTGCGCCGAGCTTACTCTTGAATATATTAGATGACAACTAAAGAGAAAACAAAAAGGTCAGGTACTGGGGGAAGAACCGAGACTATTCGTTATAGAAGACCTCAACACCAACCCATGACGTCACAACCTCTGGGTGGTGGATAACCATTGCTCGTTGCCACATTTTATAGACCTGTGTCGTGGCAATGAGGAATTTGTCAAAACTTCCCCACAGGTTGATACGTTACATGTTATTGTTCGGGCCTTCTAATACGATTGGTCTCGGATGAACCCATTCATGCCGCGTAACAATACATATTATTAAAATTTTAGAAAAATAACTTAAACATTTATTTTTTTTACAATTCCTTTCAAAAGCTTGCAGACTCACGGATGGAACATGGAGCCTGGACACGGATTCTGAAAACGGCTCTAAAGATTTTCCTAGAAATTTGACAATTTATGTATACTTTTTTTAACAAAAGAACTATCTAATTGGCCACACAGTTAAAACCATGGTTTGACCGTTATAGTTTTTCAAAATATAATCATCTGAAGATTAAATTTGGCCTCATTCGAGCACACGTCAGTGTGAATTCAGTAGAAAAAAAAATATAATCCATTTGAGGCCGTATACTTATGTATATAGAAATGTATACAATTTATCAATACTATAGCTATAGAAAGCAAGAAAACATGGGCCTCGATTCTTGAAGAAAGCGTGCCATTCGGAAAATGGCCAGCTCCTCTACCACCAAAGCGAAGGCCACATTGACATGCAATATATGTGGACCCAAAATAGGGATAGTCCACGAGAAAACAAGAGTAGTATTCACATTACGGATGACTGGCTGCGCGCTGGACTGTCGTTTAAATTTATCAAACCCTGCCCGATCCCATCCCCCTTTGTCCAGCGGTTTGTATTAGAAAATAAATTCGTCAATGCATTTTATTCCATTTTACTATGTACAGAATAACTCTTTAAATTTCACTTATTATCCGCTTCCCTACCCAAACTTGGCCCCGCGAAATCCGTTTCGCATAGGGCCCCACAATGGTTAAGTCCGGCCCTGTTATTTAGTAGATTACTTAGATTAGTTCCTAGTTTTTTTAAATCTGAGTAGATTTACAAATAAGCGTAACCAGAATTTTGTTTCGGGGGGAAAGGTTAAGGTGGTGCAAACAATTTTTTTTTTTTTTTTTTTTTTTTTTTAACAAATTTTATATCAACTCACTTTGACTGTCTGTTAAAATGTGTGTAAACGTTATTTCTCCCACACCCAAAGTCGGACCAAGGCGGAAGAGATGACTGAAGGTATAACAAGATAAAACCGAAGAGATGACTGAAGAGATGACTGAAGGTATAACAAGATAAAACCGAAGAGATGACTGAAGGTATAGCAAGATAAAACCGAAGAGATGACTGAAGAGATGACTGAAGAGATAAAAGATAAAAAGGTAACCCTTTCAGACCTTGCGATCAATTTGAGCTAATGATGTAAAGCTCTATGACGGTTACTAAGAATGTCATGTGGCCAGCACAACAACCAACCGCCTTTACTCCGCAAACGTATGTGAGGCAGAAGTGGTTGGCCTCAGGGCGTCTTAAAAATCGTACAACTCTAAGCCCACGTTGGGATTCCATCTCGAGAGGTCCACGTTCGGGATCTGAACACTTTACCACTAGGCCACCACGTTCAGACTAAACAGAAGTAGATTTAGAACTTAAAAAGAGTTTTTGAATCTTCTTTTAAAACTGTCGTCTGCGTGTAAAAAACAAACAAACACAGTTTAATATTTAATGAATGAAACAAACAAAAAGTTTCGATTACAACAGAAGTAGACTAGCAGTCTCTTATATCCCAAGTATGATATATACGAAACCGGAAACTCATAAGCGTGCTTAATTTTTGCTTAACTTTAAACCCGACAGACTTAAAGACAGACGAACGAACACACGGACTGCACAAAGACAGTTGCAGCTATTTCCCGATGGATAATTATAACCCAAGTTGGCAGCACTTAGGCTTAAAAAAAAAGCCGAGAGATTTGTTTTGAATTAGAACTATCAAATTCTTTCCAATGACGCCCGGCTTTAAAAATTCTGTTTGCTTGGTTCTCTATTTTACTGATGTAGTCTGTTGAAGTGTGTTCTACCAAATGTTTAGGCGACACGTACACCTTTCTGGATGGATGGTGTCACGATGTTAAGGTCAAAGTTGACGACATCGATTACCTGGCCAGCATTGCGGTACATTCTCACAATATTGACAGAACGTCGTCACTCCTGATGACTCATTCTGCCTGATATAATAACTGGGTTATGAAAGTGTTTCTCACCTTGGTGATTCTAGAGGATCTGGCTCCAGTCCCTTAGAGATATAAGTAATCCGCATGCTAGATAATATCAAACAAGACAGATTTTTATGATAACTTCTATCAACAGCTTCTAAAATTTCGTGAGTAAAGGGTACAACGTCACTTTTAGGCCGTGAGAACCACTGAGCTAGAAGATTGTGGAGTGGATATAATAGACAGGCAGGTACAATTAACCCAATCAGATAGTCGTTAGAGTGGGTTGATATTGCGTCATAAGACCAACAAGTGTGACGCCATGTGGTGAGAACATTACTAATACACATGGTCGTTTTACTACTATGTAAGAAAGTATCTGGGCTCTGAAGCCAGGGTTTAATAGTTCTAATAGAATAATAGTGTTTTGAAGTCATAACAGAGCACGAATACGTCTGAATAAAATGATAAGATGATAAAATTACAATGTTTCTGATGATAGTAAAATTAAACTTCTCATGGTTTCTGATGGTATAACTGCAGTAAAAGAAAAGATATTTTGACACATTTGAGTAAATTATAAATGGCGTAGACAGTATTTTTTTTTCGGGGGGGGGGGGGTAGTTTTTTTTCTCCACCCCCCTCCCCCACCCCCCCCACCGAAAGCTAAAAGCATGAGACTGCACTAAACAAAAACAATTAATAGAAATATTTCTAATCGCACAGATTAGTCTAAGATCTAATCACATGACTGATCCAAACCAAGAAATACAACTACAATTAATAGAAGCTTTGTTTTTATTTTTTTTAAATTATTTGTAAAAATATTTTTATAGTTTCTTGTTTTTTTAAATACATTTTGGTGTAGGGTTGTTAGGAATTAATGTTATATTACAGTGTGGCCCAAAGATATACGGCAATTGTCGAATTTCCAGTCAATCGTAAGAGCCGATTTCGGGATCCCTGTATTTATTACATGGCCCTGTTATTCGATCCGATGACTTTGCAAGCTGAATAAAGGAATTATAATAATTATATTGGTTGTTTAAATTGGATTATTAATCTTCATGTTGAAATAAGTGCTCTTGACATTGTTGAATTTATTTTGAATATCTCTAATAGTTTTATGAAATCAATCAATAAATCGACCAAGATTTTACATATATTGTAAATTAATGTACAGTGAATGCTGCTTAACAATAATAGCTCACGTTACAAATGACTGATCTACTTCTTGTACAGAGACACCGCCTTCTGTTTTGCATTCATATTTTGTGTTTTGATCCGACATCTTAGAGGTCAACCCGTACAGACAAACATACATACTGCGTCGATGCATCCCATGTGTGAGTGTGCCCGCGTGCCTGTTTGCTAGTCGCCCCATTGGTATTAAAGCAAATGTCTCGCAAGATGCTGCAAGCCTTCTGACGTCTTCCAATATGCTGTGCGAGCTCGCTTGGTCTACGTAGATTGGAAACAATGTGCCAAGACACTGCGGATGGGTCCATGCAGTACAAGTCGGAAGGAAAGAATTACGAGGCTTAGTTATTTTTTTCTTATCAAAAGCTTTTTTAAACATCATGTACATCCAGACAGTGTCCTCCAGATCTGAGCGTAACCTGTTTATCTCATAACCCTAATACATACTTGCATAACCCCATAACCCTTTGAACTTAGTTATGCTAGTCAGATCTAGTTTTTTAAAATAAAGTATTTACACGGCTGTTAGACTAAAATGTCTTTAATTGACAGATAAATACGGCTCCAAGTCATGGAAAGTTTCGAAAACAAATATATATAAAAAAAAAGTACGCAACCATAGACATAAATAAATATAGACTGGCCGATTAAAGAGCTTTATGAAACGAAAATTTGTGACTTGCAATTTTGTGTACTTTATTATACAGCATTTATGAGCAGTATAAAATTGAAGTATTCATGTCTATTTCAGCCACACACCCCTATATATTGTAAATAAGGAGGCGTGTAGTTTTGTTTAATCTCTAAGAATGAAGATCATGCAATTTTTCATAATTCGGAAATCCGAATACAATAGATATACATGCTTTCAAGTTACATGTAGTTACTTCCTTCGGCCAGTCTATATTTATTTATGTCTATGTATGCAACACTTTGTTCAAGTTGTAAGGAAATTCGCCCGGAATCTTGGGACATTGCTTTTTTCTGTCTTAGAAAAATAATGATCTATTGTTTTTAAAGTTTAGAGATAATGTAGTCCAATTTTCTGGATTTAAAAAAGAATGAGCTATTAATCACAGAACTATATATTCTTGCACATTTATGATATAAAACCATTTTATTTAATTCCATTGAAATAATGTTTCGACAATCCTAGATCGAAATAATTCAAGTATGTCGATGTTAATTATCTTATGATTTTAGATTGTACATTTAAATATATTGATTACCTAGATATTTGTAGATCTAGATTCTGGAACTAAAAATTCCAAAGTAATAATTCTGTGAAAGTGTGTTCTTCCTTACAATGTTCATTTATCTTATCTTATAAAATACAAACGTTACTTCAAAAAGAAGATGATTACTTCCTACGCGTCATGCATCTAGTTATGCATATTAATCAATGACTTAAATTCTGCAAAGTCATTTGGTTTTCCTTTCATTTTACTCGGACTAAACATTATAATGATAATAAGTATTAAATGTTACATAGGTTAGGTTTAAAAAAAACAACAACTACTTTACTTCTTATAACTACTTTACAAAACAAAACCTTGTTTCCGCTTTTTGAAGTTTTTCACAACATTTTTATGTAGTTTTAAGAGACAGGCGCGTTCAGACTAGGTCAAATATATATATAGATCTGTGCTCCATATCTTCAAAAACAGTTGCCTACGCCGGATATTGGGAATTGGGTGGGCCGAAAAGATATCTACTGTCGACTTGTGGGAACTCATAGACCAAGATATCAAAAAGCGAAAGTGGAGCTGGATAGGACACAGCTTGCGAAAACCAGCTACCAATGTTGCAAAGCAGGTACTTGATTAAATCCACAAGGAAAGTGGGCAGACCCAAGAAAACCTAGAAGAGGACAGTCATCAGCGAAGCTGGGGATACTTGAATAACCTGGGAGCAGATGAAAAACGCTGCTGAGAACCGAGTTCGCTGAAGAGGTGTGTGGGCGGCCCTATGCTCCCCTGGGAGTCCACGGGAATAAGTCGAGTTTAGTCAAATAACACCTCCTCTTAAGATTTACCAACACAAGGAGCAGATGACGTAGAAGATGTTTTTATGTTCGAAGGTTTACCAGGGTGTCATGTGGCCAGCACATCGACCAACCACCTTTACTTTTCCCAACTAATGACAGGTACCCAGATTTAAGATTTAAGTTATTAACGCTTCTAGAATAATGAAGATTTTTACATCATGGTCTAAAGCAGGGGTTCTCAACCTGTGGTTCGCGGTGCGATTTGCCAGGGGTTGCCAGAGACCATCGAAAAAAGGAATAATTTTGTCTATTCTTCTATTGCTGTGTGTCTGAGCGGAAGGGGGGGGGGGGTCGCCGCAGAGTGTGGGATTGAAAAGAGGGGTCGCCGAGCGTAAAAGGTTGAGAACCGCTGGCTAAAGCTTCTGCAAGAACGCACGGAAGGTGGAGGGCCTGGTTCTTATGTAACAATGGACCATCTTGACGTTACTCCAGAGCGTTGCCTTGATTCAGGGATCAAATAAAAAGCCCGAAGTTGAAAATTCGCAATTCCAACATGAGACATCTAGGTTAGGAAGCCAAACTCTATATCACTCGGCCACCTAGCATCATAATTGGCGCAGCACTTTACATCATCTGCCCTATAGACCAGAAGGTCTGAAAGGGGAACTTTACTTACTTACTTAATTTCGTAGTGAATTAATAAGTAAAGTTCCCCTTTCAGACCTTGTGGTCTATAGGGCAGATGATGTAAAGGTCATCTGTTTCTGATGCCTACGTAATTAAAATAGATAGTTTGATTGTTCCAGGAAATGTGACAAAATAAATAAATACCTAAAAAAAGACACATTGAATGAACTCTGTTTATCAAAGCTGAACTTTTATATCACTTTCCGAGAGAATGTTTCACAAACACAATATAACAACGCAACACAATCACGAAAACACATCAGGCTATTGTCTTGGTGAAACATTACTTTGTATACAAAACAAATAAGATTGTGTAACAAGCAAAATAAAAAAAAACAACGTTTAAAACCAACACACAACGTTTATATTACGAGTATCAATTAGTCTGGATCAGTCATGTCATTAAATTTGTAATAAGCCTCAGACGACAATCTATAAAGAGGACTAATTCAGCTTATACAACCATTATAAGTCAAGTACTATTTCTTTCCCTTGTTTGGGATACCAAATCAAAATAATTTAGTACCAATAGTTAATTAACTAATAGGTTAATTTTCTAATATTGATTCTTGTGTTGTCAGTTAAAAGAAATATATGTGCAAAATTTCAGCTTGATCCGAGATTGGGTGTCGGAGACAAAAACGTGTCCAAACTTTTGGCCAGAAAGACAGAGTGGGCTGATATAAGCTTTGTAAACATACATCTTCTGCTGGCATGGGTCAGTTCTGAACAATCCTTCAACGTTGTATCAATGGCATCAGTAGCAGGCACATTAAAAACTAGTTTCTCTTATGGGCCTAGTAGTCTCACTTCTTGAACTTCTTGACAATTCTTTGCATACTAAGACACGTTTTAATTTTTTAATTTTTTTTTCCTCAGGGTGTACCCAATACAGTCTTATTTACTGATTTAAAATTTCTGGGCTATTATTTTCTGCAAGGCTGTATTGATATGTTATTTAATGTGTATCATATCAAGGCCACTAACTCCATATAGAAAAAATAACCGACTGTTATTTGCTAAAGGATGAAGCTAAACCGCATTGTGTTGTTACCATATTGTGTATAATGTTATTACTTGAGCCGTATAGTGGTTTTTAGTGGTAGTGTGGGTGATTGTGATTCAGTGGCTAAGCGCTTCGGCTTCCTGGGATCCTGGGATCGAATCTCGGTGAAGACTGGGATTTTGTATTTAAGGATTTTTAGGCGCCCCTGAGTCCACCCAACCCTAATGGATACCAGACTTGGGGAAAGAAGAGGCGTTTTTCTTGTTGTGATGGCCACATGACACCCTGCTCGTTAACCGTTAGCCAAAGAAACAGATGAGCTTTACATCATCTGCCTTGTAGAGCGCATGGTATGAAAGGAGAACTTAATCACTACTACTCTAGGGATAGTATCAGATAATTCAAGATGGATACAATGGATTGTTTACTCATAGTATCACGATTGCAAGACCTTACATTGATTGCATTCATTGTATGAAATCCATATCCACCTACACTAATAAAAAAAAAAATAACGGTCAAGGTCATTAGAACTGCGTAGCCAGCACACAGATCGTCTGCTGCCGTAAACTAGCGAAGAAATCAACTGCAAACGTCAGGAATCAATGTTGCCATGGAAACATCAAACAAGTCCATTTCCTTTAAAGTGAAGCAGGGAGGTTTAAAGTTTCATGGTTCTCTATTGCCCCATGCTCGTTCATTACGTTCTGTCTTGAGTTGATTTGAAAGCATTTGCTCAGCAATCAGACTGACAGTGAGATAGCACAATCCATTCATGCTGGAACGGAGAAGAAGTTCAAGCCTTGGATAAGTATACACACTACCTTGCAGAGATTACAGAACACGCACACACAAAATTTGGGAGTTTTGTTTTGAGGTGATAGCGATTTTATTTTTTTGAGAATACTGCCAAAATTTCTTGCTGAACGGAAAAAGGGTTCTGGGGTAAAATGCATTTTCATTTGATGGACTTTTTTTTTTTATTGTTCAATTAAAAAAAATAAACGAAGCAAACGAAAAAAAAGAAAGAAAGAAAGAAAGAAAGAAAGAAAGAACGCTTATCTAAGGAAAGGAACAGCACACATCACTCTGTATATCTCTTATTACTGCAAGGTTAAACTGCATTTTCCTATTTAAAATTACCACTCATTGATTAACTAATTGTTTAATTTTTTGATTGACTCTCGTACTGTCTTCGTCTATGAATAATTGTGAACAAATTTAAACTTGATCCGTGATTGGGAAGAGAGAGAAGAAAAAAAAAGCGTGTACACAATTTGTACCAGACAGTCTGAGTTAATATCAGTTACATAGATACATAAGATACATAGGAACCAGATGTACACCTGGACATTCACCTAGCCCAAAGAGCTCATACTTCAAAAAGACCACACAAAAAAAGAAAGAAGAAAAAAAAATGTTGCGACATCCAATGTATTTCTTTGTATTTCTTTGTATTTCTTTGTATTTCTTTGTATTTCTTTGTATTTCTTTGAATTTCTTTGTATTTCTTTGAATTTCTTTGAATTTCTTTGAATTTCTTTGTATTCTTTTTCTTCAAGACTCCCCCCCCTCTCAACTTCGACAGCTTAAAAAAAATGAGGCTTACGTTTTCCCTTCAAGACCCTCCCCACCATCTCTTAAATGGGATATTCCATTGACTTTGAAATCGGTAAAAAAGTCTAGAAAAATAGCAGCTTTGATAGGAACCCCACCCCATTTTCACAAAGCTTATATTAACTCAGTCAATCTGGGACTTGTTATTTTCCCCACACTCAATCTGTCTGTGTGGTAAAAATTTGGAACTTGTTATTTCCCCCGTACTGAATCTGTCTGTGTGGTAAAAGTTGTGAACTGGTTATTTTCCCCACACTCAATCTGTCTGTGTGGTAAAAATTTGGAACTTGCTATTTCCCCCGTACTCAATCTGTCTGTGTGGTAAAAATTGTGAACTTGTTATTTCCCCCACACTCAATCTGTCTGTGTGGTAAAAATTTGTAACTTGTTATTTCCCCCGTACTCAATCTGTCTGTGTGGTAAAAATTGTGAACTTGTTATTTCCCCCACACTCAATCTGTCTGTGTGGTAAAAATTTGTAACTTGTTATTTCCCCCGTACTCAATCTGTCTGTGTGGTAAAAATTGTGAACTTGTTATTTCCCCCACACTCAATCTGTCTGTGTGGTAAAAATTGTGAACTTGTTATTTCCCCCACACTCATTCTCTGATTAAGTCTGAACTTTACAAGATTATTTATTGCCCCTATCAAAACATAAATAAAATAACAACAGTTTGTCAATTAATTACTGGTAATTGATTATTTTGCTTGATACCAACAAGGGAAACCAATCCTGTAGATTTAATGCTAAGTATGTGGGTTTTGTCCCCATTGATAATAGTTATTTTTCCAAAACCCATTCTTGGGTAAAATTAAAACTTTTAACAATTTTTATTGTATTAAAAAAAACACGAACCAATTACAGAAATTAACCAAGTAGTCAATTAATTATTGGTAACGAACTATTTTGATATCGTAAAGATAAATGGCGTCTACATTATTGAGATATATAGTTGTACGTGTACAGTTTTTCCCCTTAGATACGCTTTTTTTTTGTTTTGTTATAAAAAATATTTGATTGTTGACAAACGAATTTACTTCATTTGAAATGTTTTATATTCTCATGCATTCATCTTATTGAACCAAAAAAAAATAATAATAAATAAAATTCTTAATTTCTCCAGGGAAATTTGTTTCATAGTAAAAGCCCAAAGTCCACTTTGGCTAAGACCAATCTGGAAGAAAAAGAAAATCGATGATGCACACTAATAACCTATTTGTCCATTGACGCCCAGCAGTTGGCTCTTAAGAGATACAAAATATATGCACATTGAACTAAGGAAGAGGTTGACTACTCCTTTGAGTCTTCATGTGCCAAGCAATCATCGAGAACTCTCTGGAGAAAATGTAAGGCTTTAGATCTTTGAGTTAGAAGGGTTAAGGGAGAACACCCAATCCACCGAAAAAGAAAAGAAGATAGTGACTGCTGTGGAGTTCTTGAAATCAAAATAACCAGAAGAAAGAAAAGACTTCATGGGAAGTTGAGTTCTAATGTAGGACTGTTAATAGAACTGCAATTCAAACATGTTGCGACAGAAGTGCTGGACAGACTTCATATGGAGATGAAGGACAAATTCCAAAGGCTGGAAAACCATGTGGACACCTTTGAGTTTTTTCTTGAACCAAGACACCTCTTGGAGTCTATGGATGATGGCACGCTGATGAAAAACTGTGTTACTTTTTCCTGTTTGATGAAATACAGGCAAATCGCTTGTTCAATGATGTCATTGATGCACGAGCGCTTTTCATCAACAAAGCAGTGCCACAATTACTAACTGACATATTGAGGAAGCTGGCTTTATATGGTAATGATGCGTGCTCAAACCTTCCAACCTCCATCCGAATACTGCTAACTCAGCCACTACCATTGCGTCGTGTGAGAGATTATTCTCAAAGCTCAAGTTTATCAAAAACTATCCCAGGAGCGCAATGACGCAAGAAAGGCTTAGCATGACTTTAATGTCAGTGGAGTCACAAATACTAGACAGTATCGATGTAGATGATGTTATAGATGACCTTTGACCTTTGCTGCACAGAAAGCACGACGTAAATCGTTATGAATTGAGATTTGTTACTTGTGTATTATTTCGCCAATTAACAACGGTATTATTCATTAAAAGATTTTAAATGATTATTTCTTGTAATTTTACCGACACACTGTACCGATTCGAATATAGGCGTATGTATTTACTAAGTACATTATCTCATGATGTAGAATGTCAAAATGCATGGGGCCCCCAAAGATGTAGATCCCACCGGCCACAAAATCCCTAGCTACGCCCCTGGTATTATCTCACTTCATCTGAATGTCTGTCTGGTACAAATTTTGTACACGATTTTTTTTCTTCCGCTTCCCATTATCAGATCTAGTAAAAAATTTGCACATTTACTCATAGTCCACGTCAATACACGAATCAATCAATCAATTATTTACCACTTAGTTAATCAATTAGACTAATTGAAATTATGTCATTCTGTTTTACATACAAAAAGAGAGTTTAATTTATTTTGCAGTATTAAGAGACATGACAGTGATTTTGCAGTTCTTCCACTTAGATGAGATTTTGTTAATAAAAAAAGTACTTTTAAAATAATTTGATTGTTACAACTTAAAATGTTTCAGAGTCATTCCCAACAAAGGTCAAATGGTACCTAACAAATCATCATAAATAAATAAATTAATTAATACATAAATAAATAAATAAAATAATACATAAATAAATAAATAAATTAATACATAAATAAATAAATAAATTAATACATAAATAAATAAATAAATTAATACATAAATAAATAAATAAAAACCAAGCAAACAAGTATGAAAATATTAACAGGGACATCTTGAAATTTGCATACAAAAATATATTGTTATATATAGTGAAGCGACGCAGCGGGCGTAGCCGGTGGATTAGATGCAGAAGTAGTGTGCCGCGGCTTTCATATGTCAAGTAATAGAAGTAATTTACTTAAGAACCACTACACTTTGAGCAGCATAGAAAAAAATGCAGAAATAAGAAAAAACTAAAAAGGCGAAATAGTTGAAATACACCGCGGAGGCGCAATAAAAACACAGATGTTCTACATTTTTACTACTTAACATTTTCTCGAGCCGAGTTTTTGACGTCATCCAAGGGGAAGTAACTGAATCGCCGATTTCTTTAACCTGAGTTTACATTTTGTTTATCCCCCTTTCCTTACAGAAGAATGAAACGAAAATATGAAGAATTAAAGAAAAAAAGATCAAACCTGTTATAAGAAACAAAAAGAATAGGAAAAACACTTTCCCGCCTTTTTTTTTCCTTCCCTCTCTGTTTTACTTATGTAAACTGAACATTGTCAAGGTGGCCTCAGAATGCCAGGTTATTCTGACGTCATTTTACCAGGTGCCAGTATAAGGTAACAACGTGGGGAGGGTTGAATTGGTTGAAGCAGTACTAAAAGTCACACACTATTTACAACTACAGCTATTGGTTGTCAATAGCCAGTGGTCTGTAGAGATTAAGAAAAAACTAGCAAAATATTTTTACAAAATGTTTTTTTAAAATGAAAGCTTATCTAAGGCAAGGAACTCCGCACCTAAAACATTATCTTTCAAGAATTTAGAAGCTATTTACCTTATTCGATATTAAACAAAATAATTACCAATAATTGATTAACTAATTAGTTAATTTTTCAATTGAGTAATGTTTTTTTTTTTAGATACAATAAATAATTTTTTAAAGTTTCAACTTGATCCGAGAATGGGTGTGGGTAAATAATGCGTTTAAATATCTAAGGGACGAAACCATACATATTTAGCCGTGTCTGTGATTACTGAATGATTAATTACCCTTGTTGGTATAAAACTTAATAATTAATTACCAGTAATAAACTGGACTAATTGGTTAATTTTTTGGTTTGATTCATGCCTTGTCTATGTAAATGAATAATTGTGCACAATTTCAACTTGATCCAAGAATGGGTGTGGGAGAAATAACTTGTTCAAACTTTACATCCTCTGCCCTAAAGATAGCAAGATCTGAAAGGGGAACTTTACTTTGCTTAACTCTAGAGTTTGGAAATGTTTACAAAAGCCCAGTTTTCTTTCGTGTTTCTTTTGTGTTTTCGTTTCATTAATAATAATAAAAAAGAAAAATGCGCTTCCTTTAATGACATGGCCGTACCATTACCCCATAATATAAGAAAAAACCGAAATGGAAAAACAAAACAATTATGTGAACCTTAGCTTAAAGATTAAGCGATAATGGAAGTTGTCTAAAATAACAATATATTCTGTTGTTAAATTACATGAGGGGATAATGACAACTTGCCTTCAAGGCCCTTAACATTCCTAATAAGATTCTCATTGCCTGTCAGAGGACGGTACTGCTGCAGACCTGCCACATCACCAGAAAATTACGTAATGGACGCTGTTCAAGGCAATACAATGAATTTGGCTTCTGTCTAACAAAAATCGCCACAGGTAGTACCAGAGAATGAATATTATTTCTTTTTTAATATAATAATAATAACAATAATAATAATCATTATCATAGATTTAAATTGTCTTACAAATGTGCATTATATATAACAAAACGTTTTAACAATAGCAAAACCAATAATTGATCTATGTTCATACCACAGTTTCATGTAAACAGTACATGTGGAGTTGACATCAGAAAAGTTGGATTGGATTCAATAGTCAAGGGAACAAAAGAGCTCTTGTGTCTGTTCTTGTGTCTCTTCTTGCGACTGGTGGATGATCTCTTCTCTATGAAAATAACATTTTAAAATCGTGATCTAAAAGTTGTTTTGCTTTGCTTTACGTATTACTTCAGTACTGAAGATCAAATACCTCCTAGGCCTAAACCTACCGCAGGACGAAGTGGGATGTCGGCGAGCAGGACTCTAATCCCGGCCATGGAGACGACATACCACACGACTAGGCAGCTGTCCTATGTTTATTTTAAAAATACTTTTTTTTAGCTTTCTTAAGATATTGTGTTTCTTCTTAATAGGCCATCAAGTGGGGGAAATATGTTGCGATGAGAAAAAATGGTAAAAATGTGGTCCGCTTGCAGGGACGTCGAACGTCTATATAAGTACGTTAGGGTTAGGGGTCTCTGTCCAGGCACTACTATGTATTAGGAAAATCTAAAGTTGAAATGTTCAAGAATTGTACTAACTCTAAAATGATTTATTAGTGGTTATTAAAATGTAGTCATTTTTTATTCTGTGTAAAAAGTTTAAATGTAGGCGTTTAAAATGTAGAGTCAATTTGCACGAGAGCCATGTGTGTGGGAGCCAAATCAATATGTGTGGGAGCTATATCAAGGTTTGTGTGGGTGAGCCAAATCAATGTGTGTGTGTGAGACAAATCAATCATTGTGTGTGTAAACCATATGAGTGTTTATATGAGCCAAATAAATCACTGTGTGTGAGAGTCAAATCAATGTGTGTTTATGATCAATCAGTGTGTGTGAGCGAAATTTAAGTATATGTGTTAAAGAGAAATCAGTTTATGTTTAAACCATATCAATGTAAATATGAGCCAAATCAATGTGTGCGTGAGTTGAATCAATTTGTACGTGAGCCTCAACTAAAGACTTGTTCTACTGGCACACATGAAATACAACAAATTGTATTTCTGGGTTAGCCTTATGTCTCAGGGACCAACGGACTCGGAAAGTCTCTTCTCTCATAACTAAGTCCCACCACCCACCCAAAAAAAACAACATAACAAAACCCCCAAAACAATGACTTGGTAATGTCTGCGAATGTCTCGATACCAAGACTGTGAACACATACAGACTTTTTTTTTCTTCTTGTATTGGTATGATCTACCCGCTACCTGCTACCTGCTACCATCACCTCTTCTCCTGGGCGCGGTACCTTCATCCCTTTAACACTTGACATCCCTGTTCTTTCTCTGCATTTACCTTCCCCCCCCCCCTCCAAAAAAAAAAAACACCCCCAAAAGTCATAAAGAAGTTTGTTTCGGAAAAAGATTGACAAGAGAAAGAGTAATAGTCTGTCTTTGTGCGCTTGTGTGGTGCTATCTTTTGTTCATGTGGATTACTTTGTTCATTTCTCTTTCCTCCGTGTGTGCATCTGTTTTGTTCAGGCGATCAGGAATCGAACCTAACACTTAAAGCAAGGGGATTGTAATTTCTTATTGGATAATCTTCATTTTCATATGAGTGAAAAATATGTGTCATTGAAGTTTTAAAATTCTCATGATGTAAGTTGGCAAAGAAAGGTAATTTTTTTTTGATTGTCTTTTAATTTAAGCTTTAACCTCTATCGTGTGATAGGCTTTGTCCTGTAGTAGTATGCAGGCTGTCTGACTTTGACAGATTATTCAGAAGTTGAGTTTCTTGTACAGGTTTATTAGATGTGTATAAAACTACTATAACCATAAGGCCTATAACAAGAACAAGATGAAAGACTTAAGTCCAGACCTTTAGATACTTGATTGAAGTTTAATACATAAAGGCCACTGTCGAGTCACTGTCTGTAATACAATGTTTTCACCTTAAATTCTTAAAACAAACTGCCTAACATAAACAAGCTAAATCCAACTATCCGTGAGGTCACTAGATGTCGCGTTGAAAGTCTGTCAAGTACTGTGCGTCTCTATTCTAAGTACCCAACAGTCCTCTGAAAATACACTGGTAAAAAATACAGACTGCCTGGTCGGGTCTAATGGTATCTGATTCAGACTGTCATCAGGATGCTCCACATCTCGAGTGATGACGTCATCCTCTGTGGGTCCTACAGGACGTTTCAGCTTGAACGTAATAATCTTAAATTTTAAAGTAATGTCCGAAACTCCGCCAACTAAAGCGTAAAATGCTTTCAGATTGTTTGAGTCACTAAAAATCATCTATTTCACTTAATGAGACCCAATTTTAGAAAACAAAAGTAATTTAGAGGCCCCTTAAAGGAGGAAAAAAAATATTTTTAGAGTTTGGTTCAATGTAAACATCTGGAAAAAAATATTGACAACCATATTTCATGATATTTTTAGCTTGCTAAATTTTGATGCAAAGTACTTTTGTCGTCTGAAAACAAATTCTTCTGTTTCTTAAACTCAATATACAAGTCATTTTTTGTGTGCATAGAACATACACCATTAGATACACCAATAAATGCTACTCCTATAAATGCTACACCTATAAATGCTACACCTATAAATGCTACACCTATAAATGCTATCAGAATCACCAGAAAATGTATTTACAAGTTAACAGCTTTCATATTTGGAGATACCTAGAGCAAACTTTATAGCCATACTAAAGCAACCAAAACAAAAGCCTTACAAAACTGCGTGTAAAGTCCGGCCCTTTTGAGAATGTCAGATACAACAAATTAATTTTATCTTCTGCAGCATTGCTTGGAGGCTAATCCATAAATAGCAATCTTTTTGGTGTATCCAATGTACAAAATACGGAAGTGTTTATATGCCAAGTATATTAATAAACCATTCATTCATGTTTTTGCCCTTTTTTCAACACTGTCAAATCAAATTTCTTAACACTTTCTTTTTTAGCCTAAAAGAATTGCTATTATTCAGTTGGCAATAGCGTCCTTGACATTGTTTATTTTATCTATTTCATAATCTCACAATCTTCCACTTTTCATTTTCTAACTCATTTCTTTAGGTTCCATTACATCGTCACCATATTTCTTAACACCACTTTCTTTCTTTTTCTCTTTTGTTGAATTTAATTGCTTTAAGAACGTAAACAGGATCTTAGCAATCAGAGCGTGAAGAAAAAATAAGATTACCGTGAGGAACTTTTGGCGTGAAAATCTCCGATTGGGTTCCATAGAAATGATTAAAATATCTTTCTTCTAAGCAAAAAATAAACTAAATATAGATCAATACATATTCTTGTAGGAGGAGGAAAGTGTAATAAACAGGCGTCATGGCGCCTTGATGAACGTGAAAACCAAATTGACAACTGAAGTCTGTAGCTACAAACATGCACCATTTTTGTCTTCTTGACACCAAACACGAAACTATTTTCCAGGAATGGAATGCTGCGCATCACAGACAAGCGAGTCAAACATCCTCAGCTCATATTACGTATTCTTCTTCTCAAAGTTAGCTTAGGCCCAAATTTCTTTCGTCTGCAACGTAGACAATGCTAATCCTAATTCCAAGTCAAAAGAGTTCTTTGGCACGTTCCTACTTTGTCAATCATAACAAGATAAGTCGTTTCGTTTTTGTTGTTGTTTGTACTGGTTAAACTTTTGTGCTTTTTAACAAGAATGTGTATCGTATAGGTTGTTCCATTGTAGGTTTTGTCATCACGACAACGCCTAAACCATAATGACGATCCGTTGATCAACATGCCAACGCCTTAACCAATTAGATGATCCGTAGACCAACATGACATCACCTAAGCCAAAAGAACGATCCGTAGACCAATATGACAACACTTAAACCAATTAGATGCTCCGTAGGCCAACATGACAACGTCTTAACCAATTAGATGATCCGTAGACCAACATGACTATTATGTCTTAACCAATTAGATGATACGTAGACACACATGATATCACCAAAGCTGAAAGGACGATCGTAGACCAATATGACAACACTGAAACCAATTAGATGATCTGTAGACCAACATGACTATTATGTCTTAACCAATTAGATGATACGTAGACACACATGATATCACCAAAGCTGAAAGGACGATCGTAGACCAATATGACAACACTGAAACCAATTAGATGATCTGTAGACCAACATGACTATTATGCCTTAACCAATTAGATGATACGTAGACACACATGACATCACCTACGCCAAAAGGACCACCGTAGACTAATATGACAACTCGTGGTCCGTTTTCCCCTGTACTCTGCTAAGACTTCTTTCCGGACTTCCTTTCTTTAAAGTTTGCGCGAATTTCTTTCTGAAATTTTTAGTTCAGAAAGATGGATTCAATGTAAGTATCATTAAACCACAGCATGTTTTGACTATCTGTCTGAAGCAACAGCCCAATACTTTTCAGACAAATGTTAGGTCCTATGCTATTAGATGACAAGGTCTGAAAAGGGAACTTTACTTTATTTTACTGCTAATTTAGTCGTTCTAACGTATTCGAGACTCAAACTCCATTAAGCCATCGTTTGAGTCAGTTGAAGGGAAACATGTTCCACATTTGCATGACTCTTGGAATGTAAATTATCTTTTAATGCGTTTCTCTTGAAAATAATATTAAAATATAAACTAAGTATCTTTCTAAGCATCTTGTTATAACGCATTTTCTCCAAACTTATCATGACTTGATTAATTGTTTTTAAGCTATTCTCCCCCCTTTCAACTCAAACATTCTGTATCCGCCATTGGCTAGTGCTCAATTATTCTCCTATGTTAAACGGACAGAAGCACTTTTAAACGCGCCAATCTATTTTAAAAGATATTTAGAATCTAATTAATGTCTAAAAAAAAACGCAAATTCGTTAAATTGGCTTCCCGCCTTCCTCTTTTTCTGCATTTTTATATCCATAAATAATTGCACGGAAAAAACATTAAAAAAAAAGAAAAATTTAATAAACAACTTGAGTAGCTCCGATGCAAATTCTGTTTGTAAACACAACATCATCCACTTTGTACTTCTTGGCCACTTTCGTTTTCGACTTGGCCTACTTTTATCAACGATTACCTCAATTCGCTTGCTTTGTACTGCAGGTGACATCACAGGGGCGAAAAGTTCTTTTCTTGTGCCGACCAGCTGCTAGTGATGTTGTGATACATGAAATCACATGTTTGGAACGGCGAGGCAGAGCGTTGCGCAATCTGGCTAGGGCGGTCGAAGGTTCTCACTGGTTTAAACAGAAAACTCAACAACAAATAGAATGCCATTGGTTTTAAAAAAAAGTTTGAAAATACTCATAGAAGTTCCTTAAGTGTGTGGGAAACATTGTTTACTGTCCAATGTAAAAAGGAATTTGCAGATTTTTGCTAACATTATGTTTAGATTGGAATAGTGAAAACCTTAATGCAGAGATTCTCAAGCATTTTTTTAACCTGGACCTCTTTTTATAGTCAAAACTTGCTCACGGACCCCTAAGTGAAAAAAAAGCAACATAAATCAATCGTAGGCCGTATATAAATGCATAGTAGGCCGTATATAAATGCATAGTTCGGGTTTGGTTCGATGTTATGAAATTAGGTAATAGCAAAATTAGGTACAAACAGCGATGTGAAACCTTATTCGGCCAGTGGGCCATTTTAAGTTCCAACACTCGTGTTGCATGCCACATAACAGAAAAGATAAAAAAAATTATTATTAAATAAGAAAATAAAGCACTTATATTAGAAATCCGTGGATATAATAAAAGTTTCCCTTTCAGACCTTACGATCTTAAGGGCAGATGATGTAAAGGTCATCTATTTCTGTGGTCTACTGTTAACGAGGGTGTCATGTAATCATCACAATGACCAACCGCCTTTACTTTTCCCCCAACATATGTCAGTTACCCATTAGAGCTTGATGGGCGACCTTAAAATCCCACGTGAATATAATATTTACTATTTACACTGATGCATGGGATTTAGGAAGTTTATCCAGAACTAACTTCTGAAGATCTCACTGCACCAAGTTGAAGCACTGAATCTAGATCAGTGGTTCCCAAACTTTTTTGTCTCGCAGACCCCTTGCCATGTTTTCTGGTTTTCCGTAGACCCCCTGCTTAAGTTATATTGAATTTTTGAAATTTCAAATTACACATTTTGTTTACAATAATATCTAACCAGTGACACGAGGAGTGAAAAAGTAATTTAAAACTACATTTTAAGTTGAATCTATTTTTTTAAATAAATTTATTAACAAAATTCAAATTTCAACCCATTATTTAATGGTTAACACGTACAGCATACAATCACTAAACACATTGGAAACATTTGTTTTTAAAGGCTTGCAAGCTCACCATCCATTGCTACGGAGATTATTTTTCATATACGGATTTGTTGTTTTATGAAGTAGTTCTTTAAAACATCAAAGATAATGTGCCTAAAGTATTACGGTAAAAGTTTTCACAAAGAGCAGTTCTTTGTGGATTTCTTGAGCCATAATAATTTGAATAAAAAAATCATTACCAGACAAGGTTGATCCAGCCAGCTTTATAGAGAAATATGTTGATTGCTGAAATATGTCGTTTGCAAAGACTTACATAAGAAGAAAGAAATATTTGACTATATTCCAACAGAGCTCAAGAATTTAGTGAACTCTTCTACAAATCCATCGCTCTAACAACCGATAAGTCAAAGTTTGCATGGATGGTTCTCAGAAAGCCTCCACAAACGGAGGAGCTGAAATACTCATTTAACGGCCAAATGGAGAAAAAATAATTTAAAAATTAAGTTCATTGTAACTGATGAGCTCTGTGACAACCACAGAGAAGAAATAGGATGCTTCCTAAATAAAACAACTCATGATGCCTGGACTGAGTTTGGTTGTCACCTTGCCTGCTCGCATCTCCCGTCGGGAGATTTGGGATTGGATGTAATTATCCACATAATCTGAAGGAGCATCCAAAAGATTTTGTACAAAACATATTGTGTGACCTTGTAAAACACAACAACAAGATCACTATTCTCCAATGTTGAAATAGAAGGAAATAGAAGGCTGACTGACTTGCCAAATGTGAGAAAACAAATACACACTTGAACATCGCACTCTATCCTGAAGAAATGAAGAAACTAATAGTGAATTGTAAAAACGAGAAATGGACAAGCTCTCATTCGATATACAAGAAAGATGACACCTATGTAAACTATCCTGATTGGACCACCTATAACTGTTCACGTCAGAACCGTACACATTATAATGAGAAAATATATGTTCCGGAAGCTTAAAATTGGGGCCATTGTAATTAACCCTTTTGGAGTCTCACCAGAGAATGCCAACATTGTCTTCAAAGTTGCATTCTTCATCAAGAGTCCCAAAACAAGACACCGGCCACAAAACCCAAACATGAAATTCTTTTAATGATATAAGTTTGTGTGAGAGTTTTTTACAATTTCTTCAACGACTGGTAAAAATCAATATCGTGTGAGGTTTTCAGTATTTTACTATAATCATCATCTTCTCAATATCAGGTCAAAGAGAGATTTTGTGGGTGTATTCTGAACTTTATCTTTGAGTGTTTGAAAGTTTTGCAAACTTTTATCTTTTTATAAGGGTGGCATCATCTCAAATGATCCTCCAGCTTAATTGGTTTCATAGCATCATACAAAAAAAAAATGGCACATCAACACTCGCTTGTTGGACCAGGAAGTAATGAAGTTCAATTTCAAATACTTAACGCTATATAGTCTACATTTCTTTTTGTCAAAGTTATAACTAGACAAAACTACACTATTTAAATATAGTTATTAAATTAAACAAAACAATATTTCATTTAATCAGCAACATAAAAATTTTAAGGATTTCCTAAGGTACAAATCATAAATGTGTGAATGAAAAAATTCCAATTATCAAAATTAAAGTCACGACATGCTGAATTGCGATTCTTTATCGCAGACCCCCGAGCACATCTCATAGACCCCCAATTCCCATTTTAACTTTCGTAGACCCCTTGGAAGTCTTCGTAGACCCCTAGGGGTCTATATAGACCACTTTGGGAATCACTGATCTAGCTGCTCGTCTGTGGGGCGATTACGCCACATTGGTTTCACCCCTTTCCGCCTGCAAAATGAAGAGTTACAATTTCGCTTAGAAGGCGCGTATGCCAGCCTGATTCAACTTCTTGAAACAGGTTCCGTTTGACTTGACAATTTTTCTAATAACTCTTGCTGCTAGTTCGCTATGTCATCCAGACATACTTCTGGCGGTATCAGTAGTCACTCTAAGTAATTACTCCAAAACGAAAGAAGCCTCCTCCTCTATGATGTCTGAAACTTCTTTGAACAAATCTTTGCCAGTGGTGGTCTCAATGCATGTTCCTCATAGCAGATATCTTTTCTGTGATTTCAAAATTGCTTTTCGTAAGACATAAATGAGGAATGTATCTACACACAAAAAAAAAGTATTTTTATATGTTACCTTTTCAATGCTAACTGTATGCCTGGAATGTAAAAGAAAAACGTCACAGAGAAGTTCTAACAAGCGTCTTCGAAATATTATATAAACTTATCAGTTCTTAATTGAAATATTTACCTTTACCTATCTCTTAGTCTGCTGGGCCGTCGGGGCACCATGCAAGATTTGTCGACCGTTTTTCTCCATTCCTCTGTCTTTTGTTTACGTAAGACGTCTTTCAATGACAGGCCCGTCCATTCTTTGATGCTGTCTTCCCATCGCTTTCTCGGTCTGCCTCGTCTTCTTTTCCCTGGTACTGTTCGCTGAAGGAAGGTCTTTGCGAGCCCCAAAGCTCCATGTAATATAGCCATATATTTTTAACTTGCGTTTTTTTACGATAGTTAGCAGGACATCATGGGTCCGATCGCTGCAGTAACCCTGTCTCTAATCTCTTGGTTTGTGATGCGGTCTTTAAATGTGAGACCTAGGATCCTTCTGTAGCATCTCAATTCCATTGCTAGGATCCTCCTCTCTAGCTAAGCGTCATATTACTGGACTAATAATTCTTGCTTCATATTTCTCATTCCCCCTTACCTCCGTGACCATCACCTAAAAATATTACAATCATTGACTTTTCTTCGGCTAGTTAATTCAATATTCAAGTACTTCATAAGCTCTATGTTGCTTGTGGTCGGAACCCTATGTTGTTACTATTCTGTCATCACGATCTCTCACCCAAGAATTCTATTTTTTTTTAAAATTCGATTAATGGATAATTTGAACATGAAGAGTAAAAGACGGACTTTTCACATTTTAGAGACATCCCCAATTAGGAGGAAATGTCTTCTTTTTGCCGGACATCGGGTAACCTTACGCCGGTAATGACATTTTTTTGTGTGTAAAAAAACTCCTGGCGGATAAAAAGGAGGCATCTAGATTTTTCAAAGAAAATTAAGCTTGAGAAATAAGATCGCACGCTCAGCTCCATTGACTGAGAACCTCGGGACCAGATGCTAGCAGTAAATGCTCCTGGCGCCAATGTTCAGCATGCATACCTGGTTCCGGTGAAGATTACTGCCGTGTGGAACAGAAGAGAGGGTCATCCACTCACAGCAGTGGTTCTCAAACGTGTCAAGCTGGTACTGTGATTACCCTGAATCTAGGTCTAGGGACACATACTGCTTGTTGTGGGTCAAAATTGTTGTGCTTCCTCAAAAACGTCAAATTCCCCAGCTCCTCAAACAAATGATTAAATTTGTCTTCTAGGATGAATATAAAGAAAAAAAGTAACAAAAGGTCACAAAAGGGGCGTGGTGGCTGAGTGATTACGAGCTTGGCTTCCGAACCGATGAATCTCGAGTTCGATTTTCGGATGAAGTCTGAACGGGATGTCGTTGTTCTGGCCACATGACACTCTCGTTAATCGTCGAACATAGAAATAAATAACTTAAACATCATTTGTCCAGTTAGATCGCAATGTCTGAATTCGGTTTATTCTTTTTGTTACAAACATAAGAGAAAAACAAAAACCTTTAATCTAAATTGTGCGAATTGCCTTCCTTCTCCGGCCTAATCGCTGTCCGGCCCTAAATGCTGGCTAAGGCTCCTCACACCAGTAGCGTAGAAGCTAAAGGCACAAAGGCATGCACACTTCGAGCCCCGTATTCTTCTAGGACTATCCCTGGCTTTTTTTTTTACAATTTCCCGATTATTAAATCTGTTAGTTTTAGGATCTCTAACTTTAACCTTGCTCTTTGCTATTATCGATTTTTAAAACTATAACAGTTAGTCTATTTGTTAAACATTTGGGTAAAACTAAACGCTTGCTCTCTTTCACACTGGTTGAACTGTAGTGACGTCATCTACTTTCCGAGATCACTAAAGCACAAAAGATTAGTGAAGTCAATGCAATGTCTCTGTGATATGTGAAGCTCTTTTTTGATTGAAGATGACAATATTCTGATTTTCTATTTTCAAAAGAATACTGCAATCTTATTTTCTATGTGCACAGAAAGTGCAGGGCACTGTGACTGAGTGGTTAAGCGTTTGGCTTCTAAACTTGGAGTCCTGGGTTTGAATCTCGGTGAAGACTGGGATTTTTTAAAGCGCCCCTGAGTCCACCCAACTCTAACGGATACCTGACCTTAATTGGGGAAAGTAAAGACGGTTGGTCGTTGTGCTGATCACATGACACCCTGATCGTTAACCGTTGGCCAAAGATCGCAAGGTCTGAAAGGAGAAATTTACTTGAAACTCTTACAGAAAATTCAATATGATTTTCTATGTGCACAATAATAGAGCAATATGACTTTCTATGTGCACCAAAATATTGCAATATTACTTTTATATGTGCATTAATATGATGACAGTGTCTTTTTTTATATAGATCAAGATATATTTTTCTGATGAAGTGTTTATTGTGATGTTCTGATTTCTGGAAGGTTCCTAGCTTGGAGAGTTCAGTGAAAAAAGCATCTTGAGAGTTACTTGACTTGTATGAAAGTGTCACGGGTAACACATTTTTCGCGTTATGTTTAGCCTGCATCAGTTATAATGTTTTGGTCTAGCGGGCGGGGCAGTTGTAAAACTTTTGGAGGTGAAGATCAGATCACCAATGTTTTGTTATGACTATCACATGTGCAGTATCAGGGTACTATGAGACACTACGACCAACACCAGAGTGTCTTGTCAGGGCACTAGGACCAACAGCAGTGTCTTGTCAGGGCACTAGGGCCAACAGCAGTGTCTTGCCAGGGCACTACGACCAACAGCAGAGTATCTTTCCAGGGCAATACGACCAACAGCAGAGTGTCTTTCCATGGCAACGGAAAATAAGTGCAACGGAAAATAAGAATAATGTTTTTAAATCTTAACTTTGCTTATCAGTAAATAGAATTTTGCAAATGACATGTTTATTATTTGCGATTAAAGCCACAAGTATCTCGCTACATCTCTGTCTCTCTCTTATATATATTGTTATAACTCAGCTTCTATGTCGACACTTATGGTGAGCACCTGCAAACTGCTCAGCAATGGTTACGGACGTATTGTTTAGATGAGCAAGAAGACAATTAATTCCGTCTAAGCGAAAGGTAAAACAGAAACAGAGCAGAGTTTGGTCCGCCTCGAGTTGAAAAAGGGATCATCGCCAGTGGACAGGCCAGCAAGATGAGGAACAGTTGAGGTGCTCTGTTAGTTGTCTGATCAGAAAGTTGTCTGAGAAATAGTGTACAGGTCGTCCCTGCGAGTGGTGGTTTGAAAGCGACGCCTACTGCATCTTGTGGTAGTGTCTATCGAGGCGACATAGGTGGCGACATTGAAACTCGTTGAAAAACAAAGACAGTGGTGGCGTAAGTCAACCCTTTTAATGTATGTCAGGTACCAAGTTGAGTTGGACTCAGAGGCCACCTAAAAATCCCGAAAGTATTTAGAACCTGCTTAATATTTTGACACTAATTTGGAAGATTAACCTTTCCGACAGCATACGAGTGAAATCAAGTAAAAAAAAACACAACAAATTGTTAATGAATTTCATGAGTTCTTCTAACTAAATTCGAAACTAGCGTTCGATATAATTGATAGCTTTATATGATTTTTTTTTTCTAAAGACGAGAATGCGAAACAAACTATAAAGCAGCTCTACTTGTTTATAGCTAGTGTGCAGACAGAAGTGCTATGCATGCGAGATGTGTTGACGAGGGTGGGGGGAAAACTACTGGAATAGCGGATGGAGTACAGAGGGAGAACCTTGATCGTATTACCAACTCGGCTCGAACCTTAGCAAAATGTCAGCTCGCTACATGAAGATCTATTCTTAGCAGGAAATACTTTGCAGGCCAGTGGTTCTATTAGTTTTACTCTCAAAACCCCCACTCTACAGTTATTGGCCCGCATTTATTTTTATGTCTACGTATTTTTCATGACTAAGGTTGTCCCCCTTGCACTCGGCTGTTTAATCCCCAAATACATCAATTTATTTTTTCTATATATCGTGTTGTGGCAATTGAAATCTCAGAGACACTGTATTCTGGAATGTGCCTGTGTGTGAGTCTGATGTAACATTGGGTAAAGGTGGGTGGATGGTTAGGCTGTGTGGGCTGAATAGATTCTGATGAAATCACGAGATGGTCTGTCGTAATTCAAGTTAATAAACAGCGTATGACAGTGGAAGAGAGGGGAGACAAGCGAAGGACATGTGACGGAAGGGAGTTGTTAACTAGGTCACGTGACAAAACGTATATTGCATCACTACATCTGTATAAGTTTTCTGTCTGGGTGGATTCAATTACGCTTTATTTTTCTCCCATTTCTCGTTCTCGGATCAGGTTGTGGTCAAATTTAACGGTTATACAAAATGTCAATGACAACACATGAATTAAAAATAAAACGATTAGATAATTGGGTGATTAATTGCGTTTTGAATAGAAAATGGGGAGATAAAGGTCGCAATAGTGAGAGATATGGCAGCTCTTGAATGGTGCTCTCCCTTGTCACATTATACGTGTTTTAGTTTTTAAAGTTTTTAAAAAAGTATTTTGCGTGTTTAAAATCTCATTTCGTGTTTCTACATACATCAAGTTAAAAGCTGTTGACATTTATAAAAAACACATTAAAAATACTTTTATAAAAAAAGACAATACTTCCTTTATACAACTACTAGAGCGATTGTTTTTCTCTTAATAATTAATGAATGTTAGATTACAAAAAACAATTTAACATTTTTACCCCCCCCCCCCCCCCCCCCCCCCCCCCCGAGAAAGAATCTTTGTTAAACGAATGTATCGATCTTCTACTTCATACTATTCCAACAGTAGGCCTTTAGATCTAGACTTAGCAGACGATGCGCTAAATTTTCCTGAACATTTAAGGAATGCGGAAATACCCGAAGACGTCTAATCCGTTCAAGAGAAACATTTCCTCGTTCTCGAGCCAAATTAAAATGTCTTTCTTTTTTTTTACTTGAAAAAATTAGAACGGTCAAACTAGAGTCTTCCCAGCGTCGCCATCGTTCTACAGAAACAGTCGAATTTCTAGACAAAATCTTAAGAGCCGTTTTTTTGATCCGTGCCCACCCACCCAGGTCTTAGGCTTTTGTTTCCACAAGGCTACGAATTGAACATAGGTATGGTAATACATGTTTATCTCAAGTTCTTCATTAACGCCTACACCAGTTGTACTAACTGTTGGGTGCTACAAACCAACGACCTGGGTATCAACACACAGTTGGCATACTTATTAGCCCAACCCAACATGACCAATACTTTGTGTGGCAGCGTGGAACAGCTGAGAAAAAAACAACAACATCATGCTATTTTACCTTGGCACAGTCTGCAAAATAGCATGCAACTTAGCAGCAAAAAGCTGGCTAGAAGAAGAAGAACATTATTAGACCTACATGGAATGCCGTTTGAGAATCCTCTTCCCAGCCTCCTGACATTAAAGGTTGCACCCACTTCTAAAAACGCAAACCAATGACAAAAATTTATTTTGCTTGTTACTTAGAGACCCCCCGAGACTCGGATTCCATCATTGACTTATGTCCACTGAAGATACCGTGTGCAGAAGTTCCAAATCTCAGCTACAATTTATTATAGTGGAAGGAGGAAGAGAGGGGGGGGGGGGATATTGACCCAAAAAAATGATGGTCAATAGGAAGGTTTTCAAACATATTTCTAATCAATCAATAATGGCTGCTAAAATTATATCCTTGCATATTATATGCTTACATATAATATGCAAGGATATAATTTTAGCAGCCATTATTGATTGATTAGAAATATGTAGATAGATAGATAGACAGACAGACAGACAAACATATATATATATATATATATCCTGTACAGTTCCATATGGAAAAAATATGTTTAAAAATCATAACTAGTTATCATGTTATGTTGTTATATTTTCTCATTGTGCTGGCTCTTTCTTAAACTTCTTGCCTACTTAAGTCTTAGGTCTTGCTACGCCGTTAGGCGCACTGGGTGCTAAGTATTCTCCTCAGAGATTGGTCACATGCGTCATCCACAGCCTGTTCCAAACTAATAAGGATGCTGTGACAGTTCGCGTGCGTTACCAAGGTGCGACCCCCATGTTTGAGAGTGACGGCCCTGGGGGGACGTTTTTATCTTTAGCGATTCTTTTTTCTTCCTCCTTCCTCACTTCCTCGCCCGTTCCACTCTTGTTCTATTCCCCCCCCTCTACACTTTCTCCCTATTATCTCTCCCTCTCTGCCTCTCTTCCTCTCTGCCTCTTTCCCTCTCTGCCTCTCTTCCTCTCTGCTTCTCTCCCTCTCTGCCTCTATCTCCCGCTTTCCATCTCCTTCAGCTCAGCTACCCTCCCCTCTCTCTACCTCCTATATCTTCCAGTGCCTCCACCTTGTCACTTAAACCCTTCTCCCTCGAACCCCCCCCCCCCCCCCCCCCCCAAGCAGCCAATCTTCTTATTCCGTGTTTAGTTTTACAGCACCTTCCAGGATCGAATTGTTTGTCCGACCGTTAAAATACTGTCCTTCCTGAGTCGGTTCCTCGACAGGATCGAGCACTGGACACACTCTCAAACAGACTGGTCTCAAACGAATGTAGATAGGGCAGTGGCGTAGCAACACTGGCACTCAATTGTTCATTGTTCCCATGAGGCGCAATCGGATGAGGGCAGTTCTCTTACCTTTAATGGGACGCACAAGCGCTGAGTGCTACCATGACTTAAGACACTGCTACTTGTAAGAAGTCTTTGTTCAATTTAGTATCATGTTGCTATTAGGTCCTACTTAGAGTTGAACTTTATTGAAGTGATTAGACTTTAGGTAACTATTTATTGGAACAGTCTATTTCTTTGTTTTTGGCACACTTAGCCTTTGAGTTTCTTTGGTGTGGAAAGGGGGGGGGGAGCACCATCATATTCTTGAACCCGAGTTCACGTACACATGGCTACGCCTGAGACATGCTTGTTAATAGAAACATGATTTAGGACAGTGTTGTGCCCACTGTGTTCCACTGAACCCTAGTGTTCCCCGAGGCCCGAAACGGTGTTGAACGAACTACTGGAATAATTCACTAGTAGGTCACAACCTTAAATAGCCTCTGTAAAAAATAAACAAAGTGTTTCCCTTAATCAGGGGTTTTTAAATGGATTGTTTTGTCTGTTCTTCTAATGGTGTATGTGTGAGCTGGGGAGGGGGGGTGTCGCGGCAGAGAGGGGGATTGTAAAAAGGGGTCTCCGAGCTTAAAAGGTTGAGAACCGCTGCCCTAAATACTCAAAATGTGTTAAGTATTTCGTTAAGGAAAAAAGTTGTGAAAACACTGATTTGGAATGTTTATAGAGTGCTTTCGATGAATGCAGTAAAACACGTTCAGAAATGATATCTTCCTGTGACAGTTTGCTGTAGGGGAGCTGTGACAGTTTGCTGTAGGGGTGCTGTGACAGTTTGCTGTAGGGGTTCTGTGACAGTTTGCTGTAGGGGTGCTGTGACAGTTTGCTGTACGGAAGCTGTGACAGTTTGCTGTAGGGGTGCTGTGACAGTTTGCTATAGGTGAGCTGTGACAGTTTGCTGTAGGGGAGCTGTGACAGTTTGCTGTAGGGGTGCTGTGACAGTTTGCTATAGGTGAGCTGTGACAGTTTGCTGTAGGGGAGCTGTGACAGTTTGCTGTAGGGGAGCTGTGACAGTTTGCTGTAGGGAGCTGTAACAGTTTGCTGTAGGGGGGCTGTGACAGTTTGCTGTAGGGGTGGTGTGACAGTTTGCCGTAGGGGAGCCTAACAGTTTGCTGTAGGGTAGCTGTGACAGTTTGCTGTACGGAAGCTGTGACAGTTTACTGTAGGGGAGCTGTGACAGTTTACTGTAGGGGAGCTGTGACAGTTTGCTATAGGGGAGCTGTGACAGTTTGCTGTACGTAAGCTGTGACAGTTTGCTGTAGGGGTGCTGTGACAGTTTGCTGTAGGGGAGCTGTGACAGTTTGCTGTAGGGGTGCTGTGACAGTTTGCTGTAGGGGAGCTGTGACAGTTTGCTATAGGGAAGCTGTGACAGTTTGCTATAGGGGAGCTGTGACAGTTTGCTATAGGTGAGCTGTGACAGTTTGCTGTAGGGTAGCTGTGACAGTTTGCTGTACGGAAGCTGTGACAGTTTGCTGTAGGGGAGCTGTGACAGTTTGCTGTAGGGGTGCTGTGACAGTTTGCTATAGGGAAGTTGTGACAGTTTGCTGTAGGGGAGCTGTGACAGTTTGCTGTAGGGGTGCTGTGACAGTTTGCTATAGGGAAGTTGTGACAGTTTGCTGTAGGGGAGCTGTGACAGTTTGCTGTAGGGGTTCTGTGACAGTTTGCTGTAGGGGAGCTGTGACAGTTTGCTGTACGGAAGCTGTGACAGTTTGCTGTATGGGAGCTGTGACAGTTCGTGTGCCTTTACTTTTCCAACTGTTCTATGCACGAAGAGAGAGATCGGTCCATTCTTCTACGCCATCTAGCTTTTCTTTGGACGGCCCTTTCTTCGTGCTGCGTCCCCACCGTACCTTGAAGTAGGAGCTATCGTCTCTTCACAGTAGCACTATGCATTGTGCCAGCCTGAGTGTTGACTTGTAAAACTACAAACTCATTTGTCTTCTTTTACTGGTATGTAGATACCAAGCATATTTCTGTAGCATTTACACTCAAAGCATTGAATTGTTAAGTATGTAGTACGCTACGCAGTAATACTTCGCAAAAAACCCCCCATTCTAGTTCGTAAATTGTTTATTTAATAACCACCTTACAATACACGTGATAATATTCTTATATTATCAGTGAAATTTAGGTAGGTTGGTTCTAGGTATATTTACTTTGGTCTAGTTCTAGGTATATCCACTTTGGTAGGCTAGTTCTAGGTATATCCACTTCGGTAGTTAGGTTCTAGGTATATCCACTTTGGTAGGTTGGTTCTAGGTATGTCTAGTTGGTATATTCCTTTTGTTAGGTTAGTTCTAGGTAAGCAGCATTTGTGGTTCCCACCACAAAGTGCAACACCCCAGCATACATTATGTACCAACCAGGCCTGGGTACCACCTTGCGTACCATGGGACCAAACACTTTTTAACTAAGTATTTCCTTATTCAACAAGCGAAGAGGAAGCGGCCGAAACAAGTCGAATAAAAAAGAAAAAAATCAATAAGTCACAAGTGACTTAAAACCAATCTAATTATTTAGGTGTTATCCCCAAGGTTACTGACAGGTCGTTGACATTGACCTTTACCTATATCGATCATTGGGACAATCTCTTGTTTTTTTCTTATTGAATCTAGTCAGGAAGTAATTAAAAAGCTTTCAAGGAGAGTGCATATTGTTTATTTCTAACTATTTAAGTGTTCAAAGAACTTTTGACTATTTGTTGAGCACCGCTTACAGTTGTTTACAGTAGGCCAACCACTCACTACAATAGTATAATGAGCATTCACTATTCTGGGTTTTTAAATCACGTTAATACTATTTCATGTAATTTTCCACATAATATTTTTAGTTGGCTGTCTTGATTCCACAAGTTACTATTTGTTTCTCTCATGAACTGATCACTCGATATGTGCCTCAGAGAGCCCTGAGCTCCATGGACTCAACGCTTCTAGTGGTGCCACGTTTCTCCCCAAAAGCTACGGTCTGCGGGCTATTTCAGGGCATGGACTCACTCCCCATTGATCCCAGACAGACAACATTCTACACTGCTTTCAAGAAGAACATTAATACCGAACTGTTTAAAACTTTTTTTTAGATTAGTCTGTCATTTTAGCTGTTGTGTTTATGTTTGTAATGTTATCACATCACCTCGAGCCTATATTTCGTTTGTTAAGAGTGCCTGCCTGTCATCCATGCGGCTGTTGGTTCGAAAGGATTGGCATAGTGTACCCCTCCTGCAACTCAGTAGATTCTGCCATTATAGAGTGTCCTGATGAGTACCTGATGAAATGAAGAATGTATCTTGTCTTGGGTTCTAGAAAAAAAAAAGCCAAACAAGAATAAAATACTACGTTTTTGTAAAGACAATAGCTCCCGTTATACAACTCAGAGAGCGATTGTGTTTCTCATTAATGAATGTTAGATTAGAAAACAATGGGACATTTTTTTTACCCCGCTATCTCTCCCCTCCCGCTGAGAAAGAATCCTGGTCAAGCGAATGTATAGATCTACTACACAGTATAGTATTCCAATGACAGTCTTTAGATCGAGACTCAGAAGATGATGCGCACAATTTTCCTGAAGATGAATTTATTAAACTATTGAATCAATGAAGCCTTACATTCGGAAATTCCCGAACGCAATATTCCTTGCAGGAACGCGAATTGAAGTCTTTAATTTACATGCATGACTAGATTAACGCAGGGATACGCATAGGAAGTAGCATCTCTTGTTTTGAAGCAACATCTGTAATTTATAAGACCTCCCCTCCCCCCGCAAGTTTCCACCCTAACCTTCACCTTCACTCTTCATTCACGTGATCGATACAAATAATTATTAAAAAAATGATGGCAAAGGAAATTACTGCAGGAATAACTCTTCCCACAAACTTTATAATACATGAGCGTATTGACACAACTATGTCCTCCGTATTCGACAGCTTACTTTATTGAGTTTCCATATTTTTAAAGCAACTAATTGTGCTTTCAACACATTCTTTCATAGTGGTCACACATCAACCGGTTGTGGGTCCCAGAGGACAGAGTAAATACCTAAATACAAAATAAATGGAATGATGGAATGTTACCCCCCTTTCAGTAACTCACATAACATTGTACATTACCTCCCCCCTTTTATGGATACTGTATATCAGCGGTTCTCAACCTTTTCAGCTCGGCAACCCTTTTTTAGAATTCCTCACTATGCCGCGACCCCCTAACAGTAAATTAATTTCGTTCATAAGTATAAGTAACTGCTTAGGCTAATGTTGCAAAACTATAGTTGTAAGCCTAATGTAAATCTGTGATTTGTATTGCCAAAGCTTTATGTTTAATTATGAAACAAATGTTATAATATGTTACAATATATCATATTCTTGAATTATGTAATTCTCTTTATCACCCAATTACAAATAAATAAAATAATAACTTTATGACATGTATTCATTTACCTTTCTATTTCTTATTCACATTATCCACATTTCATACACATGTGACGATTTTCTGTATTTAGACTTGATAATGAACAGGTTGTTATACAAATAATGTATTAGTGCTAAATGAAGGTACAACACAGACAAATTGGGACATGACTGCAAAGGCTTGATTCAGATTTGTGTTATTATAGAGAAATTTTTCGCTGCATCTGTATTAATGAGTTCAATAAACTATTTCTGTCTCCTCAACATCTTCCATTTTGACTTTCATTGGAGTTCTGGCAAGTGCAAATGGAATGTTAAGTTTGGAAAGTTGGATGTGCTAGCAAATGTTCTTTCACAAAATTATTATTTGCGCTTGATCCTTGCAGTGACCTGTTTCAGTGCTTTTTGGTCATTTTAGTCAGACATCGTCCTCGTTATAACTAGTCGACGATGAATCACAAACTGAGTTCCAATGACTTTTGGTGACTCATTCTGTTGAAATACAGACCAACATACTTCAATACTTGGGGGGTCGTGACATTTCGTTCATTGACATTTCGTTCACCCCCAAAAAGTTTTAATGTCAACAAATTAAACACGCGATGAAAATATATGTCGGTGAACAAGTTGTCTGTGAGCCAGTAGTTGGTGAGCGATATGTCGGGTGAACGAATAGTCGTGTGAACGAATTGTCGTGTGAACGAATTGTCGGGTGAACGAAATGGCGGATGAACGAATTGTCGGATGAAATGGCGGATGAACGAATATTCGGATGAACGAAATGGCGGATGAACGAATTGTCGGGTGAACGAAATGTCGGATGAACGAATTTTCGGATGAACGAATTGTCGTGTGAACGAAAATTCGTGAACGAATTGTCGGGTGAACGAAATGTCAGTGAACGAATTGTCGTGGAACCAATACTTGGAGCGCCACCTGACCAGACGCCACTAATAATTTTCAAAACTATTTGACACTTTTATAAAATAGGAACAAATGTTCGTTATCGCGTTCACATCATGTCGTGGATAGCAAACATGTGGAAATGGGCACAACATTTCTATATGCCTAACTATTCCTCTAAACTACTGGGTATCCATGACGACAACGTTCGGATGCTAGCCATCAAAATGACATTACAGTTATTTCGGCTCCATAAACTTAAAGAGCTTCGTTACAAATGACGTACTGGAGGTTTTCAATTCTTGCTTTTAATGGGGCAGGCAGAGGAAACAGAGGTGCATGGCTTACAACAGTGTCCAAGAACTGCGGGAAGACAACAAAAAGGTCACTTGAACTGCATGGGAGCTATGAGGCACTGCCTTCAACAACAGAGTTACTTACCAGAGCACTCCTTTAGGAGTTCGTCGAAGTTTCATGTTGTCCATTACGTTATGTATTTCTATACAAAATTTACGCATTAAAATTGAAATATTATGGCTGCATTGTTCCACCTTTTTCAAAACATACACATTTTAGTCCACATATTACAGTTTTAACTTTAGTGCCCGCTCGCGTCACTTCCAGTGTACTGCATATGTGGCGCAACTAATACTTCATGGATATCTTAATAAATTAGTGACTTTTAATAATGACTCTTGACCTTACAGACGCGAGTCCAGAGCTTAGCAACACGACCAGACGTAACAAAACGTTATGCTTTAATGCACATTAACTTATAGTATTAAAACTATTTCTGCTGCGATAATTAGAATGTTTGAAATCACTTCTGATTTAGTTGTCTGCAACATCTATCCTAGAATAACAATAAAAATAGTAAATTCCAATGAAAAAAAAGTCAAGTTATTGACCCAAAAAATTCATATTTTCAATGGCCTTAAGCGACCCCTGACAAATCCTCAATCGACCCCCAAAGGGGTCGCGATCCACAGGTTGAGAACCCCTGCTGTATATAGTAGAAAGAGTTGTGTCCATGTATTGGGGACACTACTCTGGTAGCCAAGATTGCTGATTAAAGTTGTTATAAATCTTAAATGTTCTTTTTTCAATAAAATTTGAATAGTAGTCAACTATGGCTAGGTATTGTTGGTCGAATATTTGAAACCAATCTATTCCAACTTTATCCCAGGGATTTGAACCCTCATTATGCTGTATTAAGCTTTCTTTCTGGTTTGCCGGTTTACTTTGCTGACAAGGTTGGCATGCATTAGCTATTTCTTTTATTCTTGCCGCTATTCCCGTCCAGAAAACTGCGTCCCTTGCTCTTCTCATCATGGCATCATACCCTAAATGTGCTGCATGTAGTTTGGTTTCAACTTCTTTTCTTAATGCTCTTGGGATAATTATTCTCTCCCCTTTCATTAGAAGGCCATCCTCATAGGTCAGTACATCAGCAAGTGACCAATACTGTTTAAGTTCTGGTATAATAAGATGCTTGTCTGGCCAAACGTGCAGTATGCACTGTTTCAACATCTGTATCTCATTGTCTATTTTGACTGCATCTTTAACTTTATTTAACATTATATCTGGGAGGGCCAGTCCTACCCTGTTGATAGAGGTGTCAGGAAAATCTTCCTGCTCTGGCAAAGGGTCTCTGCTTAGCGTGTCGGCAATCTGTAATCTGTTTCCTTTGGTATATTGGTACAGAACATCTTATCGGTACAAACTCATCATTAAGCTTTGAAGCCTTTTGGGTGCACAACTGAGGGGTTTATTGAGTATATTTTTCAATGGTTTATGATCATTCTGTATTATTATTGTTCTGCCGTACGTGTACTGATTAAATTTTTCTTGAGCTACCTCTACAGCCAAGAGTTCCTTTTCGATTTGAGCCCACTTTTTCTGAGGCTCTGTGAGTGATCTTGATGTGTATGCTATGGGTTTGTCATCTTGTAGTAATACAGCTCCTAGGCCATTTTGGCAGCTGTCTGCCTGAATAGTTACTTTCTTCTCCGGGTCGAAATAACTTAGGGTTCCATCATTAGGTATTTTCTGTTTCACACTGTTAAATGCTTTCTTACAGTCATTCGACCACACGAATCTGTTTCTTAGTCAGTTCTGTTATTGGCTTTAGGTCTGCTGAAAGACCTGGGATGAATCGTGACAGATATTGTATCATTCTACAAAATCTTCGAATCGATGTGATGTCTTCAGGGGTTTTTAGATTTGTTATGGCTCTCAACTTGTTTGGGTCTGGTTTTATTCCTGACTGGGAAATAATGAGCCACAAAAACACTATTTCTGATTTTCGGAATACTGATTTTTCATTAATTCTGATGTTCTTTTCCTTTAGCCTATTGAGTAATTTTGACAGGTTTTCCTCATGATTTTTGCGAGCCTCTTCTACTGTGTCCCCCTTGCCTATTACCATTATATCATTCACTATGCTACAAAATCCTGTTAGTCCCTCCAATGCATCATTCAAATGTCTTTGAAAAACTTCCGAGCTTACTTTGAGACCAAAAGGAAGCCTATTCCATTTGTACCTCCAAAAATGGAGTCGCCATTCCAGTGAGACATGATGAGGCTGGATCTAGTTTGCAATGCCAAAAAGCTTCCTGGATGTCGACTTTGCTAAATATCTTAGCGTTACCCATTTCAGCCAAAATGTCTTCTAGTGTTGTTAGGTTGTAATGCTCCCTCGGTAGTGCCTTGTTCAAGGGTTGAGGATCGATGCAGATTCTGATACTGCCATCTGATTTCTCTACCAATGCCATTTGGCTAACCCACTCTGTGGGCTCAGTTATTTTTTCAAGAATTCCTAGTTGAAGTAATGAGTTTAGTTCGGCTCTAACTTTCTCTTTTAATGCTATAGGAATTCTTCTACATGGTAGGACTTTGGGCCTTGCTGTTTTGTCTATTTTCAATGTAGCCACGCCCAAGTCACCGAGTGCGTCAATGTTTTGATGTTTGTTTCCTGTGGCTTCGACTTTGGCAATAAATCGGTCTTCATTTATGTGAATGAGTTCCATCTTCCTCAGTGTTGATAACCCTAGCAGGCACGTTAGATCATTTGGTACTACCACATACTCTACATTGAATTTCTCATTGGTCTTTAGATTGGTGGCTACTAACGTAGCTTTTCCTTTTGGCTCCATTACCGTCTTATTCCTCATAGTTAACCTCTGGGACGTCGGTACTATCTGGTCTGGGGACACATATTTTTCGTTTATGGTATTGACGTCGGCGGCACTGTCCACTTAGAATCTGACTCTTTGGTTGTTGATCATCATGACGACCGTCATCCTATGCTTTTTGGGGCCATTCATTGCCATTACCCATTCAGTTTGGAGTGTACCTTTATCTTCTTCTGTGTCTATGTTGCTTCACTTTCAATTATGGTCATTAGTGTTGCTACATGTATATCTTTCACGTGTACTTTCAACTATCTATCGTAACACAGAGTTATCTTCAATTTATATGTTAAAATTTCTATAATTGCTATCTATTATCCATTCCTATCTGTATCTATATTAATGTATTGTTTTATCAAGCACCGGATTTAGTCTTCAAAAGGCCCTAAAGTATATCACGTAGGGTGTGGGGTGGGGGGACATTTATACGTCCATATTATTATCTGACTGGATAAACCGGCTTTTAGTGAAGACATTATTTTAACGGTTTACAATTTTCATCTTTCTACTGACCTCCAATAGTCGTCTCGTGGACACCTGGGGGGTCCGCGGACCACAGTTTCAGAACCACTGATCTGAAACGCGACCTGTTGCTGACAAATAAACTATCCATTCTCAAAAATATTTTTCATTAGTCCTTTTGGGATAGACGCTTTATGAGCAATGACTGTCTTGATTTGCAAAAGAAAAAAACAAACTTCTTTGATTTTTCAACTAAGCCAATGGACTGCACAGTATAAAATCAAATTCTAAAGCAAACATACAGTGACTTTAAAGTAAAAAAAGGTACCCCTTTCTGCTGCTGTGACCTACGGTTTACGAGTATATCATGTGGCCAGCACAACGACCAACCACCTTTACTTTCCCCCAACTAATGTAAGGTACCCATTAGAGCTGGGTGGACTCAGGGACGCCCGAAATTCCCGAAAAAAGAAATCCCAGTTTTCACCTTGGGACTTTCAGGTAGGGAGGCCAAGCGCTTTACCACTCAGCCACCGAGACACCACACACACTAAAGACCAAAAGGAAATCTACTGCTGAAGCCAAAATTAAAAATCCCAATCTTCACCAGGATTCGAACACCAGGATTCGAACCCCAGTACGGAAGCCAAGCGCTTTACCGCTCAGCCACCGCGCCTCCAAATACTAACTAAAAGTACAGAAATATTGTCTCGTCTGTCGGGTCATCCACAAAGGCCATACAGAGGAACACACATTTCCGTGTTTAGAGCCAAAGAATGTCCGTTCTATACTCCAATAATAAGTTTCCCTTTCAGACCTTGTCATCTATAGCGCTGATGATGTACAGGTCATCTGTTTCTGCGGCCCACGGTTAACGAGTGTCATGTGGCCAGCACAACGACCAACCGCCTTTTAACTTTTTTTTGCCAAATCATGTCAGTTGCCCACTACAGCTGGGTGGACTCAGAGACGCCCGAAATTTTGAATCCCAGTTTTCTCCATGATTAAAACCTGGGACTCTCCGGTAGGGAGGCCAAGCGCTTATCACTCAGCCACCGCGCCTCCACATACATTATGAACCAAAAGGAAATCAACTGCTGAGGCCAGACTTGGACGGTAGACCTGTTATGTCTGCGCTAATTAGACAAACTATTGTAGAATACAGCTAGGACGTCGTATCTAAGTATAATACGCTATGTATCCTTCATCTTCGGACTCTGAAGACAAGCCTTTATGTAAAAAGTCGTTGGAATTTGATAGTTTTCCAATATTTACATCTGCCGTAAATATTCAGCATTTTCCACTATGCTATAAATAAAGGTAAATGTATATTTACACTACTTAACACCTCGTGACGTAAACGAAATGTTCAGTAATAGCGATAATTTACGTATTACATAATATCACTGAGTTTAATGCACTCATAATAAATTGAGTCAATATTAACACACTGCTTTCTCTCAAGCGAATATGGCGATTTGTTGGGTTCGATAACTCCAGTGATTCAAACTCTAGTAGTCTTGCGATTTCTGAGACTGGTGTGAACTAGTTTAGTGGTAGACATTTTGTGTCGAAGTAAACAAGTAAAATAATGTTATCATTTAAACAAAAGCTTTTTGAATGAAACTGCACCAGTTATTTCGAATAAGTCATATTATTAATTTTTTTAAATAGATCTAGACTAACTACAATAAATGTGTGTGAAAAGAGAACCGAAATCGACCACCACATGCTCCAAGCAAATCATCATACCGAATGTGGCAAAATATGTAGGTCGCAGCTGGAACTGCGTTTCTACCGGACTTTGAGAATAGATGTATTGTTATTATTTGTGCAGATTTGATACAGTTATTTTACGACATATTTATCATTGGATAAAGACAGATTTTAAATTTAGAGGTTACACACCCGTGATAATAATCATATTTTGAATATGGAAAGTTTTTAAACTTTTTTACATATGAAAGTTTAGATTATTTTTCAAAAGATAAGGATTTCGAGATCCATTTCAAATTTGTTTGTGATTTGACCTTATACAAACGCCTACTTGTGAGATTGTATCAGCTATATTTTAGTGCTGCAGCCATTGAACTGTTTCCGTGTGAGGTTAAGTAGAATATTAGAACAAATAAATAGCTATACATAATCGGATGGCATCAAATTAGTAAAAGCAAAGTCGCAGACGAAGCGTTGATGGTCTGTCGTTGGATAGTAGCTCCTGACAGCTAGCACATCTGAACCGATGTAGGCCTATTGTAATTTTAGTGAAATGAGCTTTAAATAACTTGAACAGACTTCTTTTGTGAACAAAAGAACCCAATATAAATTATATTAACAATATACACACATTTAACTTGAGATGAGATACAGATCTAGTGCAAATGATATTTAAATAAAATCTAAACTCACTACAATCACACGTCTTGACTCCCTCACGTCCCTTGTTGATGTCCAAAAGAGCTGAGCCGAAAGCTCTTCGAGCTCTAAGTTTGAAAAAAAAACCTGTTTGGTCGTCCAGCCGAAACAGTAAAAAAAAACCTGTGTGAACACAGTTCTGTCTGAGAGAGACCCGAGTCAATGCCTATGTAAAGCATTGCTGTTTCCAATGCCTTTGGCCCCGACGCATGGTTGGCTGCACATGACCGAAGGCCGAGGACACCGGGAGCCTCCGCCATTTTCCTTCATTGTACCAATCTAACTGTGCGGGACCCGCCATTTATGTAACGGTCCCTTTGAGGAACAGCGCATGGATGTGGGACGTGCTCGTGGGGACTTTTTTACAACCTCGCCCGTGCAAGGGGTAAACTCTCGTCTACCTGTGGGCATCCCCACGGGAGTTATGTTTCGCCATTCATTTAGCCTAGCTACCCCCTCAAGTAGCCGTTTCCACCCAGGTGCCACGGTGAGGCAAAACAGCGTACCCTGGGCCCTCACGTCCCTGATTCGTCTCTCGTTCCTCCATCACGTGACTTCTTACAATAAATTACACAAGGCAACACAATTTTTGTGTCTCTGAAATAACTATGATGTCCTGTTAGCTTATACATCCAAATGATCAAAAATAGTATTTGTTTTCCCAAAAGTTTGGGTTTGTAGTCAGGACATTGATAGTTCAGATCACGTATTGGATAGCATTATACAACGTTTAAAATACACGTAAGACTTATAATACACTTATGATGTTTGACAAAGTCTTCACAAACATGGTCCATACAGATGAATAAAAGTCAAAAATTGCATATTCTTTTAGACTGACGATTATAGACTAAATCACTATCACAGACTAGGCCCCAGATATAGTCCCCCATCATATTCTCGGTATACTGTCCTTGGTATCGATGTTCAAATTCCTTCAGGTCTTGATGAAACCTTTCTCCTTGTTCCTCTGAGTATGCTCCCATATTCTCCTTGAAATTACGCAGATGAGCATCTAGGATATGAACCTTTAGCGACATTCTGCATCCCATAGAATAATAGTTTCTCACAAGTGTCGCCACCAGCTCCACATAATTCTCGCCTTATGATTTCCAAGGAATCCCTGAATAACTGCGATGAAGCTGCCCCAAGCTGCCTTCTTGATGTCTGTGAAACTGTTAAGAAATTGCTGAGACTCCATTATTTTCTTTATTTGTGATCCCACAAAGATCCCAGTTTTCACTTTGGCCTCTGACAACTTGGGGAAGAATTCTTCTAGGTATTTCACAGCTGCCGACTCTTTACCCAGAGCTGTAACAAACTGCTTCATGAGCCCCAGCTTGATGTGCAAAGGAGGCATTAGAACTTTCTTTGGATCCACTAGAGGCTCCCACTTGACATTGCTACTCCCAATAATAAAGTTGGTCCGTTCTGGCCAATCCCGACGATGGTAGTGTTGCTTGGTGTCTCTGCTATCCCAATGACAAAGATAGCATGGAAACTTGGTGAAACCACCCTGAAGACCCATTAAGAATGCCACCATCTTAAAATCACCAATTACCTCCCAACCGTACTGTTCATAGTTTAGAGCCTGCAGAAGCTGTCTGACGCTATTGTACTCCTCCTTAAGTTGTGCTGAGTGAGCCACTGGGATAGAAGGTAGCTGATTGATATTGTGGAGAAGAACAGCTTTCAGGCTGCGGGAAGAACTATCGATGAAGAGACGCCAATCCTGTGGGTTGCAGGGTATCCCTATTGCATCGAACAGACCTTTCACATCATGGCAGTAGCAAAGGTTATCATGAAGGGTGAAAAAGACTGAAAATCTTTGATGACGTTTTCTCTGACATGTAACTTGAACACTCTCATCTAACAGGTTCCACTGTTTCAGTTGGGATGTCAGAAGCTCAGCTTTGGCGAGACCAAGATCTCTCACTAAATCATTGAGGTCATCTTGGTTAGGAAAGTGAGGTATTCCTTCATCATCCGCTTGAAAAACATCAACATCCTCAGCATCACTAGCGATACTGCTGTCTTCCGAGGGCAGTGTATTCTGCGATGGTTTGGGAATGGGAAGATCAGGGGAATGTGGAACTGGGGCGATCGAATAAGGGATATCAGGATAGAGCACAGCAGCTGCCTTTTTGCCAGATCGACGCTTTGATGGATCTACCATGCAAAAATAGCAGTTGTTCAGATGATCTGTAGGCTCTCGCCAAATTTTTGGTATCGCAAACTTCATGCTTCTCTTCTCCCCCCTGAACCAACCTTCTAAAGTCTTCTTGCAGCAGTCACAACTAACATGTGGAGCCCAAGATTTATCTAGATCTCCAACTGGCATGCCAAAGTAGGATTTATATGCTTCCTTCATTGTTGCTGATGTTGTCAAAGAATGTTTCTTCGCACGTTTCTTTATGAATTCGCCGCAAACATAACAGAAGGCATCTGCTGGATAGGTGCAACCTCTAGATGCCATATTTTACATAAAGTCAATGAAGTCACTGATTTCAATCAACAATCAATATTCACATTGATTTTATCTGAAAAATCTAAAAAAAATTCAGACATATATTTAAAGATACAAAATCAATTCATACATGTAAATGCATATACACTGCAAAACAGAAAATGTTAGACAGCAGTGACAAAACCAAAGTTTTGCCTGAATAAATGAATTATAATAGGTGTTCTGGACCTAAGAAACAAGAAAAGAACAATTTCTTGTAGGGAACAATAAAAAAATATTTTTTTGTTGCCTTGTGTTATGAAAGACCAACTCAATGTTTCATCATTCTATTCAACTCTCAAAAACATACACTCCCTTTCTCATTGTTATTCGTAGTTCACACATATACTCTCCAAGACACAAGAGTTAATGGCTTTGTTTTATTGATAAGTGAGTACTTGGGAAAGAAGCGAATTTATGGTAAACACAACGAAGTGACCTAACATCACCTAACATTAGTAGTGGGTCCCTTTAACTGACTTTTAAGTCCCTCTGAATTCACTTCTCTTTGTCCAGGTACTCGCTTTAGTTATCGACCCTAAGACTTGTTAAAACCCTGGCATTCATTTACGTCACAGACTAGACTGTTTCACGTTCATTTTATAACCAATTACTGGAAGGCCATATAATGTCAAAATTCCTTATCCCTTGGGGAAAAAATGTAGTGTTTAAAGACAAGAGAGAGAAAAGAAATAATCAAGGAGTTCTCGACCTTTGATGCTGAGATTAATAAGCTAAGATGAATAGCTGGGTTTGAAAGTAGGATGCCCTACTAGTGTTTGTATCTGAACGACGTGTTCGAAGTATCTCTACCAATGACTTTGAAATGACATTGGAAATACAAACTTAAAATAAAAGAAGAGAGATTTTATTTGATTTCGTTTTAAATACAGAAATAAAGAACATCACTCTCTCTTTCCTTCTCTCTTTCTCTCTCTCTCTCTTTCTCTCTCACTCCTTGTCTCTCTCTAACTCTTTCTTTCTCTCTCTCTCTCACTCCTTGTCTCTCTCTAACTCTTTCTTTCTCTCTTTCTCTATCTCTCTCTTTTTTTCTTTCTCTCTCTCTCTCTGACTATATTCTCAATGTGTTTTTTTTTCTATTTCTTCCTTTGTATTCTTTATATGTCAATTAAAAAAAAATCTTTCCTAAAACCCACTGCCCCCTTACAGAAAATAGACACAAATATATTCCTATTCTTATGATACATCAGTATGTACCCATAAAAATCTCAATAAGTTCACATTTTGTAATAACCCCTGAAAGATACCGACTATGTTTGACGAAGCACATCAAAGGTTCATGTTACTCCGTTGAACTCTTAGTGGACACATAAACGGTATTTAAAAAAAAAAAGGTGAAAATCACTCATTTGTACAGAAACGTCAAAATTATTTAATTTAAAGTATTTGATTTTATAATCAAGACCGGATTTAGGCTAGATAAGGCCCTCAGCTTTTTGAGAAATGGGTTCCCTTTGTAATCTACACCCAATGCAGTTTATGCCTTTGCTTGTTCATCAAAACAACATTCGGGGTGCGGCTAGTGAAGATGCTAAACTACATGCAATGTTGACAATGAAAGTAGGAGCTATTAAAGCAACGGCAACAGAACGATATACAATAGGACATTTTGAACACAGTCATCACTCCTTTGTTTGCACTTCGATCAAGTCTAAGTACAAGTAAAAAATAAAAATAAAAACAAAATAAAAACAACAACACCATATCTAAAGAGAAGAACTACACATTTAAGGCTATATCTTTCAATAATGTAAAATTTATTTGCCTTTTTCAATATTAAAAAAAAAACTAATTAATTAACAAACATTAATTGATTAATAAGTTAATTTTTAAAATGGATTCATGCTGTGCTATGTACAGTAAATAATTGTTGAAAGTCTTAACTTGATCAGAGAACGGGTGTAGGATAAATAATTATTTAACGGGAAAAAAACAACACATATTCAGCAACATATCTCAATACGGAAGGATTTATTTCCCTTTTTGGTATCAAACAAAACAATGAATTACTAATACATTAATTGACTCATTGGTTAATTATTTTTTTTAATGATATATGTTTTGTTTGGTACAGTAAATAATTGTGTCAAGTTTTAACTTGATCCCAACATGGGCGTGAAAGAAATAACGTGTTCAAACTGTGTACCTGACAGAAAGACAGAGTAAGTTTGTCTAAGTTTTGTAAATACAGAAACTTGGAGAACAATAAGACAAAGTGACATGGAGAAATATGGAGACGATGTAAGGAAAAATGTAAGAACAGAAAGCAAACGATTGGAAGAGATTTAAAAAAAAAAAAGGTAAAACAATGTCAAGGACGCCATATCGAAGGATTATTTTTGTTGCCAAAAAGAAATTAAAAAAAAAATTAATCTGTGCATGAAGAGAAACATTTTTTGCTTTTGATTTTACAATCACAGTGCACAAACATTAACTAATTGATACAACTACGCATTATAGATAAGCTTTTTTTTCTTAAAACTAATTTATATGTTTTTTTTTGTTGTTTTATATTTTGCTAGATTAGAGTTATATTTACTTTAACAGCAGCCTTTCTGAAACTACAATTTTGTCTATTAAATATCGACAGGATCTTTAATACACACAGTCCGGGCATCGCACCGATTTCGAACTCTTCTTTGATGAATAATTAAGGGAGGTAAGGGAAAAAAAAAACCGTTAAAATGTCGTTTCACTGTGACTCGTATTTGTCCACATCATATTTTGATGTTGTTGTTTTTCCCCCTGACGTGACCCAAGTCATCATCAACATAGGGACCTGCTTATTGATAGTCTCAACTCATTTTGATCTTTTTTTTTGTCTTTCGTTTTTTATATTATTTATTAAAATTAATTAATTAATTTTTTTGTGGCTTCTTTGATGGGTATTTCTTTCACATCTTTTTTTTTTTTGGACCATTTTTAAAAAATAAATATTTATGCGAAAGGAAATAACTAACATATTATTTTATTATTAACAATAATACAAAGAATATTTCATAAAAACACATTTTTGTAAAGGAAATAGTTTCAAAAGCACATTCCAGGATTTCCAGCATGGTCGTAGAGTAGGCTGCAGCTAAGGTCTACAAAATGATGACAACAAAGGTCCAGTAAATGATGAATACAAAGGTCCAGTAAATGATGACAACAAAGGTCCAGTAAATGATGACAACAAAGGTCCAGTAAATGATGACAACAAAGGTCTACAAAATGATGACAAAGTCAATTTACAAAAATCTTGAAAATTTTGTCCGATCAAGTATTCAAAACAAAACATATTTTGTTAGGGCTTATGGGATATTAAAGTTCGTTGTTTTTTTGTTGTTTTTTTTTGCAACAATTTTTTGTACTCGAGAACCCAAAGAGAGAAAAGAACCTCCATCGTTATAGCATAAGGAATTCTCTGGGGTCTGTTAGAGGTACAAAAATGTACATATTATGAATCAATGGACCTCATTCACCAACCGTAAACAAACAACATTTAGTCACGTGATCTTATTGATAAAACAATGGAAAAAAACTGTCACGTGACAGCCATCATGAATTAAACATGAGATCGTAAATTAAATAGAAGATATAGAGCACCACGTGGCTAAAGGTTGTTTGTTTACGAATGGTGAATGAGGTCCATTTGGTTTCTATAATAGTACAGAATCCATACAAGTGTGCTTATGAAGAGCATAAAAATTATTATATTTCCTAGTCTGCTGCCAATGGCAGTTATTCTTATTACTTAAAACAAATGTTTTATAGATAAATTTTAACAACATAAAATAAGTTAAGAGCTTGCTGAATAAATTGACAGATTGAAAAAACATCAAACAATGAGTAGCAAAATGGGTTATTGTACAAACCAGTGTGCGTACACTCCATTTGAGTTTCTTCTTTTGTGTGTGTGTGTGTAGGTCATATGAATTTAGAAATGAAATGGATTTCAGTTTATCTAATATTTTTTTAAGCTTATATCGTTTTAGGCTTGGTGGCCGAGTAGTAAAGCATTAAGCTTTTGATCCTAGGCATCGCGATTCAGAGCCTAGTAAAAGGTGAGTTTTAATTTCCTCTGAACTATAATGAAACTTGATTGTGATTCTGCTTCGATATAATATTTGAGAACCCCTGTGAATAGAAATAGATGGTCTTACATTTTCTGCTCAAAGAACGCCAAGTTCTAAAAAACATGAAAAAAAAAAAGAAAACAAGAAAACAAATATTTTATTGAGTGTAATTGTATCAATTAGTTTGGATCAGTCATGTAAGAATAATAAATCTGTGCGATTATAAATATTTTTACCAATTGTTTTTATTCAGGGCGACTTCTGCTATAAAACATGCACCATGATTCTGTCCCTTGTCTTGACCAGTTGGGAAAGGGAAGGTGGTAAGAAGGGGCTATCTGGGTCAAGGTTACCGTGAAAGTCTTTTTTTCAAATGCATTTTATATAAAATAAATAAAAGAATATATTATGGGAAATTAAGCTTGTAGATTAAGCGTTTATGGAAGTTGTCTAAAACAACCATTTACCCCATTGTTATATCAACCGAGGGGATAATGACAACTGACCTCACAGAGACTTTCAAAGCTCATAACATTCCTAGGAACATCTTTGTTACCTGTCAGAGGGCGGTACCGCTGTAGACCTGCCACATCACTAGAAAATTTCTTAGTGGACGCAGTTAAAGGAACTACAATGAATTTTGTTTCTCTACAACGAAGCTCGGTCCTAGCAGTGTTAGAATGAATATCTCATTTTCAATAATAATAATAATAAGTCTTGTCTTCGAGTCCGAAGATCAGTAAGGAATGCAGTATTTCCCGTGGCTGCGCAGCCCAGCTGTGACCTACATATTTTGCCACTTCTAGGGCAAGCATAACCATTGTCCGCAGGTGGTCGATTTAGATTCTCTTTTCACCGTCTGCGTCTGTCCTCAGCATCGGATTGTCTTTTAGTCGTTTTCAATATAATAATAATAATAATCATTGTTTCACAATAGTGCATTAAAAAAACAATACAAAGATCTGTATCATAGCACACAAGATATACGTTCATACCCCAGTTTCTCTTTAACATTACATGCGAAATTTACAAAGTAAGTTACAGTTTTTTCAACGATTTAATTTCCAAAGGAACAACAAAGTTCTTGAGTCTATTTGTCTTCATGATAGGTGTCTTTACATCCAATTTAAACCAAATTATGACGAAACTATTATCAAAAGCCGACCAGCTTCAAAGATTAATATCGCATTTTAATTTTGATATCGTTATCATTAAATAGAATACTAAATGTCTGTATTTTTAGATAAAAACAAATTATAATGTCCCCCATTAAGTTTTCTTGATTTTTTTTTGCTTCTCTCCAAAAAAACGTTTGCCCATGAAGAACTTAATTATAATAACAGGAAAACAGGGAAATTATCAATGATTTTTTTTTTGTCTAAAAAAGCTTGCAAAGTTCCATTCGTAAACTCGGTAATTTTGTTTTTATTTTTTTTTTCACTCAATTCTTTGTTGAAATAATTTATTTACTTTTAAGAAATTGTTTCTTTTATTCGGAAAATAATTAGGGACTTCCGCTTCTTCTTTGCCCAGGGCCTCTAGACCGTCAAATCCGAGCCTGAATATACCCACAATAAAGTGGTCTACATCCTACAAAACAGAGCTATAAAAGCAAAGACTATAACATTATCAAACTAAATAATAAAGTCAATAACGATGATAAAACAATCAATAAATACAGTTAGCGACTCCTAGATCAATCTTTGGTCTAACTCAACTCAAACCTGGCCAGTAAAAAAAACCCACCAAGACTATTTTAAAACCGTCTCGCTACTTCTGCTCTTTCTTAATGAAATCGTTTTAAAAGCAAATCAATCTTAGTTGAGATGAAGCTAAATACAGTTTTAGATTTCCACCATTTCTGTCCGCTATTTACTCTCTCCCTCTCTCTCTCTCTCTCTATCGCCACCTTCAACAAAAGAAAAATCTTATCGATTACATAACCTTGGATACCAATTGCGTCTAGTAAAAAAAAAAGGTCGCCCGGGAAGGGGGAAGAGAAGAGACGGGGTGGGGGGGGGGCGAAGAAAAGAAGAGGGAGGGGGGTTGTGCTTTGAAAAAGGAAGGTATTGTAGGTTCAGTAATTATTTTGTTAATTTTTTTCAAAAATATTTTTTCATTTGTTTCTAAACATTGAAGGGAGGTAATAATTAATATTTGCTTTTTAAATATGAGAACCAATAATATTTCGATTTAAAAGCAAGAAAAACATAAAAAAAAATATTTAAAAAAAAAAAAAGCTTTTACGAAAAGTAAACATATCTATTAGTTTGGATCAGTCATGTCATTACATTTGTAATAGATCTACACTAACAATAATACATCTGTGCGATTAATACTATTTTGACCAATATTTTGTTTTGTTTAGCTCTATTCTGTGCTTTTAGATTTCTCAAGAGCTACGATCCTAGCACTTCTCTGGGCCCGTTGGGGAGGGGGGGGGGGGGTGAAAGGAAGGGATACCTGGGTGGATTTTTACCGTATTTGGTTTTTTAAAAGGATTTACAAAAAAAAAAAAAAAGTTGTGTTTGTTAGGGGAGGGGGGAAACGAAACGATCTAATTCGAACTCGTGGCTCACGCCTCCTCGAAGTCCATGTGCTATCCATTGTTTGTTTCAATTAAAGAGCGGCGATCTATAAAGGGACTAATTCAGCTTAGATCACCACTTCTGTCAAGTACAATTTCCTTCCTATGTTCGAAATATCAAATAAATAATTAATTACTAATAGTTAATTAATTACATTTTTTTAATATTGATTCTTGTGTTGTCAGGTAAAAGAAATAATTATGCAAAATTTCACCTTTATTCGAGATTGGGTGTCGAAGAACTCACGTGTACAAACTTTTTACCAGACAGACAAAAAGACAGAGTGAGTTGATATATGCTTTGTAAATATTTGTAAAAGAAATGTAAGATTGTACAAGACAAATTGAATCAAGGGAGACGAGAGTGAAATACAAGGGCCATAATTTTGCTTTATTGACTGCCGTCTGCTAATATGATTTATGGCCTACTTTGTCCTATTTACATCTCTGCTATGTTGTTTACTTCCAGGGCATTATTGTAAACTAACTCCATGTTTTATTATAGATGAAAAGCTCAAACATATTCCCATAAATTTGTAACATTTAAAATGGGCGTAGTCTGTATGTTAAGGACTAGTAAATTATTGGTCATTTTAGAACAGCGGTTCTCAACCTTTTTTGCTCGGCGACCCCTTATTATAATCCCCCACTCTGCCGCGACCCCCACCCACACAACAATAGAAGAATAGACAATAACAATCCATATTTTCGATGGTCTTAGGCGACCCCTGGCAAATCGTCATTCGACCCCCAAGGGGGTCGCGACCCACAGGTTAAGAAGCCCTGTTCTAGATCTAGAATGATTGCGATTTAGCAAATCTATATAACCGTCTGCATGTATATTCAGTACAGTGGTGAAACGAAGAAGCGGTTGGGTTTTAAATTTAAATGGGGGCACACGATTAGGTTTGTTTTTTATTTGTGCTTGTATTGACAGAAATGATCTACGACCAGTGGTGTAGCATCCATGGCGAGAAGGGGTTCAACGAACCCGTGCCCGCGACCATTTAAGGGCCCACGCCCGATGGCGTAACAACCATTCGTCAGGGCCGGGCTTACCTATATTTAACATAAGCTCTAGCTTAGGGCCGCCAAGAAATATCTAGTAGTTACATATAGTATCTGGACTTGTATGAACCCCAACACCCCATATCTCAAATAGCTTAGGATCGTTTCAACTTTAAATACGGCAATATCGTGTAGGGGTTTCAAGGCGCTTCGGCCCATGACCAATTGTGGCATGCTCAACATGAACCCTTGGAAGATGACAACATAGTGGGAAAAAAACAACTTCAACTTTGTAAAAAAAAAGGGTTTAAAAAGAATAAAACGTTTCCTTAAAATATCCTAAACGACATATCAAACTTTATGTTAACTTCACAACATTAACCAGTGGTTTCAGCAAGAGTCAACACACAAGCGGCTAGAACGGTTTTGATGTAGGGTTTATTGTAATGGTGGGGACGTTTTGGGTCCCATTCTTTCTTTTGGGTTTTCCCTTTTTTTAAATTTGGGTTTCACAAGGTTTTCATTGGCGAAAGTGGTAATGGATGTAAGCACTCCACTACCTATAAAATGCTTCCTATATGGCATGCGTCTCAATTAGCCTCTGACAACCAGTCCAACGCCTGGCCTTCACGTGTGGCTCAGAGTCCGACGGAACTGTTCTCACTAACAGGAGAAACGACAAAGGCGAGTAACTGGCGCCTTAATCAGTAAGTTTCGGACAGGGACAGGAGGGGCTCGTTAGCCATGACTGGCTACCCACCTAGGAGAAGGAAAACTCTGAATTCAAATCTCCGCTGCCTTGCAGCTATACCCATTTATGGGAAAGGCTTCGGGAGTCAACCCTAAGGAAAAATCAGGAGCTGGCGACCCTAAGGCAGTTTGCAGCACCAAGTGCTACACTCTGGCAGAACCTGCGACGCAGCTGACCCCAAACTGTATCGGCACTGCCGTTCCTTCGGATACATCAGCTGCGTGGAGAGGGGAGAACTGATGTGTGGGTGACGTCGTTCCGACCACAGCTCATGCCCAGGCATTCATCTCATTTCCATGAGATGATCCATAGTCGCTTCGCTACTGAAGGAGGCCATAGAATTAAACCATATTACCTTTTTTCTGCTTTTTTTTAAAGTTCGCATTTTCATTCTTCTATTACCAGAAATGTCGATTTAGACGTGGCATTAGATATATATAAGAAGCAATAGAAACATCATCATATTCTTTTACCTAGGGAATCATTAAAGATGTTGAAGTTTTGTGATACTTATCGCGACCAAATTGGGGAGGAAGTTTACAACAGCTATTTTAAAGATAAATCGATAATCACATTTACCTTGAAATAGTGTCTTGGACTTGAAAGGCTGCCTTTCCGATGGTAAAGGTTTGGGGATTGTCCTTCGGATGGTCTGGGGTTTATACCCTGAGACAGCATCAGTGTTGTTCGTTTTCCAACCGAATCACCAACAAGCTTGCCAAATATTCAGACAACATGAACGACTGAGAACACTGGATGATGTAAACAAGGAGCAGATTGAAGAAGTTGACAATTACTGACGGAAAGTTGTTCATCGCATAGTTAATTCGAAGAGCGTGTCTGCAAAGCATCCACACAATCCTCATGCAGTCCCAGCTGCGATGGGCAGGTCACGTCTACAGAATGGAAGACCACCGCATCCCTAAACGACTCTTGTATGGCCAACTAAGCGAAGGAATTCGCTCGCAAGGTGGTCAAAGAAAGCTCTTCAGGGACACCCTCAAAGCTTCTCTGAAGGCGTTCAGCATAGAACCAGGCATCTGGGAGACAGAGGCACAAGACAGAGCATCATGACGTCGTGCTGTGAAAACTGGCGAATAGGTTGCTGAGGAAAAAAGAATTACGCTGGCAGAAGATAAAAGGCCAGAAAAGAAAAGCAAGGCAAACGACACTAGCTCCAGCTGGAATAACCTGCCCAGTGTGCGGCCGAACATTCCGGGCTCACATAGGTCTCACCAGCCACATGAGGAGGCACAAAACCACAGTGCAAAGCCCTCAGCCCCCTGGATGACAAAGTGGTCATCATCGAACCACGATGGACGAACTATATATATTAGCTTTAACCTTGCAGTTCATGTGAGATTATCTTTTAGGTGACGCAAGTAAAAACAATTGCTTTGCAGTTATACCAATTTTTTAGAAAACAAAAAACACAACCCCTTACCTCGCACCACAGATTCAAAACGAGATAATAGACTGTTGGGCAATGCAGTTTTAGCAATAAGAAGGACATATAACATTTTTAAAAAATCAACAAAGCTTATACGAAGTTTAATTGTATCAATTAGCTTGGATATGTTATGTAATTAAAATTAGTAGTAAATCTAGACCAACAACAATAGATCTGTGCGATTTATAATATTTTTACCAATTGATTTTATTTAGCGCTATTTCAAGCTTTTAGCTTTCTCACTGCGCTATGATTGTATCACTTATCTGGACGAGTTGGGAAATTTAGAGCGTCGACTTGTAAATGGGAAAAATTCAACTGCTATCATCACTTCAGTCAAGTACAAGTTCTTTCCCTTGTTCGAGATACCAAACACAATAATTAATTACCAATTGTTAAATCACTAATTAGTTGTTGTTTTAAATTGATTCTTGTGTTGTCAGGTAAAAGAAAAAAAATGTGAAAAATGTCTGCTTGTTTGAGTGAGTTAATATAAGCATTGTGGAAATACTAAATGAGATTTAATCAGCACCAATTTTCTCTATCATGGTTGACTCCATAAAATATTAAAAGTTGATTAAATTATTTTATGAAATTGTTTTGTGAGCTCCGCAAAGAAATAGCAATCAGAGTCATTACTAGGTTTTCCTATTTGTGAGAACCAAAAGTCTGCAGGCTGAACTGCAAATTATTCTTGAACCCGGACCCATGGCACTAGCGGATCCAGAACTTTTCAGTGGTGGTGGCGGGGGGCGATTTTTTCCAAACCCTAACGCCCAGTAAACCCTAACCCTATGTTTAAATGCATGTACACAGCACGGGGGAACCCGTCGGCTCAAGGGGCCGTGTCCAACGACCAGACGGATGTGATTAAATGATCATCTAGTCACGAGGAGGGGGGGGGGGGAAATCAAGACAGAGGGGTTGGTGAAGAGCCGATTCCTCATCCTGGTCACGGGATAAAATCCTTTCCCGGGTCACATGGTTCATAAAAGGAATGCGGTCATCTCGAACCATAAATGGACATCTCTACGGGATTGCGGATAATCTTTGTAATTTCTGAAGAAACTTCTGAAACTAAGGCTTCCGGTCAAAAAATACAATCATTTCGTGCTATTGCAAGGTTTTGAGCTAGGGCTTCTGAAAGGAGAATTCGAACCTTCTTAGAATTTCTGAAAAAGTTAAAAAAAAAATAAATATATTTTATTATAACTGTACAAGGGAGGGATTATTTAATTGAATGTGACAATGACAAAAATTGTTTCCATGGAAACAAATGGCTACATTAATCGCTCAGATCTTTGAAAGCAGATTTTCAGAGATGTACTTCTCTCATAATTTTAATCCATAAAAAAACAAACGAACAAGAACTAGGATTTGGAACAGCATAAAAAAAAAACCCAGTCCAACACTGGAATTACATTATCAGATGAGACTGTAAACATCCACAAAGATTTTAAACTCACGCATAGCCATCTTTGGTTTCTGGCTTGTTTTTTGTGTGTGTGTGGGGGGTATTTGCCTGAGTGTGTTTGTTTTTTTATGGTGTTTTTTTTTCTTTTTTTTTTTTTACGAACTGTCCGCCATGTTTGTGACGTCATGACAATTTCGCTTCAATACTCCAGACAATTGACACATTTTTCCTCGCCGAAAAAAGGTATCGATTCCCGAAAAAAATCTGTACAATGAAATCGATATGACACAAAGCTTTTAGTCGAAAAGAAAAATAAAAGTAGAAGACGAAGAGGGTGAAAAGGAAAACAACAAAGTTCCGAAAAAAAAAGCGCAAAATTTCCCGTCATAAAAGACATTAATCAAAGGCGATCGATGTCAGTTGATCAACGTAGATGAACCTTTAGACTAGTAGAATATTTCTTTACCAACAATATCTTTGTGCCCTACGGGAGGGATACTTCTCAACTAAAACCTCGAATTTATTCTTTCTTTGGCAGTTATCCTGTGATTATAGCTTTTCCTTGTTTGAATTTATAATTTCATTTTCCTCATTGATGACAAAGTAAACGCTTATAAAAACTACTAAGGTAGGTACATTTCTGTATTAAGATATATATATATATATATATATATATAGTATTATAAAAAAATGAAATAAAATACTACGTTCATTCCATAAAATACAGATTTAAATATTTATGAAAAATTGTACTTTAAACTTCAGTATATATGCCAGTGAGAATTATATGCACTCTTCTTTTCACCAAGTTAGTAAACTAGCCAATAGGAAAGGAGGTGTAATGAAAAAGAAACGCTTGCAAGAGTAGACAATGAGTATAACGTTCACCCTTTTTTGATCAATGAATAAGTGTACATATGTATGTAAGCTAGACAAGCAGTCGCAGCTATATAAACCATAAACCAACCTTATAAAATTTCAGGCTTGTAAAGGAAAAAGGAAAACAAAAAATAAAACCCAAAATAATTGCAACGAATGAAAAATCTTCCTGTATCTCTTTCTACATACACAAATAAGTTAAATGCAAATAGCTCCAATTGCGTGTATTTCCTACATGGACGATTCATGATCACCCGACTAGAAATTACGTTTCACCAAAGAAATAAACAATGGGCCTCCAGCTTATGTAGTCGAACAAGTAGATCTAAACATTCGCGAATAAACCTTGAATCTTAGTTGAGACTAAGAGCCAGGGCAGTAAACATAGAGCCACTGAGTTCCGCTTGAGATTCGATCCATGTTTTGAAACTTTTTCTCTAAAAAAAAATCTTTAAGCCCTGTGCGAGGCCCCCAAAAATCAGAGGCCCCAGGCAGCTGCCCAGCTTGCGTATGCCTAATGCCGGCCCTGACACTGCGCACTAAGCACTATGTGTAGCTTACGTCTGAGAGGAGAGATCTAAAGAAAAATGGATAGCGAAATTCTCAAACAGTTTAGGTCGGCGTTTAGGTAAATTAATTAGTACATTTGTTTTACCACTGGGCACTTTCCATTAGTTCTACAACAGTCCTCAAGCATGGAATGAGATTTTAATATGCGAATACATCAGATCTATTATACGTTCATTAATAACATAACCTTTTAACAGTCCTAAGCGGTATATCGCATACAGTATAACACAATGAAGGGGTAACACTGGGGCATAACATTACCATGTGCTGAATTTTTTTTTATAGCATTTTATATAACGCTACTTTCATGCTTATAGCATGCTCAGAGCGCTTTGTTCCAATCTTATTTGTGGACCAGTGGGGAGAGAGGGTATCTAGGAGTTGGTTTTCCGTGCTGCCTTTAGGCGCTCATTAAACACAACTCTGCCTGAGTGGGGTGTCGAACCTCGAGCCCCCTTCTAAGTAGCCAAGCCAAGCCAAGTTCAAGCGCACTTAGCCTTTCGACCATCTAACAGAATTAATTGTTTCTGGACATCAACAACAAAACTTGAAATGCCCAATCAACAACAAAACTTGAAATGCCCAATCAACAATAAAACTTGAAATGTCCAATCAACAACAAAACTTGAAATGCCCAATCAACAACAAAACTTGAAATGCCCAATCAACAACAAAACTTGAAATGTCCAATCAACAACAAAACTTGAAATGCCCAATCAACAACAAAACTTGAAACGCCCAATCAACAACAAAACTTGAAATGCCCAATCAACAATAAAACTTGAAATGTCCAATCAATAACAAAACTTGAAATGCCCAATCAACAACAAAACTTGAAATGCCCAATCAACAACAAAACTTGAAATGCCCAATCAACAACAAAACTTGAAATGCCCAATCAACAACAAAACTTAAAATGCCCAATCAACAATAAAACTTGAAATGCCCAATCAACAATAAAACGCTTTAAACATTTCAATTAAAAGTAAAGTACCTCTATCAGACCCTGCGATCTATTCGGCAGATGTAAAGGTAATCTGTTTCTGTGGCCCAAGGTTAACGAGAGTGCCATGTGTCCAGCACAACGACCATTGTCTTTGCTTTTCCGAATTAATGTCAGGTACCCATAAGAGCTGGGCAGACTCAGAGGAGCCATAAAGGTCTTGAAATAAAAAAATCCCAGGATTCGAACCCGGTAACCCTGTTTTGGAAGTCAAGCGCTTTACCACTTAACCACCTCACCTCTGCTTTAAACATTAATAAGGAAATTATTATTATATTCTTACTAGAAGGACGGATGTACCTTGAGAAAAGAGATATATCCATGTCATGCTATTACATTGTGACATCACTTGACATCACTAGCTTTATAGAAATATGCTGCTCTTTCAGAAAGTTACCCGAACAAAATTATCAAGGTCAGTGGAGGTCCAAATAATTAAGCACCCACTCTCCTGATCGGAAGCTGGACAACACATGAATCAATACACAAAATTAAGAAATAAGTTAATCAATAAGTCGTAATTAATTAATTTTAGTTGTACTAAACTGGCTATACCCTAATAAGTTACTAGCATGACGGTCTGTCCAGGCTGTATGCCAAGATTCATTGCTTCACTGGAATATAGATATCATTATAGAGATATAAGCGGACGCCATCAGATAGGCGTAGCGTTGTATGTAAGCTTTAGTCTTAATACATACCGTGTGACACTAGCGGATCCAGAACTTTGGAGTGGGGGGGGGGGGGGCGATTTTTTCCAAACCCTAACCCTAACGCCGAGTAAACCCTAACCCTATATATATGAGAATAAAATAGAGCAGTGTTCCTCAACCTTCGGCGAAAAAAATAAAAGTCATGTTGAGACCTTTCTCTTCCAAGCTTGAGGGTCTGGGGGAGCGCTGTAAGATTTGCCAGTGGGGTTCGGGGCGAGGCCCCGACGCATAATGCATTTTCTTGCATTCTTCGCTGCATAAACACATTCTCCCTACATCTACATCTCATTATTTACCAGTGTGGTTCGGGTCGAAGCCCAATCACGAAAAGCGTTTTCTTTCATTCTTCACTGAAGAAACGCATTCTCCTAACCTAAAGCTCATTATTCATCCTATTATAAAGGACCTTTTGAATAATGTTGAAAAATATCCTAATATAAAATTTTACGCCCTTAATAAATTGCAAATAAAACCGATTTGTTCCTTGAAAAGATAAGATATCCCACATCTTCAGATTAAGGCTTTGAGGATCGCCGCCGAAAATCAATTATTCGATAAATAATATTCAATAAAATTCAAGCATAAATTGTGAGCTATATTCCAAAACTTATTTAACTAGAAAAATATCAGATTGAGTAAATGTTGGAAAAAGGCGACTAGACAAAAAATTATTTGGGTTCAGAACCCATCTCAATCATGACTCTTTATATTGAAAAATTTCGTTTGAATTAAAACTTTTCCAAAGCAAAGTCTTTCTTAAAATAATTAAGATAAATTCATGTGAAATTATATAAACTCTGTCTGGAAAAGGGAGGGGGCGATAGAGTGGAAATGATTAATCCTCACTCCTTTCTATAATTTCTGCTAATGATTGCAATTGGCATTAAAGAACAGGGTTGGGGAGACTCGATATAAGAATTCAATTTTATAGCATGTATAAATTATATTAGTGACAGATTTTTTTATATTTTGTAATTTTTAAACTATAATACAAAAAGAAAAAGTATTGGTTTGTCCCATGGGGGAAGGTGATTGCATGTATCGCCCCTCCCACCTGGTACAACCCTTTTTCATTTTATTACTAATGATAAAATTTGAGATTAGAGTGTGGTGCGACATAATATACAATGGGTTCACCTAGTTTATATTATATACATATTCAACTAATTTTGTTCACATACAATGATTTCTCCATAAAAATAGGACCGCCCCCCCCCCACTCAGAGGGCTGGAGTTGGGAGGGCAGTACATGCAATCGCCCCCCCCACCCCCACTCCACCGAATCGGCAAAAATACCTGAAGGAGAGCGACATAATATAAAATTTGTATATTAATTCAACTAATTTTGTTCACAAACTATGATTTCTCCAAAAAGTAGGACCGCCCCCCCCCACTCAAAGGTTTTAGGTGGGAAGGGCAGTAGAGGTATTCGATCCCCACCCCATCGGCCAACAGGGGAACGACATAATATAAAGATCGGTTAAAATACCAATAACAAGTTTCAACTATATAGATATACAATTGATTCTGTTAGCAAGCTGTGATTTCTACATATAAATTGGACCGCCCCCCCCCCACTCGCCCTATTCCGACCCCACCATATCGACAAACATACTAGAGGCTGGAAGGCGAAATAATCTAAAAATAGGTTTAAATATAAATAATTAGTATATATTATTAACATAAGTAATAAATTCGTATACAAATTGTGTGAATTCTATACTAAAATTCGTCCGCCCCCCCCCCCTTCGGGGGGGAGGGGGGGTCGGCCGAGTGGGGGGGGGAAATCGCCCTTACAGCCCCCCCTGGATCCGCCAGTGCCGTGTGATTGTCAAAAACGTTGAGCCGAGGGCTGTTCGAACTCTAAGCGTGTAAGCCTGCTTGTACAAACCGTTCTGTCTGGAAGAGGTCCAAGTCAAAGTATGTGTAAGACATTGCTATTTCCGATGTATCTGGCACTCCGGGCGCATGGACTAGAATACATGGCCGAAGGCCGAGCACACGGGAACCCCCGCCATTTTTCTATGTTTGTCTAGCTAACCAGGACTCGCTATTAGTGTAACGGTCCCGTGAGGAACGGTGCATGGCTTATGGTTTTGTTTTATAGCAGAGGGGAATTTAACTGCGAAAACACCTGGTATGGGGTTTAAACTCGAACCCCCTTGGAAAGGTTTTTTAAACTTGAACCCCCCCCCCCCCCATCAGGTAGGGGGCTTTTAAACTCAAAACACCCTTGGTTTTGCTGGGGCAAGTGATGGTTTAGTTTTAAAATCTCACCCAAAATAAACAAAATCAAAGCAAAAAATCAGTTACTATATTTCGATCTCCCCCCCCCAACCCCCCCCCCCCGGCTACGACCATAATATATATACATGGGCGTAGCCAGGATTTTTTTCGGGGGGGGGGTTTAGGGGGGGGAGACACACCCGCGAAAAAAATATTTGTATGTATGTGTGTGTGTGTACATAATCTTTATTACATTCTGACCCTTCATTCTTTCGGAACACGTTTATTGTGCCCGTGTTTTGTTCTTCCTGTAGTTAGTGGAAAAATTGTTGACTCACAGCCATTGCCAGCAAGTGGGTCTGGGGGAGCGCTAGGAGCTTCCCCAGCGTGTGGCGGAGCCCCGCCGCCAAGCACTATTTCTGGTATTGAAAGCCAACAAAATGAATATTCTGAGGTATCTACAGTACATTTTCCTGATATTGAAAAGTCTGATTTCAAAAACCTAATGTGCTATTCTTACTGACTTAGACCCTCCCGCATCGTTCGGCGCATTTGCCGTCAAGCTGTTTCCACAAAAATCTGTCACTGGTAATGTCCAAAGCCTCTTCCCACCTGCTCTGAGGACCTCCATAAATGTTTGTGCTAGGATGTCATCGCAACTCTTAATATGCGTAATTCATTTTGTCGGAGAACATGTCCCGCAAACCTCATGCGACGCTCTCTCACAATCTTACTAAGTGGTCGACTACCAGTTCGGCATATGATTTCCTTGATTTAGACCCGACCTCTATAATTGACTCCTAAAATCTGTTTTAGCCATCTTTGTTGAGCCACATTTAATGACTATTCACTGCACTTTATTAATGGAGCCCCGCCACTGGTAGAAATGTGTAACTTCTCTTGGATACGCTCTTGGACTTAGGTGACTGTAGTTTGATTTAGATTTTATATCGAAAAGTGAAGTTTTATCGTCAAAATCATCTGTTGAGGGTTTTATACTAAAAAGTCTCAGGACTTAGTTGTTGTTGTTTTTAAATTCAAAACCCCATTTAGTATGATCATAGACTTTGGTAACTGTAGTTTGCTTTAGAATAATATTGAAGATAGAGGTTTTCCAACTCAAAACACTCTGTAGGGGGATTTTCAACTCAAAACCATCTGAAGGAAAGGAGTTTAAACTCAAAACCATCTGAAGGAAAGGAGTTTAAACTCAAAACCCCTAAATGGCTTGGCTAAGCTCAAATAATTTTAGTGTGTAATTTGCTTTTTTTTTAACATTGAAGATGTATTTTTAAGTTTCAAACTCCACTGGAGGGGAGTTTAAACTTAAAACTGAGTCAAAAGGGGAGTTTAAACTTAAAACTGAGTCAAAACCCATTTAGCTACGCTCATAACATTTTGAGTGCATAATTTGCTTTTTTATATTGAAGAGAGGGTTTATCGTAAATTGTGGAGGGGGTTTTAAAATCAAAATCTTCCTTAACTGTGCTATTGGAATTTGGGGATTGTCGCTTGCATTTTTTTGTTTTGTTTTATAGAAGAGGGGGATTTAACTATAAAACCTGGTAGGGGGTTCTAAAATCAACCCCCCCCCAGTAGGCATTTTAAAACTCAAAACCCCCTGTTAGGGGGTTTTAAACTCAAAACCCTCTTGGCTGGGCTGGGGCAAATGATGGTTTAGTATTAAAATCTCACCTAAAATAAACAAAATCAAAGCAAATAATCAGTTACTAAAGCCCGTCTCCCCCTATGCCTACGACTATGTATAATATATATATATATATATATATATATATCACTTTATATATATCACCCGTCACTAAATAGCAGGGCCAGAATTAGCCAATGTGATCAAGAAAGGTCCCTTATTATTACCCCACGTAAAAAAAAGGGGGGGGGGAAGAACAAGTAATCTACTCTGTATTCACCCTTCACTAAATAGCAGGGCCGGACATAACCATTGTGGGGCCCTATGCGTAACGGATTTCGCGGGGCCCAGTTTGGGTAGGAAATGCGGATAATAAGTGAAATTTAAGAGTTTGAATTAGAAAATAAATTCGTCTATGCATTTTATTCATTCTTTACTACGTACAGAATTACTTTACGAGCCTTGCGTGTAGCGGAGTCATGAACTATATCATACAAATCCTATTTCCTATATAGATAACGCTCAATAGCAAGAATAACCAAATGTTTTAGTCTATCTACGAGAATTGTTGACCTCAAGTAATTCTTCACTAGTTTGAGGCGCGAGAAGCTTCTTTCACCAGATTCCACAATTACGTGATAATGCCGTTTTTTTTTAATCGCGCGTAGGATTGGCGTTTTCCATTTTGAATGACACTCCAAAATGACATTTTTTGTCTATATATTTCAGGAGATTTGTATGTTTTCAAAAGATTTTAATAATTTCCGGAGATTTCCAGGACTTTTTGTATATTTTTCAATTTCAGAACATTTCCAGGAGCTCCTGGTAAATCATTCGGCCGCGGGAAATCTGTTATAAATTATAAAATGGTTTAATGTAATCATTTACACCTAGAATTAGCGCGGGTCTCATGAAAGGCCGGCCCTGCAAAAATAGCGGCGTATGCTACGCCGTGGGTCGACTAGTAGTAGTAATAGACTAAAGTGCATGAGGAGTGACAGAATTGCATTTTTCTTATAGTGATTTACCACTGTTTTAAGTATGTCCGTAATATTTAAACTTTAAACCAGTTAAAATCAATGTATAATGAACAGGGGATATTTTTTAATTTAAAGTTTCACATTAAAGGCCTGATCATTTGGAAAACTAAAGAATGAGTGTACTTCAGTTGCTTAAAATGAACTATTTTATTATAATGCTTATATCAACTCACTCTGTCTGTCTGTCTAGTTAAAAAGTTTGAACATTTTTTTTTCCCATTTCCAATTCTCGGATCAAGTTAAAACTTTGCACAATTATTCATTGAACCTGAACATGAATCAATAACAAAATTAACTTATTAGTTAGTTAATTATTGGTGATGAATTATTTTGTTTGATATAAAGATAAGAGGAATAAATGTTGCTTAATGAGTAATGTGGATGTAAATATGGATTTGATCCCCTTATTAGGTTTTGAAACGTTTTAATCTCCCACTTCGCTTTCTCGGATCAAGTTAAAATTTTGCATAATTATTCTTAGTCGAAGACAATACACGAATCAATCCTAAATTAACCAATTAGTTAATCATTTAGTACTAACTTATTTATTTTGTTTTATGTAGCAGAAAGTTAGCTAAACCTTGTAATTTTTAGTAAATGGCAGTAATTAGTGGTTCTTTTCCTTTTTTTTTTAAAGTATTCTTTTTCTATTGCCTGTCTAAAACTTCTATGTATAAAATAGACCAACATATTATGGTCAGATAAATATTTCTATATGTTCTGATTGAGATGTGAGCGACCAGAACACACGGGAACGATGTATTCTGTTGTTATATTATTGTTGTTATGTTAAACACAAGAAGTTTAGTATGACCTAGCCATGTTGCCTGACCAAGAATGACGTCACACTAGGTTATGAAAATAAAATCAAACACAATTTGTGTGTGTGTGTGAGTGTGAGTGTGTGCGTGCACAACCATGTCAACAGCAGGAAATAGCAGATCTATATCGGTGGATCAGGCGTATAGACTAGACGCTTGACCCAGGCCAGATCCAGTATGGAAGGCTTATTATAAAGTGTATTTCATGTCTTGAATATCGCGACAAAGTATTAAAATAATTTGATTAATCATGCCTGTGTTACTGTGAATAGGAACTACATATGATGAAAATTTGAGTTATGTTGTCTGTACTACTATGAATAGGGACATCCTATGATCATAATTTGATTATTGATGTCTATTCTACTGTGAGTGTAGTATGGCCCTAATTCCTTGCCCCAACTCAATAGGCGGGGTGGGGGGTGGGTGGGGGGTGGATCGAATCTTTGATAGCTTTTGAGGTTTTTGAATATTTATCTTCCGGTTTACATCTATATATATAATTCTCAGCTCAAGAATTTAGACGAGAAGAAGTAAAGGAAATATCACTCTTTTATTTTTTGCGGTTAAAGTTACCCCACGAAAAAACAAGAGGGGGGAACAAGTAGTATTCACCCGTCACTACGGATGGCCGCGTGGTAGTAAATAAAACAAAACTATATGGTGAAATGTGGGTGAAAAGAGGAAGATTGGGAGAAATTAATCAACAACGTAAGCAATGTCAAGGACGCCACATTTTGAAGATCGCTGTCGCCAACTATAAAAAACAAAATGGTGCTGCAAGTGAAAGAAACTTTTAAATTTGATTACAGTAAAAACAAATAGTGTATACCTTTTAAAATACAAAACTTCTCAACACTTCCTATACTCTGTACCTATCCCTTAGTTTGTTAGACCGTTGGGGCACCATGCAAGATTTGTCGACCGTCTTTCTCCATTCCTCTCTGTCTTTGTTAGAACCTCTTTCAATGGTAGGCTGTCCATTCTTTTATGTTGTCTTCCCATCGCTTTCTCTGTCTGCCTCTTTTTTCTTTTTCCTGGTACTGTTCTATGAAGGAAGGTCTTTACGAGCCCCGAAAATTTTGCAATATGGCCATAGATTTTTAGCTTGCGTTTTTTTTTTACGACATTGCTAGGATCCTCCTCTATAGCTATGTAGTCAGCGTCCAAGACTTACAAATATATAAAAATGTGGCAATGACCATGGAGTGCATCAGTCTGATTTTTTTTAGATGCCTTCGATAGGAATCTCTAATGGAAATAGTTTCTCTAACAGAACGAGTAAGAAAATGTGTCAGTAATTGAGTCATCATAGTAAAATTATATGTATCTTCTTAAATCAAGCTAAGTTTTTTTTGTTTCAAAACTGACAATTATCTTGGACTAAAAAACGAGATTTTGTTGAAAAACTCAAGAAAAACCCAACAATCTCAATCAACTTGTGATAAACACTCAATCTGGTATCTTGTATATTATAGCTAGAAGGTCGTTCTTTTTGCAGCTATTTAGTTACGACGTCACAGGTTGACCTTCTGTAATAGGTTCAATGACGACATAAACTTACATTATTATTTCAAGTGACGTATATCCGTTTGCGTCAGCTAAGGCGGTGATACTTTGACCGTAGTTTATTTGAGAGGTGGAAAAGGGGGGGGGGGGGGTTAGAAAAGAATCCTATTGGGACGTCAATAATGTAGACCAAAAAACTTTGCCTACTAATGTTAATGTATTGATTTAGTCCAAAATAGGGGATCTCAAATTTATCTTTTTGAAAAAGACTTAGTTTCAGAAGGTCTTTCAGATATAGAGATTATTACGTCTACGATGCGTTTAGATATGGGCCTTGTGGGACATTATGGGCCTTATGGAGAGTGTGTGACATCATTGAGAATGTAAGACATCATCAAATCTTTGCAACATCATGTTATTTGTGGGATATCATGTTTATTTGTGATATCATTTTGATTGTGTGACATCATCGGACTGTATGACAAGGGTGTCATGTGGCCAGCACAACGACCAACCGTCTTTACTTTTCCCCAACAAATGTCAGGTACCCATTAGAGCTGGGAGGACTCAGTGGTGCCGTAAGGATCCCGAAAGTAAAAAAAAAATTCTTCACCAGGATTCGAACCCGGGACCACCGGTTCAGAATCCTAGCGCTTTACCACCCAGCATCGTACCTGCATGCTGAATGATGTCCTATGATCCCTATGATGTCCTCTTTTTGTTGGCATAGTAAAGGTGTTTTAATCGTGGTAATGACTCCTCGTGAATTATTGACATTGAAAAATGGGAACTGCAATACATTCCTGTTAGTCAATATGAATAGGTGATTTATCAGGATATTGACTATTTTAACTGCTCCCCAATGTAACCTCATCCCGCTACGCCACTGCAGAAGTCTGAGTGTTACCTAATCAATGTCCCTCCACTGGCCAGCATAAAAGTGCCTTTAAGTCTGTCCTACATAGATATGCAAACAGTCAAACACATTTCTCGATTCTGCGGACTGTACTTCTAATTAATCTATGACCGGTGTTCTAGTAAATTCTTTGTGACTATATACCGTGATGAATGGTCCCCCTTTGTGTTTTCCCCCGCCCCCTTTTCATTCGATGGGGCTGCGATAGATCCGGTGTAGAACCGGCTTGGGCAGGACGTCTTGTTGCCTTCTCTCTTGTGTGTGTGTGTGTGGTTTATTTGGACACGTGGTTCGTGGGTCGTTGACTATGTTGCCATTGACAACCCTTAACGACCGCCAGCATCCAACACCGCGCGCTACAAAAGATGGGAGGGGGGGGGGGGGAAGGAGGAAGGGGGCCTCACTCTCTCTCCTCATGCTCATTTACCTCACCTTGACTGGAGATGGATTGTGTGCTTTGGAGTGAGTGCAAGTGTGTGCGTGGATGTGCGCGATAAATAGGGTGTGGGGAAAGTGTGGGTGTGGAGAATCCTCGAAACTTAAATTGCTGTTTGATGACGTTCTGGAGACGATTTGACTTAGACCTGGTTATAAATAAAATAAAATGGGTAAATTCTTTTTTTCCGCCATGCCTAACATCCTTAATAATTTATTGAGACAAAACAAACGTGCTTGTAATTAAATTAACCATACTATTTGAATTCTTTCCTTAAGGTACTATGTAGAGTGTCCATCCTTTTGTTCTTGCTGATTATCACGATAAACAAAACAATGTCAACGACTCTAAATGAAGCTTCAATGTTGCAAATAAATACAAGAAAAACATAAAAAAAAAAACACACACACAAAAAAACTACTACAACAAAGCTTATATAAAATCGAGTTGTATCATTTAGACTAATAATAATAAATCTGTGCGATTTTACAAATATTTTTACCAAATGTTTTTGTTAAGCGAAATTTCATGGTTTTTATTTCTTTATACGCTATGATCCTATCTCTTGCCTTGACCAGTTGGAAAAAGTTTGGGGGGAAGAAAGAATGGAGTATCTGGGTGATCGCTTTTTAAATACATTTATTAAAAAAAAAAAGGTGAACGACCTAAATTTTAACTCGAGGGCTAAAACATACACAGCCTCCTCAAGCCAATATACTAATCATTGAACCAGGGAAATGTTTATAAAAATAGAAGCTTTACAGTTATCTATTATTAGTTTCAAACTTTTCTCTCTGGAAAGTATAAAAGGGACTAATTTAACTTATACAACTTTATCAGTCAAGTACTATTTCTTTTCCTCGTTCAAGATACCAAACAAAATAATTAATTATCAATAGCTGATTAACTAATTAGTTCATTTTTTTAAAAAATTGATTCTTATTTGGTCTGGTAAAATAAATTATTGTGGAAAATTTAAGTTTGATCCGAGAATTGGTGTGGGAGAAATAACGTCTACAAGCGTGTACAGACAGAGACAGAGTTAGTTAATATCAGCTTTAAAAAACCCGAGGAAAGCTGGGTAAGAGGATAGGTACACATTCAAAGAAGAGTTCTGATATATTCATATGAGTAATTGTTTTTTGTTTTCAGGTTTCGTAAACTAATGATTCACTAGTCACGTTCGTGCTCGCCTTTCCTTATATGCTAAATGTTTGTATTCTAGTGACTTCATATTTCAATTTTAGTGAAATGATGGTGAGTGGCGTTGTGCTTTCCCTTATTTAAGTAGTAATTAGACTGTCACTAGCATTGCATGGGATATTTAATTATAGAATATTGTTCATATACCGTTTGATATAAAAAAAAAATTACAAAATAGAGCTAGATTGATTATCGACTGAGTCAATCAATGTAGATCAATAAATCAATACCACTGAACATTGTCACATTGCTAAACACGTGAGTGAAAATGGAGTCAAACATCTTATCACTTACTGAAATGAATTGACAAGAACGTTCTCTGCTTTAAGCACTATTTCTTTTTTATTTCTTTTTATGATCACTACAAATACGAATTGGAAATATACAATCTTTAAATAGAAATTCAACTTAGAATCTACAAATTTTATACTAAAAATAATGCTAAAAATATTACTTACTTTCACAAAAACATTTTTATTCCAAACAATGCAATCATCATATTCATCATCATCATCATCATCTTTCCTTTGCGTTCCTCATGGAGCAAACGGCCTCACACTCCACTGTCTCTTGCTAGTTTATTAATGGTTTCCCAGCTGTTTCCTGTCCTCTCGGCTTCATCTAGTACACTGCGTCGGCAGGTTCTATTTGGTCTTCTTTTGCGTATTGTGCCCTAAAGGTTCCACTATAAGGTCTAGCTCTGTTGTTGGTATCTTTTCTAAGGGTGTGACCAACCCATCTCCACTTTGTCTCTAGTCTCTAAGATCTGCAGCTCTATATTTTTCTGTTCACTCATCTCCCACAGTTTGGTGTTTTCTGTTTCGTCGTACCAAAGTGTTTTAAAGATATTTCTCAGACATCTGTTGATGAAGGTCTGTATTTTTTTGTTGTTGCTTTATTTGTTCTCCATGTTTCAGAAACATACAGTAGAATCACCTTGACATTAGAGTTATAGATTCTTTTTTTTTTAGTCTTGTTAGAGATGTGGGGCTAGGTGTGTAAATGCCTGACGCGCTAGAATTATACCACTTTTAATGTCTTCATCCTCATCAAACAATACCAAGGACGCTTTATTAAAATATCAGTTTCCGTCGCAAGAATAGATAATATTTTGTATCACTTTTTAAATAGTTTAGTAACTTGAGGTATAACTGTATTAAAGAATGCCATAATTTATGTTTTGACCGATACTTTCTTCATTACAAACCTATAAACACTTTTCTGTACACATGATAAAAAGATTGCTGTTTATAGTCACCGGCTAGAGTTGAAAATCTCCAATTATGTTTTATTTACCCTTTTATATATATATTATATGAAATAGGGTTACTGGACATCCGGTAAAGGGAGGACATGCCTTCCTTTTTGAGGTCATATTTTCTGTCATGCGGACATCATGCGGACACCATGCGGACATCATGCGGACATCGTTATGGATTATGAAAATATCCGGCCTTCGCTCTGTTTTTGGACGGACAAAATCGTTAATAAAAATCTATTGTCAAGTGTATAGTACATGAAAACATCTTCTTAAAAAGAGTTTTATTAATATACGAACTAGAAAAAATATTTAAAGGGAGGAAAGTTATTTTCAAAGGGAGAGAAGTTTCAAGGAAGAGCTTCAAAATCAAACTCGGATGACCTTTGAAAAAAAAAGGTATTGCTATGAAATGGAATTGGCTAGACTATGTTTTAAGTCTCAATCTGTGGCAATGATTTATAACAGTGTCCAACACAAACAAATATCACTGGAGAACTATTTCTCTTTTTAATTTGTTAGCGCCCAAACCTCATAACTGAGTTATTTCCCTTTCGGGTAAATCCAAAATTAGAACACCCAACCTTTTAACATATAAAACAAAGAGGCCTGTTGTAATATGCGTCATATTACCCTGCGCCAATTTCTTGATCTGCCCCTTGGCTGTTGACGTTGTTCAATTAGCGTGATGGTATGTCTCTAAGCTGGCCATGTTGGTTGCTGCTTTGCAGGTGTCTGTGATAGATATGTTACTGGCAAAGTACAAAGTCAGACTTTCTATAGCATGCTTGGATTTAGCACTTTGCCCGCAACAGATACATTGGAAAATATAAAATAAATAAGTAAAGTACCCTTTTCAGATATTACGATCTAATTGGGGCAGGTGTTGTAGAGATCATCTGCTTCTATGGCCAACAGTCTATAATTGTGTAATGTGGCCGGCAAAAAGACCAATCACAGGTGGACTCAGGGGGCGCCCTAAAATTCCGAAGTTCAAAATCTAAGTCTTTACCGAGATTCAAACCTGAGACCTATTGGTTTGGAGGTCATTTGCTTTACCTTTCAACCACCAACAATTTTCTTTAAAAGTGGACTTATTGACAGTAAGGTAAACACATTCCAATACTATGACGCACATTATCTTGTCACAGAAACTGGTTGCCATGTTTTGTCTGCTGCAGAGATAGTACTTGATGACCTGAGACACTTTGTCCCAATACGATGAACTTTTCAAGACGTTTGCTGTGGTGCATCCGATTCAGAAGTTTTCATCCACATGTCTTGATTTTCTTGAATGTCTGATATTCTTCGTCAGGTCTGATGTTCTACGTTGTTCCAATTCTATGATGGTTAGTAATTACGAATGAAAAGGGCAACAACCTTTGTCACCACCTTCAACTATCCTTTAGTCTGACCATTGCGGCAGTACCTGCGATTTATCTACCGTCTTTTAGTTTCTATCCCTGTCTGTCTGTCACTTCGACTAGAATCTCACTGAGAGACACGTCTATCTTTTCATGATGTCTTTCCGTCGCTTCTCTTTCTTTGTACGATTCGAAAAAACATTCCAGACAAGGTTAATATAAACCAGCCATGATTGGGGAGCATTTATATTTCTCAGTAAGTGTATCACAGACCTCATCATAGAGACCACTGGAACTAAGCGTCTTTCGTTTTATTATGAACTGAAATTTCGAGAGGGTGGTGGTTACGAGACCAGTCGTTATAGAAGGCCTTAACACTGACATGCAACGTCACAAACTGCAGGCAGTTTAGACCAGTAGCTCATTGCCACGTCACAGGTCTGAACGACGTATTTTTTTCTCTTTTTTTGGAAAATCAGTTTTTCTTTGGCTTAGTGGCGTCACTATGGGGGTGCGGGCCGTACCGATTGACACCGACGTGACGCCACTGTTATGGCTTAGTTTGATTACTGAAATAGACTCAAGACGTGACAAATAAAAAGTTAAACAAGAAAAACATAACGACATACTTTATAAAAAATTATGAAGTGTTATTGTACCAATTAGTCTGGATCAGTCATGTAAATAAATTTGTAATAGATCTAGACTACTCTAGACCAACAAACAATAATTTGTGTGATTAGAAATATTTTACCAAATGTTTTTATTTAGCGCTATTTCATGATTTTAGCTTTCTCGCTACGCTATAATCCCATCACTTGTCTTGATCGGTTGGAAAAATAGGAGGGACAGGGGGAGTAATAAATGGATATCTGGATGAATGTTACCATAATCGATTTTTAAAAGCATTTATACATATATAAAAAGAGTGGGCGACCTCAATACAAAAGTATATATGAAGCCTCCTCAAGTCGACATTTTAACCACTTTGCTTGGAAAGTGGTTATGTTTGTAGGTTTGTATAGTTACCTTTTGTTTGTTCTAAACTTACTTTCAAGCGGCGTCCATAAAGGGAAGTACTGCAGCTTTATACCACCAGGTTCAGTCTCCTTGTTCGAGATACCAATCAAAATAATTATTTACCTATAGTTAATTAGCTAATTGGTTAGTTTTCTTTTTGATTTTTGTGTTGTCAGGTAAAAGAAATAATTGTGCAAATTTTCTGCCTAATCAAAGAGTGGGTGTCGGAGAAACAACAGCCACAAACTTTTTACCAGAAAGACAGACAGAGTGAGTTGATATAAGCTTTGTAATAAAAAAACAACTGTTTAGAATAGTCGATTTAAGTTTTCTTTCCGACGTTTTAAACTTCTTTTCACTGTAAACCTTTTCTTGGGTCACAATTACGTGTCAGTCGGCATTTGTAAGACTTCCATGACTGTCTCTTTGGGAAGCCATTGCCTTCCCGCTGTTCTCAGCTATGACAGAAGACTGTCGCTACTCAGGTAGCAACGAATGGCTTGACGCACCTTCCATCAATGTTGCCTGCATGCTAAATTATGGCCTTACGATGACGAGACGACAAAGAAGAGAAACAATTGCCAAACATTGATCGGACCTCAAAGATAGCAGAACTCTAGGGCTCTGTCTACTAGCTTAGCTCTAAGTATCTATTATATGGTCCAAGGTTTATTTACAAATGTTTAGATCTATTTGTTAGACTACATATGTAAGAAGACCATTGTTTCTTCCTTTTGGTGAATGTCAAAGAGTTATAGATAGATAGATAGATAGATAGATAAATAGATAGATAAATAGATAGATAGATAGATAGATAAATAGATAGATAAATAGATAGATAGATAGATAGATAAATAGATAGATAAATAGATAGATAGATAAATAGATAGATAGATAAATAGATAGATAGATAAATAGATAGATAGATAAATAGATAGATAGATAAATAGATAGATAGATAGATAAATAGATAGATAGATAGATAAATAAATAGATAGATAGATAAATAGATTGATAGATAGATAAATAAATAGATAGATATATAAATAGATTGATAGATAGATAAATAAATAGATAGATATATAAATAGATTGATAGATAGATAAATAAATAGATAGATAGATAAATAAATAGATAGATATATAAATAGATTGATAGATAAATATTGGAAGCTTTAAAATTCATTGCGTATTTCGGTCTTCACTTTTTTGCTTTCCTATTTCATTTGGGGCCCCACTCTATTCATTTCGCCTAGCGCCTCCGACTGCCTATGGCCGGCCCTGCAGGTGCGAAAGGTAAAACGTCACTTCCTACGTATTGACACCTGCACTTGGCAGGTCGAATGTACCGTATAGACGTCAACCGTTTACTTCGTAATCAGTATGCTTTAGTGGAGCCCAGGGAGGCGTAACATAGTTGCTCTCTGCAAAATAAAAAAAATTAAATAAATAAAATAAAATAATGATCCCTTTCTTAGATATTTGTATCGATGGTGGGGAAACTATAAATAGCTAGATGCAGAAGAGGTTGGAAGTTTTACTCCTCCAAGGTGGGTAGCCAGTCATTGCTAACGAGCCCCTTCTGCGCGAAGCTTTCTGTTTTAGGCGCCAGTTACTCGATATCACCCCTCCTCTTGCTAGTGAAAATAGTTCCGCCGGACTTAATATCTGAGCCACACGTGAAGGGCAGGAGTTGGACAGGTTGTCAGAGGCTATTTGAGACGCATGGTATTAGGAAGTATTTTATATGCAATGCTTATATCCATTACCACTTTCGGCATGGACAACCTTGCGGACCAGTTTTATGATGATTTATATCGCTTTTTAAGCATCGCAGAATCTCATTTTCTATTTGCCGGTGCAGTTTCAAATATAAGTCGCAAGGTCAAAGTTCAATTAAAAAAAAAATTAAGTTCAATTTAGTCTTTAATGTTATTTAGTTTATCGTGAATGTCTACCAAAAAAAAAATAAATCTAAAAATAACTTTATCAAGAAAGGGTAGGCTGGTTTAAACCAACGTCTACCATTTTGCTGTAAAGCCATTTAAGGTGACATTGTTTTAAATGAATATCTAATCGAGCCAATGTAAAGTGAACTCATTATCAAAGGCCAGAAATGCTGAAATTAAAACTTCATACTGTCTGCAATCAATATGCAAGGTCAAACAAACTGTCAACAAGAAAGCTAGCGAACGCTTACAAAGTCAGCAAGAGGAGATAACCATGATAACTTCGACTCAGCTCTGTATGTGATATGTAAACAAACAAGGGCAGTAACTTGCAAGACAACTCATCTTCAGAAAATCGATACTCACGCGTTGGCAACGTTGAAAGAGTTTCTGGGAAGTCCACGAGATAGAAATTTGCATATTCCAAGCAGAGAAACTACGCTCTCTTATTTTTTTTGTAAAGAAAGTTGAAAAAGGACTTATCGAGGGCAAGACAGCTGTATGACCTTTTTGGGTATCTTGCTTGTAATACGTTGTCCTCTCTATGGGATAGGTGTTGATTAAGGTCCACAGTCAGCAACCAGCCACCATTACTGTCATGACGGAGAACGATACTTTATTATCTTGAACGAGTGCACCTTTGCGCACCATATCAACAAGGCATGTTTTTATTTAGAAGGCCTCACGCATAGATCACTATTATGTATTATTTAGCATTTAATGCAATCTCTAGTTGCCATTTGGTAACAATAATGAGTTTAAACAAGGCTGAAAATAATTATTGTAGAACCAAGAACATGGAGACTTTATCCATAAGAATCAAAATATAAAACAATACATTAATGAAAATACTATTTTCCCCCAGCTTTTTATAAGCCATTACTTTGTTTTTAATAACTAATGAATGATAGATTTAAAAAAAAACTACCCCGCCCCTAATCTCACCCCCCCCCTTTTTCCATCCCGGAAAAAAAGATCATGTTTAAGGAAATATATAAATCTTCTCACATTTTATAAAATCTTAATGATAATGAGATTCATAACTAACGAATATTCACAATTGACTAGAGTAACACCTTTAGTAAAATCACTAAATTTAGAAAGCCTTCAGGATAGAAGACCTAAAAGTAAAGTAGCAATTATACATAAAACACTGAACCATAATCTTCAAATACAAAAACAAAATTTAATAAAATACTCAGAAAGACACAAAGATAAAGGCACATTCCTCGTTCCATATGCTAGGACAAATTTGTACAAATGCTCCTTCTTCCCTAGTGCTATTAGAGCATGGAATGGGTTGCCTGAGCCAGCCAGGAAAATCAGTAACTTGGCAGAATTTAGGTCATTGGTTAATATGCATGACTGAATGCATGACGCGTATGACGTAGTCATCTTCTTTTTTGAAGTACCGTCTGTATTATATAAGATAAGATAAGTCAGTGCCCCAAATGTTCCTGATCGTCTATTGATTTATTGAACTCTAGAATGAATAGAACCCTGAACAGCCCTAAGAGGATCCTCGTTTCCTGTCAGACCTGCCACACCAACAAACAAATTTCTCAGTGGGCACTCTTGAGGGGACTACAAAGAATTTTGTTTCCCTTTAGAAATAATTAAAACAAGGTTACGAAGACAGTTTGTGTGGGAACACAAACTCAAAATTGGCCCACAAAGTGGTCAACACAGCAGGTAAAAAAGGCAGGTTTCAATATTTTCAGAAAGAATATCGGAATGAAATTCTATCAAAGGCAAATGACAGAGATGAATGGAGAAAGAAGGTTGACAGATCTTGTGTGGTGCCTCAACGGTCCAGCAGACCAAGGGATGGATGAAAGCGAAGGAGAAGTGACATGTGAACCTGGCCTAACTGATATCATATAATAATTATCTAATTGATCTAATTCTTTTATAAGGGTCAAAGCCTCAAGACAAAAAAGTTTAGTTCGGTATTCAATTAATGTAGCATTCATTGCAGTTTACGCGATAATATGAAAAACTAATTTTTAATTGATGTTTTAAATTATTTTCCACTTATTGCATACAAAATTTGATTTTTTTCACTTCAAAAATAAAAGTATTTTTTTTGTAAATGTAGTAGTTAGTATGACAGAAAGTAAATAGTAAATAACTTAGCAATACAATTGTAAAAAAAAAAAAATATATATATATATTTTTTTTACTAAAAATAAAAAACTGTTTGCATAAATGTGTGAAAAATAGGGTGATTTGTTATTTCCATTACTAAACAGCCCCTAGTGTTTGTTACTATAAATAGTGAATAGTTGTAAAAATGGTGTAAATTTATGAAAAATCTTCCTGCATAGTTGATTTTAAAAATTAAAATTTTTACTTTAAGAAAAGAAACAAGTAACCGATGCATCAATATCATGATGTCGGATTTTCAATATCTTATCTAGTTTACGAGATCTAAATGGGACGGACTGACGGACAGACAAACTACACAAAACTAATAGCGTCTATTCCCCTTTCGGGGGGGGGGGGGGCGCTAAAAATGGAATAATGCAATGAATTAAGTTTCCCTCTGTTGGGTAATTCCCAATCGTGGTGATGACAGACTGGGACTATTGGATTGTGATTTGAATAAAAATGTTGTTCCATCTTTGTTCCTCTGTTCTCTGGCACTTTATGGAGATGACCCGTCCCCAACGTCATCTGTTCCCTTTTACTTCCGTCATCATGGAGGGATTTGTCCTATGCCGAACTGGGAGTCGAACACTAAGTGAGGTTGTGACAGAGCGTCGCATGAGGTTTGCGGGACATGTTCTACGACAAAATGAATTACGCACACCAAGAATTGCGATAACATGGAAGCCAATACGAAGAAAGCGCAAACAGGGACGTCCTCGTATAACTTGGCGCCACACCTTCATGGAGGACCTCAGAACAGTGGACACGGGTGGGAGGAGGCTTCAGACATTGCCAAAGACAGATCTTTTTGGAGACAGCTTGCCGCCCAATGCACAGGTCCGCCCGGGAGGACCTAAGTCTAAGTAAGTAAGTCATGGAGGGGTCTTTATATAGCTGGGATATTTCTTGGTTGCTGCGAATTCCCCACCTGGTTTCCTCATGTATGGCATCTTTCTTCTAAGTTTACCTCTCAACTGTATTTAATTATTGTCGGCGTTTTTCTTTGGTTATTTTAAAGTAATTTTAACTAGTCAACATAAGGGAGGAGCGGTGGATTAGAGGTAAAGTGCTTGGCTCCCAAACCAGGTGGTACCGGGTTTGAATTCTGGTGAAGACTGGAATTTTTATTTGGGGATCTTAAGGGCGCGTCTAATGTACCTGACATTAGTTGGGGAAAAGTAAGGGCGGTTGGTCGTTGTGCAGGCCTCATAAATTATAGCTTTTATATAGCACTAATTTCATGCTTATAGCATGCTATGGTCTAAACTCATTTGTGGACTAGTGGAAGGAGGGGTAAACCATGCTGCCTTCAGGCGCTCAGTAAACACAACTCTGCTAGAGTCGAACCTCGAGTCCCTTTAATAGGTAGCCAAACAAAGCCAAGTTCAAGCGTACTTAGCCTCTCGACCACGCATGGCACCCTCTTTAACCGTTTGCGAAAGAAACATCCTCTGCCCTACAGTTGACAAGGTCTGAAAGAAACATCCTCTGCCCTACAGATGACAAGGTCTGAAAGAAACATCCTCTGCCCTACAGATGACAAGGTCTGAAAGAAACATCCTCTGCCCTACAGATGACAAGGTCTGAAAGAAACATCCTCTGCCCTACAGATGACAAGGTCTGAAAGGGGGAACTTTACTTTTTGTTTTCGTTGAGACACCATTCAAAGATGTTTTGGTTTGAAAAGAATGTCATGATCAACTCAGTATTGGACGATGTTTTGGTTTGAGAAGAACGTCATGATCAACTCAGTATTGGAAAATGATGCGTGACAAAAGTAAAAGGCTGTCTTAGTCTGCGTTTTAATTTCAATCATGTCCGTCTTTTTCTTTTGGTTTTAGTCTGGTTTTTTTTAAAATTATGTTTTGAATGTTCCGTTAGAATTAAGGATTATTACACTCTAGCCCAGTGGTTCCCAAACTTCTTTAGTCTCGCTAGACCCCTTGCCATGTTTTCTGGTTTTCGGTAGATCCCTGAGGGTCTATATAGACCCCTTTGGGAATCACTGCTCTAGCCCAAACCTCCTCAGTGGGGTGTTTCAGCGTGCAGTGTTCCAATCCAAGACCATTGAGACCACAGTCCAGAGCGCACACCAAACGACACGGCATGCTTCCACGTTTGACAGGTTGGTGATGCACATGGACGATTGCTACGGACCGGTAAATATATTTATTGACATATTCTGGATTCATCCTGTTTCACACTTAAATGAATTTCAAAATGATAAACAGAAACTTAACCAGATAACGAAACAATATAAAAAAAAAGATGAGCGTACTGTTTAACCTTTTGAAAACAAATACAGAATTTTATAGTTGACATTTAAAAAAAAAATAATAAAAAAGAAATGTAACAAGAAAACCATTAAAAAAAAAAATCTTTAATAGTTGAAATTCAATATGTCAGCAATTTATCGGACTATGTTGTTATAGTGTGAGCTCATATTTTCTGATCTGCTGAGTCGCTGCAGTGTGACGCTGAAATAAAAATTGTGATCAATTTTCGATGACGTCATAACATAATGCTATGGAATGGGAGCCACTCCAACGTTACATTTCGCAGTTCTCGGCCTTGCGTTCAGTTTGATGCTAACATAATTCTCGATCTATTAGCGGCCCGCTTGTCTAGATAAACATTTAGCGGGAAAACGGGAGGGATTGTTTTCCCGTTTTTTACCCGGTATGCTTTTTTTTTTCTCGAAAGGAAAAAAAAAATCTTACTATGAGATCATTGTTTTATAAGGTCTGTTACCATAAATTCAACTCTGAATATATTAATTGCTTCATAAAAACATGTTATAGCCTACATTCTTCCGATGCTTAAAACGAATTATTTTATAACAAAAATAGAAAATTCTAATTAACTTTTCGTTTCAATGAAAATTTTAGGTAAAGATTTTAATCCGCTATACAAGTATTTTTTTTAACAGGGGCAAATAATAACTTGTGTGTGTGTGTGTGGTTGTCTGTGTGATTGTGTACTTTAAATTTAAGTAAATATGTAAAGTAACCCTTTCAGACCTTGCGATCTATTGGGCAAATGATGTAAAGGTTATCTGTTTCTTGGCCCTGGGTTGACAAAGGTGTCATGTGGCGAGCACAACGATTAACCTCCTTAACTTCCCCAATTATTTCCAGGTACTCTCATTAGATTTGGGTGAGCTCATAGAGGCATCCCTAAAAATCACGAACTTCCAAAATCACTGTCGTCATCAAGATTTGAACCCTCGTCTTATATCACCATGGAGTATAATACCACCAAAAAAAATATAAATCCGCTGCCGAGGACAGACGCAGACGGCGCAAAGAAAATCTAAATCAACCACCTGCGGACAATGGTTTTGCTTGCCTAAATATGTAGGTCACAGCTGGTGCTGCGCAGCCACGGAAAATACTGCATTCCCCACTAATAATCGGACTCAAAGAAAAGCCTTATTATTATTATTATCATATCACCTTCACCTAGCCCTCAGAATGTTCTTATTGAAACTATTTAAAAAAAAAAATAAATAAATAACAAACCCAGTTGCTGATTAAACAGTAAGTTGCTTTAAGTTTATTGATAGATTATCTAAGCTTTCCTTAAATTTTTTACGTAAACCTAATCTAAATCACTTCAAGATTCTAGATCTAGAAGAAGATCTATATTTAGACCACATAATCCATCCTCTGCGTGTAATAAACGTACAAATAAATAATAGATATCTTATAAAATGCTCTGCCCCTCGGCCTAATTTGGCTGAATTGTTGGATCAAGAAACTGACGATGTCAACATGACAAATTTGATTCATAATTTGAGCAAATTTTTTTTTAAAAATATTTATTTATTTAGTTTGTTTAACTTAAATCAGGTATCTATTAGAGTTGGGTAGACACTGGCGATAGAAAAACAAAAAAGAGCGGGAAAAAGAGACATTGTAAACTCCGTCTGCCACATCACATAATAGAAGACCCCCCGTATCCCTAAACGATTCCTGTGTGGCCAATTAAGGGAAGGAAAGCGCTCACAAGGCGGACAAAGAAAATGCTTCAGGGACACATTTAAAGCTTCTCTGAAAGAGTTCAGCACTGACCCAGCCACCTGGGAGACAGAAGCATCATGGCGTCGCGCTGTGAAAACTGGCGCACAACTTGCTGAAGACAAGAGAACAGCGCTGGCAGAAGACAAGCGTTAGAGAACAAAATCTAGGTCAATGACACCAGCTCCATCTGGAGTAACCTGCCCAGTGTGCAGCCAAACATTCCGGGCTCACATAGGTCTCACCAGTCACATGAGGAGACACAAAACCTCAGCGCAAAGCCCTCAGCCCCCTGGAAGACCAACTATATATATTTAATCCTGCTATTTTGTAGGGAAGTGACTCAGAGAAAATTGTGTCATGTTGGTTTGTGTGTTTTCGATTTTTTAGTTAATTAATTATTAAATCCTTATAATTACTCCTATGAATCTTATTTTGTTGGGCGCTTTCAATAGACTTGCTACAACATATTATTTTTAAATCGATTTAATTGAACCATCTGTTGCTGTAAAGAGCCATAGTCTAACGACCGACCATTAACACACGGCAGGATGGCATCAGTTTTAAGATAAACCAAGCCGATGTTTAATCACTATTTGGCTATGAATATCTCATTCGTTGATATTGTCAAGTAGATGTCAAGTCAATGTATCTCTGTCTTTGTTATTGTGCAAGTTCGTGACAGCGGGCTCGATGACATAGAATACATTCGTGACGTTGTCTCCCTTGTCTTGCGTCTGACATTAAAACCTGAAACTGGAGAAATAATTTGTGTCCTTTTTTTTTAACCGTCTGTAGTTTTCAACGAAGCAAACAAATACATACGGAAAGATGTTTGTTTGATCGAGACAGTACACACGGCAGAAAAAGTGTGCGCACAGACAGACAGACACACACATTTAGACTCTCTTGTTTGTTTGTAAAATGTTTTACCTGGTTCAGATGTTCCTTCAGAGTTGAAGATAATTTACTTCCTAGTCCAATCCTCCCGCAGGACGACGTGGGATGGGAGCGGGCAGGGTTTCAGCCCGGGACCTTCGATAAATCTGAACGACAGTCCAGAGCGCAAACCGCACGACCAGGAAGTCTCAGCTGACAGCTTCTTTCTTCTATGCCAGTGAGATGGAAAAAGCGCCTGAGTTTAGCTCTATGTCGCTACTACTCCTGATTGGATATTTTAAAGATGAATGATACTAATGAATTATTAATTATATTCTCTTTGAAGAGATGTACATGAGGTTAACGATCTCTTTACACCCTCTTTAATGGCGTCTTCGTCCTCTCCTCGGCTGTATATTTCCTTTCCTTCTCAACACGTGTATCCGGCCGCTTTTGTAAGGGATCTTCTGATTGGATAGTTTAAAGATATAGTTATATTAATAATTTATTAGCTATATTTTTCATTTCACTTAAATGACGAAGAATCACTTCCGGATTTAAGATGTTGATATGTAAAAAAGAAAGTTCTTTGCTTATTTCCTGGTTTCCATTTGGAACATGACAGTCTTGTGCGTGTGATTTTTTGTTTTTTGACACAGACTGTCCGATCGACACAACAGTTTGGACGACACTCTACCTTTTGGAACTCTATATAAGAATATCTTTACTTCGGCTTTCCACAAAAAAACAAACCAAAAAAAACAAACAAATATAAATCATTATCCCGTTCTATCCCAGTAATCACTATCAGGGCCCGCAAAGACCTTCCTTCATAGAACAATATCAAATAAAAAAAACTCGGAAAAAAAAGAACTTTACATTTGCAGCCATGAATTTTCGGTTTTTTGTCAAACAAAACTTTATAATTACCCCTTTTTTCAGGGAAGTGGGAGAAAAAAACGTGTCAAAGCGTAATAAAGGGATTAAATCCTTATATACATTCAGATCTCTCATTAAGTAGCATTTATTCTCACTTATTTCGATATCAAACAAAATAATTAATCACTAATAATTAATTAATTCATTATTTAATTTTTAAATTTCTTCATGTTTCGTTAGGGACAATACATAGTTGTGCAAAGTTTCAACTTGATCCGTGAATTGGAAACGGGAGAAATTACGTTTACAAGCTTTGTACCAAACAGACAGACAGACGAACGGAGTGAGTTGATAAAAGTTTCAAAAAAGAAGAAGAGCAAACAAAGCAAGCGATGGGAAGACATCAAAGAATGGACGGCGGGCCTGTCATTGAAAGAAGGAAAAGAGAAAGGCTGGGAGACCAAATCAAACATGGAGGAGTTCAGTAGACTAGGAAGCAAAGATTGCAGGATGGACATTCACCCAACCGAGCGGAGTAGGTCTGGGAGTCCAAAGGTTTAAGTCAAGATAAAGTCAAAGTCATTGAAAGAGATTCTATGCAAGGCAAAAGACAGAGAAGAATGGAAAAGGTCGACTGATCATGCGTGGTGCCCAACAGTTCCCAGAAAGTGTAGGTGAAGCTGAAGGTCAATGTGAAGCTGAAGAAGGAAGTGAAGATCAAGGTGAAGCTGACTGTATCACAGAAGGTCAAGGTGAAGCTGAAGGTCAAGGTGAAGCTGAAGAAGGAAGTGAAGATCAAGGTGAAGCTGACTGTAGCACAGAAGGTCAAGGTGAAGCTGAAGATCAAGGTTAATCTGAATTTACAAGTGAAGGTCAAGGTGAAGCTGAAGGTGATGGTGAAGACGAATATGAAGGTCAAGGTGACGATGAAGGTGAAGGATCCCTTTTTAATATTGTCTTGTTACTAGCTCTTTAAATATTCAATTTATCAATCGATTTTTATCACCACTTCTCAGACTTCAACCTTCAACGATCGGGAATTCTAAGATCGTGTCTAGTGCCACATCATTGTTACATAAATCGCCTTCCATCAGAAGTAGATATTACATTGAAGGTATAAAGGGGTAGGGGGGTGCTACTTTTTAAGTCCTTGACATCTGAAGGTCACTGTTCACGGCTCATTTCTTTGCTTTTTGAAAATATTACTTATATTTGTGTGTGTGTGTGGTTCTAGTCAGCGCGTGTGTGTGTGTGTGTGTTAATGTTGTTTGCAACACTGCAAGTGTGCATAGGATAAATCTTCAATATCGATGAAGTTTTGGCGAAATGTCAAGTAAGACTTTCTCAGCATGCGCTTTGACAATCGTGACGCGGTGATCACTCAGGTAGAGACTAGAGTTGAGAAGGAACATTATGTGGATAAAAGGGTGGAGTGGTGATGGGGGGAGATGGAATAAAGGATGTCAGAGGGTTGAAGGATCTGAAAAAAAAAAGACGCATATTAAAAGATGAACCTCTAAACAATTAAACACTATGAGGAAGATTAGTGTAAAAAATGAAAGAATCCTTCTTCATTTAAAGCACTAGCTAGGAACTGGGCTCCAATGAAGCGTAACAATGAGTCTTAACCCTTAAAGTGCTGAGATGTTTTACAATGGGTGCATACAAAATGGAATTACAATTCTGATGTTTAGAGGCTAAACAACCAAACGCGTTTTAAGGGTTAAAAAGTAAAAGTTCCCCTTTCAGACCATGTGGTCTATATGGCAGATGATGTAAAGGTCATCTGTTTCTGTCATTCATGGTTAACGAGGGTGTCATGTGGCCAACACAACGACCAACCTCTTTTACTTTTCCCCAACTAATGTCCGGGAGTCGGTACCATCGTCTGCTCATTCCTCGTCTCCCTCCACCCCCGAAGCAGGACGTTTTGGCGCCGCCGTTTGGGCGCCGCCGTTTTGGCCCCGCCGTTTTGGCGCGAGCCTTTTTGGCGACGGGACGTTTTGCGCGAAATACATTATGTAAGTTTATTGAATTATTTCTTTTAAAAGAATTATTCATATCTATGTTTTACATGAGTGTTTGTGTTAAGACATATTTTTCACGTACTAAATGTAAATGTGTGTTTGTGTTTGACATCATTTTCTTTAATAAACATTTTGGCTTGTTTATTAGGAGGCACACTTTTATTTTCAAAAAAGTTTTTTAAGATATTATTTTAAAATTAAAAACAAAAATAACAAACAAAATGAAACGATGATAGACTAAAAATGGATGCAATTATTTGTTGACATTAACATTGGTTTATTTAATGACTGTATGGTATCTCCAGCTATACATACCAAACACTTACTAATAATAAGTAAAAATATAATACATGTACCGTGTTTCTCAAAATACTTTAAGTTTAGTATACATAGACACCATGGTTATTTGCCTAAGTCGCTGGAATTCAAGGGTTCATTAAAAAGTTGTGTGCAAGTCCCTTGAGGTATTCAATGATGTTCCTTTGTTGATAAGTTTGTACAATTACATTGATTCTTTCGTCTGTGTCCATAGACTTAGCAAGTGTTCATTAATGACAATAACGTCTTCAAAGATTAAGTCAACAACACTATTGTGTCAATATACTTTTTTCGTTTTGAAGGCGGATGGTCTCCCCGGATATATTGTTCATATATAAGGTCACGACCTTTCTAGACAGCTCGTATTCCATTCAGGAATCTGACTTATTATAGGCCTATATTCATGAAATAAGCAAAACCTTTATAATTAAAACAAAAAAAAACAAAAAACAATTCGCTGAACGGTGTTAGAATTCATACTATACATACAATATTATGGTAGAGGGAAATAAACATTGTTATAAAAGCTAAGTGCTTATTAAATTATCGTCTAATGATATCTCGCGCCAAAACGTCCCGTCGCCAAAACGGCGGCGCCAAAACGTCACGTACCGCTCCACCCCACCCCACCCAATCTCAAAGCCAGAAAGGAGAGTCACTTTATAATGATCTACTGATCATTGATCATACTTCCGGCAGAACGGAGGAAACATGTGATGGGCAGAGTTCGAACATAATAATCGACACGACAGTCCAGAGCGCAAACTACCCAACCAGGCAGACATTTTGACGTGATTAATATTAAAATAATGATGCGTAACTCTAATTATATTCAACCGATCTTTTGTTTATAATTTAATAATAAAGTGAACGGCTCTGTACTCCTTTGGTCTACGGTTTGAGAATCACTGACATAACTTATTTTTCACGAGGCACATTTTTTATGTAGACATTAGGTATGTACCTTTATACTTGTCAGTTACACAGTTTACATTATATCTGTACACGATCAATCAAGAAACAATTGTCCATTGTTAAAGAAATTAGGTGACGATAATGCAAGTCAAATGCTTACCATTGTATTATTGTATTGTATTGTATTGTATTATGGTACTGTATTATTGCATTGTACAATTTTGTGATGTAAACTTAATTCCCATTTCTTTTTCTCCCGTAGCTCTAAATCGCACAGTCTCTTGAATTTTGAACTCCACATATCTTTACTTTTTAAAATTCAGCCACTGCTTTTCAAAGCCGCCAATATCAATATTGTAGGGTGAAAATTGTATTTCACTTAAAAGGGGCACTCAGTGCTTTTTTTGTTTGTTTTAATTTTAACTTCTAAAATCTTTGAACTGCTGAGAAGTTTCCTTAATATTTCAAGTGGATGGCTGTCTGGTTGTACTTGCTAGACTGCCATTGAATAGTCTCGAATGTCTCGGGTTCATACCCTGCCCGCTGTCGTCCCTTGTCGCCCTGCGGAAGGTTTGGACTAGGAAGTAAATTATTTTTAACTTTGAAGGAACATCCGAAACATGTAAAACTTTGAACAAACTTTTCATTCTTTTCTGCAGTGATTTTCGGAATTCCAATATTATAATTATTTTTTCGTCGATGTTTGTATAGATATGGAAAGTGAATTATTTCAAAATTTGAGGCAAAACGAAATAACTTTTTTAAACATCGAAAAAAATGTGTTTCTTTTTCATACGATCAACGATTAAAGCTTACCTAGAGAAGTAACATCAACCACGACATAAAATGTATGGATTCACAGATTATACGACAAGTCTATCATATCTCATCTTATATATTACAGACGTTACTTCAAAATAGAAGATAATTACGTCCTATACATGCGTGTTAATCAATGACTTAGGCTCTGCTAAGTCTTTGGTTTTCCTTGCACATTGTTACACATCAGATTTGTAAGCTCTCTAAATCAATTAGAAATTCTTTAAATCGGCAATAGTGAAAAGCGTTGGCTACGATGAAGCTGATAATCCAGATCACGAATCCCATTACTTCATATTCTGTTTGACTGCCCCAGACTTGCTGATCTCCGTCTCGACAGGTCTGGGAAACCAAAAATCTCGACCTGTATGGCGACATTTATGCACTACGCAAGACAGCAGGGTTTCTGTCCAGGGCTTTTAGCAAGAGAGGATTTGAGCCTCTCAAGCCCTCACTCAAATGGAGTTTGATTATGATGATGACGGTGATTACTTTCCAAAGTTCTTCAAACATAGTGTTTCCAGATTTATTATTTAAAAATTATTAACTATATTGAGATTAATTTTTTTCTTTCAAAAAAACCACAAGTCCATTTCATTTACATTCTCTTCTGTCTGATGAAATGGAGACAAATTTTAAAATGGAATTGGATGTTTCTCAGAGCACACAGTTACAAAAATTAGCTGTATCTACGAAATACGATTGTCACGAATATTCTCATTTTGGGCCTTTGGTGGAGATAACAACTCAAGCAAGAATCGCATGCGCCTCTGCCGCGCGTCGTGCACCGGTTGCTCGACCGACCTAATGATGTTAAAGAAAATTCGGAAAAGATGCGCGCCGAAATCGCAGCAATTTGTCGGTGAAATAGATACAAATGTTTGCGTGCAACTATCCGTACAATTTTTGCATTTTCAAAATGCGCTTCTTTTCTGTCGGCTTGCTTTCCAATAGCCTCATACAGGGCAAATTTATAAAAACTATTTCGAACCTGCACTACACCTTTCACCAAGGAGCCGCAGTTTTCGATCCAAAAGCTATATTAGCTAGATGCTTCCTTGTTCATTATGGATAGGTTTAAAAGCCCTAAACGTTGCAACAAAATTAAAGGATCGTTTACCGTATATTTATAGTTCGATGGTAAGTTTTTCGACAAGTGTTTATTGGCTTACGTATCCATTGCAATAAGCTATGACGTTATTTAATAATGGTATACACAACGCAATCTGCGTTCGAATAACTGTCAGCATCATAATATCATGAACCCGGTAAGGTTAAGACAAATACCAGTGATACTAGGGCTTGACGACAATAAATAATACAGGTTGAAGCTGAGAAGACAGACGACTATGTCTTCCCATGGCTTTGACTACTTCAGCTTTGAAAATTTTTTTAATAATAATAATTTATGAAACAGATAACATCAACAACTTATGTATATTTTCTTAGTTGTGTATTTTACTTACCTATATTCATATATTTTCCTAGATGATATATATACACACTGACCTAAGTATATTTCTCAAGATTATATATATATATGTAATCTATAATATATATAATATACTTCGTGAGCTAGGTATATTCTTTATAATGTGTATTAGATATACTCACTGACCTAGGTATTTTTTCCATGACCTATTTTTTTTAGATGTGAATAAGACATAGATATAGTACATTCTTTGCATTACATTGTCTAAATATAGTAATTATTATTTTTTCTTTTTTTTTCTTTTCAGAATTTGTGGACATCAAAAATGGTTTGTTCCGTTTTTTTTGTTTTGGTTTTGGTTTGTTTTTTAAGAAAATTTTTTAAGGTTAGAGTGGCTATAGATAGATTTAGATGTGAATACAATGAGTATTTAATTGAAATATAAACGTCTTGGACAAATGTATAGAACAGTAAAGAGCTTATACAGTGTACATTAAATATAGAGAGATTATTTCTCTGCTTTATTATCCTGCATCCAAAGTTATGATAGTTCAGCGTAGCTGTATGACGCGAAGTTAGATTGACTGTGACATTTGACTTGTCATTGAGTTGAGGAACCGACATTACAGGTTCGAAGAGACGCTGAAAATTGTTGTGTCAGTTCTGCCGCTGCTGTGTTTATTACCCCAGATTTAATCATTAATAGCCGTATGCTCAGTGCACTTTCATGCGGGATATTCATTCATATCAATAAAGACATTTTTATTTCTTTGTGATTAAGAAATAAAAATATAAATTTATGTGTATAATAAAAAAAAATTAGATTCAAATAACAATTTTATGTGAATATATTTCGATGCTGATTTTTTTTTTTAAACGAGATGCAAACGTCTGGGTATTTCTTCTTTCTCGTTTTAAAACTACATATTAAAGTCTGGGTTATTTTTGTTATATTATAATTGAGAATATTTGCTACTTCTGAAAATGAGCAAATTTAAATATTGAGGGCTATAATTATTTGCAATGTTTTTTTTCTTCCCAGCGATGTCTAGTGTCTCACTCTAGACCCATTTTTTGTTCCAGAATAAATCCAGATTATTTTCCTCTCCGTCAGATGCCAAAAGTACGCCTGCGCAGGGTCGGATTTGAGGAAGGGCAGGCGGGGCTACTGTCCATGGGATACAATAGAAAGGGAAAGAAAGAGAAAATAAAGTCCATATTTCGACGGGTCAGCGACTTCGCCTTTTCCCCCCGCATTTTTACTGACATTTTAAATCTACAGTTGGCAAGACACGTGGTTACAGAGTGTCTGCTTGTAGTGTGCTCGTAATTTACAACAATAGCTTCAGATCTACTACATTGCCTAAACCCTACACAATTAAATTTTGATATTAAATATGCATATTTAATAATGTTATTTTTAAACGAAAGAAAATAAATTTAATTTACAAGTACTTCGTTTTTTATTGTAGAATAAATTTCACATTTAGATATTAATACTTTTATTTATAAGTGGATTTTTATTGACGCTTTTGAGGAAGATTTAGGGCCTGCGAGTCATAACTTCCTCGTGACGAGTACTTTCCGCCTCTTTGAAACTTTTGCTCAGAATCAGTGAAGGCGCAGAAGATCGGTTCCCTCGGGCTCGATTCGTCCCCGTGACACATTTATTGGACTTTATTTGTCCCCCAAGACTCCACCGAACCTAATGAGTTGGGCACCACTAGAGGAAGTTGCCCCTTTCAGACACTTAGGGCAGACGATATAAAAGCCCATTTGTTTCTATGGGTTTCATGTAGCAGCACAACGACCAGCGCCTTTATTTCCCATTGGAAGTTCTAAAACCACGAATCAAATCCCAAAGGGGTTTGAACTAGAGACACCAAGGTTGGGAAGCCAAATGCTTTATCACTCAACCACCCGTTTTGGGCAATACTGCTTTAGATTTTAACAGTATCAGCATTTAACAAATAACAAATAAAAAACAACAACAGAGAATAATATAAAAAAAATAATTCTGCAAGATCATCCGCTAGAGCTAGAACTGCTAAGGCATAATATCCAAATCAACGATGGCAAACTTTTTAGAGGTGGACAAAAAAATGTAATGTTAAAAAAAATATGTATCAGATCTAAGATATCAAAAAGTAGATAATGCTGTGTAAGCATTCAAGCAGCTTAATAATAATAATAATAATAATATTGCGTCATTATTTGGTTCATACTTATGGAGCAGAACTTAGTTACTAATCTTTGAAGTTCACTGTAATGGACTATTTTGGACAAAGTTGTACACTATTCATGTATTCATTCAACTCTATAATTGCTATAATTCTCGAGATAAAGTTATAGTTTCAAAACCATTTTCATAGACTAATAAAAGTAATGAATCATAACATTACTTAAAGTCTTCATCAGAAAGAGTTTTATTAGTTATAGAAATAGCACTAAAACTAAATTACATTATAATTACATATATAGCGTCTTTTCTATAATAAAGTTTTCGAAAGGATTTCTCTAATAATTCTTTTAAGAGATGCTTATCATCGGGTCATGGATGCATCAAGAATTCTGTTTAGACGCATCGAGATATATTCTATTCCTTATAAACGACCACACTTTCATTGCAAATGAGACACATTAGTTTGTAGGATTAATTTTTATTTTTCGTGTCAATGACATTGCTATTTTAAGTATTAGGCTTTTACAAAAAAAAATGTGGCGGGCCGTATGAGACGTCTCTGTGGGCCGGACTTGACCCGCTGGCCGTAGTTTGCCCATCACTGATTTAGAGCAATGAAATTACGTCGTAACAATGTGTACTGGATTTCACATACACGCATTCCCACGCACACACAGATGTCGGTCAAGTGCATCCCAGAAGACCAGCCGCATCACACCGAACAACTCCACTAGGCTGATGACGCTGGAAAAAGTAGGCACATTCCTCCGCTCCCCTGTTGTTTGGTGGATGTGGTTGGGGAGGGGGGGGGCAACGTTTATTCCTGGGTGTTAGGGTCCACGAGAGGATAGAGAAACAGAAGAAGTTTCATCCGACCCTAAAACGTGACATCGCAGAGCCCGAGCTATGACGCTTCGACCACGGACATGTGATCAGTACTCGATAGAACGCCGTGTCACTCCGCAACACTCGAAGGACGTCGAATAGATGGCTGAATGGTATCAGGTTCCGTTGCCACAATTCTCCGAGGCAAGATTTCCTTTGTTGATAATTTTTAGTGATGTCCGAGTCACGTGGTTGTCTAGGATTCGTTCAGCGTATTTTTTTACTAGATGCCCGGCTGCAGATCTGACAACAGATCTCACACATGACCTTAAAACAAAATGGCCGTTAAAGATTTGTTTGGAATTAGTATGGATAGATTTTCGTGGCGCAAGGCTAAATTGACTCCTTAGATCTCTCCCCACCAATACCATCACCACCCACCACACAAACCACCGTGCTAAGAATCCTGAAAAATAAAAGACAAATATTAAATCAAAAACAATGTTTTCGATTCGGAAGATTAAGGATAAGAGCAGTATTTCAAAGTATCAGGCAGATCCAGTTGCGACCTGCATATTTCGCTACAGCCTTAAACCACAGAATAAGTTCCCTTTACGTCATCTGCGCATGTCTTCAGTAAGGGATTTTTTTTTTCATATGGCCTCAGAAGCTATCAGCTGCCAAGACAGGTCCATAGAGTTGATATCTTCTTTTATTGCTTTCGGTGTGTTTGTGCTTTTTTTTGGGGGGGTTGGGGCGCCTCTTTGCTGAAAGTGTTCAAGGTTTAGATACCTCTTACACAGAGAGCAGGTCTTAGAGCAATACAGGAATGTGGTTAGGATAGCTGCTTTATAGACACCAATTTTAGTTGATAGACATATTCCGCTCTACTATTAATCGGATTCGAACAGTAGCACTGAGGGCGTTAGTCAGACATTTGTTTATTTCCCTAAACCGTCATGCATCATTGGACACTGTGCTGCCTAATTAGACAAGTAGTTGACCTCATTAAAAGAGTAGCCTGTTCACATTGACTTCTGGAGCTAATTTTCATCAGGAGAATTCTGGAACACATCACCCGTTTTACAGAGGTTGATAGTAAGACCAAACGAGGCAGCAGCCTCAGAAAAGTTGTTGACAGCAAGTTGAAGATAGAAGCGTGTGCAATCATATACAAAAAGAAACTATAAGAATCATCTCTATAATTTTATTAAAAAAAAAATAGGCGCCCTAAGTTAAATATGCGTTACGGTGGGGCGAAACTTAACTTAGATGCCCTTTCATATTTAATAATAAAAGAGAGAAAAGAAAAAAAATGACTGAACCAATTTGAAATAGTAAAAACTCAAATCAAAAGAAATAAAAAAAATAAACGAAGTTTATGAATTGAGCCTCATTAGTTTTATGTCTGTGCGTCAGTGAGTGACAGTCAATATCAAGCATGGCAAGGACACGGCTACAGATGTGTCAGTTCCCAATCACTTTCCGTGTCAGTCAGGTTAATCATTTATGTAGCGGAAAGATTTAATCAAGGGACCTAACCTACAGGTCAATAAAGCAAACTCAACTTCATTTGACGATTGCTTAACTGGACAATATAGTGCTGTTTAAATAAAAAAAAAAGTAGATAATGCTTGCTTTATGATGTTAAAGTGTCCTTACTTCGTATTATATAAAGAATAATGTGAGATAATTATTTGAAAACTTATTCAATATCGTTAAGGAGGCTTTTAGATTTAGAGCAGTACCACCCTAAGTATGGTAACAAAATGAAGTCTCTACTTATAAGATTGAAGTATTACTGAAGGATAGTATCGTCATATAACAACCTTTAAGGATGATTATATAATGTATTTAAGTCAACATGCCATAAATTAATAGAATGTCGTGATGTGTCAATAGAATGTCGTGATGTGTCAATAGGATGTCGCGATATGTCAATAGAGTGTCGTGATGTGTCAATAGAATGTCGTGATGTGTCACTAGGATGTCGTGATATGTCAATAGAATGTCGTGTTGTCTAATAAAATGTCGTGATGTGTCAATAGAATGTCGTGATGTGTCATTCTCTTAGATGTGAATGTGACGTTTTTTATGTCATTCTTCGATCAAACTATTTCTCAAAGACGTCTTTAGAGTTAAAAGGCAATTAGAGTTTAAATTTGTCATCAATTAACTGGGTTTTCTTCTTCTCATTTCCATCAGCACACGCAACTCCGCCTGACTACATGCGTAGATAACTTTATACTTAATTAAATAGATGTAATCACTTTTCTGTTTTGTTATTAATATCGAGGCAAAAGATAGAAGTTAATGTTCAGTATCTAAGATTTAGGTTGTGGAATGTGATGATATGGGATACATTTTTCTTGTGGAGACGTGGGGGGGGGGGGGGGGGGCGGTGAGTTCGAATTCTTTATATAGACAAGAAAGTTTCTAATCGTGATTGTGTTTTTCCCAGATAAACCCTCCCACCCATGTCGACATACGAACAGTAAGTCCTCGAGTCTAACAAAATGGGATAGACATACCTCTTGGGAGACGCGGTGTCTTCTGAACCGAGAGTACCGGGTTTGAATCCTGGTGAAAACTGGGATTTTGAGCTTGGGGGTTTTAGGGCACCTGGCATTAGTTGGTGAAAAGTAAAGGCGTTTGGTCCTTGTGTTGGCCACATGACACCTTCGTTAACCGTGGACCACAGAAACAGGTGACCTTTACATCATCTGCCCCATGGATCGCAAAGTCTGAAAGGGTTACTTTTAGACATGTCTTGACTGACAAGGCGGTGGATTTCAATCGCCCAGATCAACAAAAAAGTAAAATCCGCAACTATCATTGACATCGCAGTATCACTATACCACAATATAAGGAAAATTGACATTGAAAACAAAGAAAATCTAAGTTCAGATATTAAGCGACTGTAGAAGCTATCTATAGTAACAATACATCCATTCATCCCAGTGGCACTACAGCCCATATAGGGCCCTGGCCTGCTCTAGCGCATCTTTCCATTCTTATCTAACCTGGGCTTTACGTCTCCATGCACGGATTTTTAGCTGCAGATCTACCTCTTCATCATCAAGCCACAGTGCTCGTGGAATTCCTTTAGGGGAGCTTGCCTTTTGGTTTTTGCCGGTGAAATAGTTGTTATATTATATCCAACGAAGTGTTAATGACTACTAACCTCGCTGACACTTTCGAAGCCCTAAGAATTCCTAAGGGGATCCTTATTTCTTGTCAAAGGGCAGTTCTGCTGCTGACCTGCCACATCATCAGAAAATTTATCAGTGAATACTGTTAAAGGGACTACAATGAATTTTGTTTCCCTGTAAAGAATATCGAAAATTAATTATTTTAATTATTTTCCATAATAGTACTATAACAATTTGAAATCATGCTTTGGAGATTTGACGAGATTTGACGATTGTGGGAGTTAACTAAAATGACGATTCGCCCTATTGTGATATCACCCGAAAAGGTAGTGATAACTGACCCTGCAGACCTCTTTGAGGCCGTGAATATACCCAAGAAAAGATTTAGTTTATGTCTACCCATATCTGTATTTGTTCCACGTGAAATATCAATTTAAAATGAATGCTCATCATTTGACTCAGATTTCAGTTATAAACTTAACATGTTTTTTTGTTTACATCGTGAAGATCTAAGGTCATGAACTTTGGTGATTCTATTTATTTATAACTACATCTTCCACACATGTATTCTTTAACTCCTTATCCAGACTCACACACACACACGCACACCTACACACAAGGCAACTCAGTCCTGAATTGACTCTAGCACAACTATTGAAGTAAAGAGAATGCCCCCAGCCCCCTTCCCTTTTTCAGCATTGATCTTTCACGGTGAAGCAATGAAGCGGGTCCCCCCGTCCTCTCCCCTTATCATTCTTATTTTATCTCTTTCTTTCCCTCTCTCCCCCCCTCACCCCCTCCCCCCTGTCACTCACCTCGCATGGCTAGTGTCGTAAAACCAGAACTCACAGTTGCAACTACACGGGTCCACCGCTTCGCTTGGCGACCTGGTCGTAATACCTGGAATGGCTATTTGAGGTTTTGGATTTTTTTCCCCCTCCATCTTCCTGCCAATTGTTTTTTTTTTTTCTCTCTCTCTTCTTTCACTTCGATTACTTCCCTTGATTATGTAGTGGATGTGTGGCTTATTAAGTTGCCGTCAAGTTTGTTTGAAATTGTGTTTCCCCTCTGTGACGTATGTGTACTTGGATTGTTTTTTTCGTGGTATTTTATACAATATATTTCTGGTTCAATTTGCATGAGAGTATTTAAGAATTCACGGCCGTTTATTTAGGTTTGGATTCGTTTGTATCGGATTAAGTACTAAATAGGGGAGAAAAGATAAGGGAGTTAATTGAGCCCACATAATATCAACAAATAAAGGGTTATCTCTTCCTTGGTGATGACATAGAAAATGGCGCTAGGGAGCAGCGATGTGCTATGCCAGTTGCGGCCTGTACATGAACAAAAATATTAAGAAACATAAAATAAAACAATAATTAGCGGCATAAAGAGTATTGTTTACACATTGGCTTCCAAAATACTTAAATACTGTGTTATCGATTTGTTAACCTTAATAAAATAGTCACAACTAGAATAATGTTGAAATTAAAGTAGATCTAAGGGCGTTCGAATCACGGTTAAGACAATGTACAACGAGTTGCGGATTTTTAGGGCGTCTTTGACTCCTCCAACTCTTACATGATACTAGTTGAGGAAAAGTCAGTTGGTCGTTGTGCTGGTCACATGATATCCTCGTTAACGGTGGACCATAGAAACAGATGATCTTTACATCATCTGCCCTATAGATTGGCAGAAAGGGGGTACCTTCACTTTGATCGTAAGTAGCTCTAGGTATCACTTTAAGATTGAAGTATCATGATGAGATGTTTTGTAGTTTCGTGCGGTATGCGCTCTGGACTGTCGCTCAGGGTCTTGATGGTCCCAAGTTCAAACCCTGTCCGCTTCCATGACCCCCCCCCCCCTCCCGCAGGGGGCTTCGGTAAATATGAAATTTTCGTCAAATCTGAAGTAAATGTGATTTGAAAGTAATAGATGATAGATATTAAAAACCTGGCACCGAATGCAGGAGGACAACTACACCGTTGTATCTCATTTGATAGATAGTTGATTTAATTATCCAATAATTAGATCTATCTTTTTTACATCTCATAAATCCTGTTTGACATTTAATTGTATTTTAAAAGAAAAATACAATCATACATTTCATGTTTGTTTTTTTCTTGGGCCAGTTCAGAAATTAATAAGATCTAGACGAGATAAAATTAAGAAAAAACAATGTTCTTACATACAGATAAATTAATTGAAAGTTTTGTGTACATGCATTTTTACAAATATATTAACAATAATAAAAAGGTTCTCTTGAAACAGTAAGGAAAGAAACTACAGAAAATTCTTTATCCTTTAAACATATTTTCAAAAAACGACAATTAGAGAGTGATTTTAATAATAATAATAATAATAATAATAATAATAAAAATAATATAAATGCCAAAATGAGGAAATACTTTTGGCAAACATAATAATTTGAGATCTCATCATATTTTAAAATATTTTAAAAGGCTTTAAAATGCAATCAATAATATTTTTGTTTCTGGGCTGCGGTATGTAAGTTTATAAGTAGAATAATACATAATACTACTTATTTTTGTCTTTATTTTTTATATTAAAATAGAGGATTAAAGTAAGTTTCGTTCTTAAACCTATATAATAAAACATAGAAATACTTCAAATGCTTTTAAAATAAGGCACTAACACATTATTAACTCTGTAATTCTATCTATATATCTATGTATGTATGTATGTATGTATGTATGTATGTATCTATCTATCTATCTATCCATCCATCCATCCATCCATCCATCCATCCATACATCCACTTATCCATCCATCCATCCATCCATACATACATACATACATACATCCACTTATTCATCCATCCATAGTCTTTTATCATGAGCATTATCAACGCAATCAAATACATAACCACTAAACTTATTGATTCTCAACCAGGTAAACTTATAAGATTCCCAACCAGGTAAACTTGTAGATTTTCAACCAGATAATATTAAAATAAAGAGCCCCCCACCCCCGCTTTCAATACTCACGATCTATCTGGTCCGATGACACAAAGCTCACATATTTTTTTTTCTTAATGAAGATCATGTTATAAATAAAGGCAAACATGCAAACAAACAAACAAACAAAGCTCAAGTTCAGGAAAATATCATGATCATAAGTTACTTAACAAAAAAAAAAAAAAGTCTATAGTGATTTCTTATTTCGCCTTGCGAGCTATTTCTTGGTGTCAAGTCTAATGCTGTAGTCGATATTCCATTTTTTTTTCTCTCTCGAGTCTAGAACCGAAAAAAAACAACAAAAAAACGTCTCTTTAAACAGTTCCAAACTGATGTCGTGCAGGACAAGACGTAATGTCGATAAGTAATTGTCGTGGTAGAAGAGGAAAAGGGTGAGGGTAAAACTGTGGTGGCTGTGTTTTACTTCGGGGATCTATATGTTCAGTTATCTCACTCTTGGCGATATCATCATCTTCGTGTTCTATTGTGTTTGGTTTTTTTTAAGCGTCTTTTTAAGTTTAGTTCTGGTTTTTTTTTTTGTTATTCAATATTTTTTTTCCCAGTATTTGAATATACATACCATACATATCGATGTGTTGGTGATGTGTGCTTGTTTTCTAAGGTTAGCATCAAATCTCATTAGAATTTCCCGTTTGACTGATTTCGTCAATATGTGAAGTAGTCCACCAGGCGGCACTGATCACACAGTCCGGGAATAAACTTCCTCGCACGAGAGTTCGCTAAACACTAAATCTATACGGAATAACTGTTGCTACTAGAAAAGCGTCACCTTGGTCACGCGAACGAACGCCTCAACAAAGACATTGGACTGTATAACTGATCTGTATTAATTTTTTTAATATGTGTATTCTTGGAGAGATATTATACTTCTAAGTGATAAGAGCGCACCTAAATAAGAGCAAGGTTATATATTGTTTTCTTAAAGTATTCATTCTTATTTTTTTTTTCGTGTCAAGGAGACTCTGTTTCAGAGTCTCACCCACTTCGGCTAGAAACTGGATACGCCACTTCCCGGAAGCGCCACTATGGCGAGCGTCGCCTATAACTTTATGGTGGTGGACCCCAACGCCCACTCTAGGAGGTACAGCGAACAGAATGGATTTGACCACTACGACCCCAGGGATAACCGACCTCTGCCGGACCCAATTCGAGAATACAATTCCAAGAGCCCGACCCACAGAAACAGCAGCGTCGCCGTCGACTTGGGAGAAGGCTCGGGGTCCTTGAAGCGGAGACGTAGCCGTAAAAAGTCCATGAATGGAGGAGACAAAGTGAAAGACGACAGGGTAAGTGCAATAGGTTTGGGTTCGATGCCAGTCTGGTATTAGTAAGCAACCTTTTCTATACTTATAGATGTCAGGCCTGGCATGAGAGTTCTTATGTCTTAAGGCGTGAATGCTATAAGAAGATTTAGCCCAATCAATAAGGGCGTAGCATTAGTATCTCTATCTGGGTGTGGTTAACTGTTATTATAATTAACCCTTTACGTACATTGACTTATGAATCGCGGTAAATATAAGATGATCAGCATGCTCAGGTTTTCATGTATTGTGTACCATAAGAATATTAGGAAGATAACCGAGTTATTCATTGTTTCATGCCTGATTATTGGGTACCTAAACGAGTCATTTATTGTTTCATGCTTGATTATTGGGTACCTAAACGAGTCATTCATTGTTTAGTGTACTATTAGCACGCTATAGTTGAACTTCATTGTCATATAGAAAGGCTGATACGGCGATGAAAAGATAACTCGATGTTGTATTTTCTTTGCAATGGTATAGTGGGAAAGGATGTGTTTAGTGAGTTCAAGTCATAGACAGATACAGGCAATACACCTACATATGTTGCAGTCACCAAGCAACGTAACAAAGTGTAAAATCACAGCTAAGAGCAACCAAGTTTTCCTATAAACACAAACTAACAAAAAATATTCATACTATATATTTTTAAAATCAAAGATAGATAGATAGATAGATAGATATGTAGGTAGGTAGATATGTATGTATGTATGTAGGTAGGTAGGTAGATCAAAGCTAAAATTACTAATATTCATCAATATTTGATTACTTTATGCAGCGAAACTTACATGCCAAATTAAAGAGATCTAAAGAAGAATAAATCCCTTTGTCATTGGTAACAGAGTGTACATCTAAACATAATGTATTATACAAAATACTCATAACTTTGTCAGTCTGGATGTCTCCATTAAAAATACAGGCATTGTCACCGATTATCAAAATTAAGGATGAGTGCAATATTTCCTGTGACAAAGTGGACCCAGTTGCGACCTACATATTTTGTCACATCTAACGCAGACATAGCCGTTGTCTACTTGAGCTGTCTTTTCGTCTTTCTTTTTAAAAATTCGTTTGATATGTAAAAGTTCAAGATAAGACAATAGTCGTTCTCCTTTCTGACAAAACTTATAAGTTTATGCGCTTTGGATCACAACAATAACATAAAAATATGAATTCCAAAATACAAAGCACAGACTCCATGTCTTAAGTCAGTCAAAGAAGAGCGGTCATGCCTGACTGAGTCTTTGCTCTAGTTCTGTGACTATGTGTCTCAGAGAAACAAGTGTTTGTTAAGATAACAATGGCTAGGATAGTTAAAAACCTAATACTTCTTCCAGCGGGATGAAAAGAAACAAAAAAAACCAATACAAGTTAGCAGCCAAACTACTAACCGAACAATCGACCAAGCAACCAAGCAAACAACAGAACAATCAAACAAGCAATTAACTATACAAATAACAAACAACCAAGCAAGCAGCCAAACTACCAAACATAAGTAGAATACTAAAAACTGGGCTTATATACGTGGAAGAACTCCATATTTACACTTGTGCGTCTCAATACTGTAGAAGTTATTTCCCCTTTTCAACATCAAACAGAATAATTATCAAAAATTAATTGAATAATTGGTTAATTTTTAATTCATTCGTGTATTTTTTTTAAAGGAACAATAAATAATTGTTTAAGGTTTAAACTTGATCCGAGGATGGGTTTGGGAGAAATAACGTGTACAATTATCTTAGGAGACAAAACCCACTCACATTTAGAATGGGTTTGGGAGAAATAAAGTGTACGATTATCTTAGGAGACAAAACCCACTCACATTTAGAATGGGTATGGGAGAAATAAAGTGTACAATTATCTTACGAGACAAAACCCACTCACATTTAGAGAGGAGAAATTGGGAAACATTGGGAGAAATAACGTTTTCAAACTTTTAACCAGACAGATACAGAGTGAGTTGATATAAGCTTTGTAAAAATAACAACAACAAAAACCAATATGCCAACCAATTAACAAACACACAGAAACAAAAGCCTATTCTGGATCTATGAAACATGATCTCTATAAAAAAAACCACAGTGGATACACAGCATCATGGCCGCATAGCAGACTTTGAAATAACAGTGAAATCAATAAATGTTTACCTGCTGTCCACGTCTGCTTTCAATAAATGATTGAAATATTATTCAATTTTTGATCACATGCGTAATGTGCAATCAGCTGGACATCAAGAATTTAATGAATTGTCCATAAGGAATTTGTAATTCGTAGATATATAGCTCCATGTATGCCACTTTAATAAATTTTGAAATAGTATATTAGCACATTTTTTAAATAACAAATTATACTTTAGTATATATTATAAAAACATCTCGTATAATGAACTTATTCTCTTATTTCAAATTCAAAAATGCAATTTATAACATTAAAACATTACATAACTAGCACATCTTATTATAGCGAATTCCATTAAGGGTTCTAAAATACAAATTGCAATTACAATCATACTGAATTCTGTAATAACATATTTAAATTAGAAATAATTCTATGTTGTGTAACATAAAGCAGTCGTTGCATTGACTTTATTTTTAGATTGAATACTTTCTAGCGTAAGGTCATATTTATATGCGGAACCACGTCATCACAAGTTGTGACATTTATTGAAGTAGGTTTTTCCATAATAAAAAAAAAAAGTTTGGACGTGACTATAAAAGCGGCAAAAGGAAGTATTTAGAGAACGGATATATTCAGTTAGAGGAGAGCAACGATTAGAGGAAAATAATTTAAATTGAATTTTTTAGTACATTTATGTAGAGTGTATATTATGAAAGTAATTCCAATTCCAATGGCTAAAAATTATTTCTAATCGTACAGATTTATTATTTCTTGTCTAGATCAATAACAAATTTAATTACATGACTGATCCCAATAATTGATGTAACTAAACATCGTATACATTTATTTTTTTTAAATAGTATTTATCGTTTTTTCTTGTTAGAAAAATGATATTGCTTGTTCTATAATAATGAATTCTACAATACGCTGATTCTTTCTATCTTATTAAGTAATGATTATAATTCAATATGTCTGAGTCTTATACAAGGACATATTTATGTTCAACAAGAGCGGGGTATGCTGTTTAAAACCTGTCTCTCAGATAGTGATAATGGAAGATTTGCACTAATAAAAAAAAGTGATTAAAAGGTTTTCGCTATACTATCGACTTTTTATCTTAGGAGAGATAAGGTGATTATTTAGGACAATGTCGTATTTAAAATGATATTGTTTAATTTGATAGCTAATTAATTATTTTGGAATCTGGTGTGTTAGTTATTGCTTTGTTTAAAGAACCTGTCAATCAATGAAACAATGAATAAAGAAATCAATTATCTATCTATCTATCTATCTATCTTTCTGTATAGATATTTATATTAACGCAATGATAACGTTGGTAATCTGGTCGTAGCGATAAGTTTGCTGGCGTGTTAGTGACATATATATATATATATGAAACCGTTAGCATTGTTTCTATAACTACAATAGTCAACACGTTGGAAGTAAATGCATTACTTAAGCTTTAACTTAAAATATTTGAATATTTGTTCTTCTGTTCAATAAAAAGATGAAGTTCATGTTACGAGGAGGCTAGTCATAAGCTGGTTACGGGTCTTTGCAGTTCTAAATAAAATCTTTTAGGTGTAGGTCGTCACAAATGTCCATTTAGGTTTATGGACATTCAGAACGCGGCGATATGATCACGAGCGGAACCACGCCATCACATTGACGCAAGACAGAAACAGATGGAGATAGTTTACTTGGTTTGGGGGACACAGGTTTCAGATCAAATAAAAAAAGATACCACCGAATACAGCGAAAAAGAAGTATAAATGGACCCCTCAGCAAACATTGGCTCTGCTTGCGTTAAATTTGGCAAAGTATGTAGGTCACGGGGAGGCTCTTGAAATACTGCCCTTCTTTAGTTTTCAAACTCAGAGACAATCCTTTTTAAAAAACAACGCTACGCGCGTAATATTAGTACTAATTTTGTCTTTCTCACTAAGGAATATATGACAATATAGTGCCAACATCAACAAATGTATACATTTGGATAACTTTAGCTTGGAAATGTTCATTTGTGATTTGACTACGTCAAAAAAAAAGGTCCTTTGTGTGGTTCTAGCCATTGCATTGGAAAACAATATTTTATAAGGTCACATTCTACACTAGAGAAGTTCCAGTAAGTGGGTCATTTAGTTGTCTGTTGTCACGGAAACACAATGGCCGCCATTGTCCCCTTAATGACTTCCGCTGCGTCATGACATCATGATAAATATCTGCCAGAGGACATCAAAAGTTTGCTTTTTTAAATCTCGGCACAGAGTTAGTTCCCATAAGGGTTGACTTGTTTTTACTGCCAACAAATTGAGCTTAGCGAGATAGCGGTGGCGTTAAACCGTAAAGGGGAAGGGGGGACACATAGGGAGTGAAGGGTTGAGGTGGCGCAGTTCACGACTCCCCGCCAGATAACTAATGGCCTCTCATTCAACTTAACAATGTCAACAATTGATACTATTAATCAGGAGTAGAGGGTCAATACTGTTATACTCTCTAATTCAAGAGTTCGCTGGGATTTGACAAGAATAGCAGGATTTAAAAAACCCAGGAAAAAAATTTCTTTTCTCAAATTTATCTAATAGGAAATGCCCTTGTCAAACTAAACAGTTTGGAGTTACGAGTTTTAAGACAACGTATCATTAATCATTGATCTGTGGCATTTTACGTCTCGAGAGACGATCTTTTCCCTTTGCAACTTCTTGTGTGACTAAAGAGGCCAATCCTTGATACACAGCTACGGTCGCAGGTTGGGCATATGCGTATGATATATACAGTGGTGTAATAAGGTACCCGTGGGCCCGGGTTCAGAAATGCAAAGTTGGGCCACCTCCTATAAGCTGAGTGTGACTGAACCCAAAGTGGGTTCTACTGTATCTAATGAGAGAGTAAATGGCTATGAAAACTACTTCTACGCCAGACAGTACACAAGGTACGCCTGTTCCTTACGGGTAAAAGAGAACAATGTCCTCAAGCTTTGGATCTGTCCTGTCTTGGATTGTGTGTGTTGTCTAATACCATGTAACATTTCGGGAGTCACATGCTGAATCTTCAGATATTCTGAATGTGTATTGGTCGTCACAGGTATGGGAACCTGGGAACTTCCCACAGCGCAATAGTTCCTTTTTTACATAAGCTTCGTCTAAATAAATTTTGATCTCAAGTTTGGTTTCAGTGCACAAATGGTTGTTACTTTAAATAATTGGAGTACATATTGTCAATTTATATAGGACAGGGGTGGGTAACCTTTTTCTTACGAGGGCCACATTTAAGATATTTTAGGAATTGGGGGGGGGGGGGGCGCAAGTATCTTTATACATGTATATATAGAGAGAGATTAGAAAAAATACGCTAGCTATTTGTGAATAATGCCTTTAATTAAAATTTACTTAGAAATATGTTTATGTATTTGAATTTGTTTATGTATAAACTGTAATGTAATGTAATGTTCCCCTTTCTGATCTTGTGGTCTATAGGGCAGATCATTTAAAGGTCATCTGTATCTGTGGCCTACGGTTAATGAGGGTGCCATGTGGCCAGCACAACGACCAACCGCCCTTACTTTTCCCTAACTAATGTCAGTTACCCATAAGAGCTGGGTGGACTCAGAGGCGCCCGAAGATCCCGAAATTAAAAATCCCAGTCTTCACCAAGATTCGAACCCAGGTTTCCGGTTCGGAAGCCAAGCGCTTTACCGCTCAGCCACCGAGCCTCCCATGTATAAACTGTGAGCACACCTAATTTATGTAGGGGTGCGAGAGCCGCATAAAACTCTCCAGCGGGCCGCATGTGGCCTGCGGACCGTAATTTGACCACCCCTGCACTAAATGGTGAGCTGAGGGTATTGACAATCGGGTTCCAAGCTATTGACGTCTTAAAATGTGCTTTCAGACTCCAAAATCAAGGAATCCAAAAAAGTCTTGTACATTTTAACCATTTCACTAGAAATAGTTTCATTTTTATCAAAAGAAAATGACAAATTCTGTTTTCACTTGTTAACCTGGAGAAATGGGATGGCTTTGTTGGAAAATATTTAACATGCACACACATTTCATGTGCAAACAAACCATTGCAATAATTCCGATGTAAAACGAGAATTCTGTCTTCCACTCTTCATTAGAAATATTAGAAACAATGTCACAATCAATGTCCTTCAAGGAACATAACGATTTCTTTCTTGAGATTTAATTTTCTACTGAACACCTTGCCCGTGTTCAACCAGCGGATACTACTGTGGTACCAAACATAGGGAATTTTTTTGTTTCCAAATCTTCCCTGAACTGCCTGTGGTGAAGACCTCTAGCTCTGATAAGTTTGATCACTCAAATAATGGGGTCAATAAATGTTTAATTTTCAATGCAGTTTAGAGTCTTTAATTGGGTTAGTTTATGATTGGGATATTGTTCTTTAATTTAATTTAATGTTCTCAGTCAAAGCACGGAGTCCATCAGGTGCTACACTTTCCGTTTGTTTCATGACAACAATTTCAACACAGTTCTTCATAGTATTGAATATATACTGGCATGAGTTTGTGTCTTTGACTGAATGTTTTGAAATAAGAATAATTTTCGTTTACTTTAAACTTTTTAGAATGACTTGTAGGGAAAATGTTTCTTTAGCGCCTTTTCATCATAAGTGATAAGAGTCGTAAGTCTCAATAATTGATATAGATATTTATAATTATTTATTTCTAATATATTTGCATTTTATAATATGTCAGCACACCTGATTTCTGTAGGAGTTCGCGGCCCGCAATTTGCCGACCCCTGATATAGGACATTGTGTATTTCTAGATTTAGATAAAGTTAATAGAATCATTTTAAGGAAATTTGAATTTCTTTAAAGGTGATTAGACTTCCCTAACAAATAACTATTTAAATCAACTGTTAATTCATACGTCCAATATAAGTTTTGCAACTAGTCAATATTCATTGTATTATTAAGGAAATAAATAATATTTAAAGCAAAAAAAAGCAAATATAATTCATCATATATAACTCTTTTACAATAAGTAGGCTTACAAGTCGTTATCTTTATTATTATTATTATTATTAAATAAAAAAATCGAATACGCTGTACAAACAATTGAAGAGTTACCTTCCTTTAATAGATTACATTGTTATTGTGCTCGGTAACCAGAAATAGAATATAAGAACAATGAACATGATTTAATTATAATAATGCAAAAATGTAATGCATTAAAACTCTTATAGTCTACACGTTCCGTTACATAACCCGGTTTGGGCCCCTAGTTGTCGTGGGCCCGAGCGCAATGAACCCCTTCGTGCCATGGTTGATACGCCACTGGATATATATATATAATATATAAGTATATTACTATCTTCTTCTTCTTTGTGATTATCCTAAGAGTGGAGTGGAAGACTCTTGTAACTCCTATGTCAATGAAAGCTCTCGGTCCTCCTGTCTGTCTGAGCAACTGTTCTGTCTTGGAGGATGCAAGAAGGAAAAAAAAAAATTAAATCCTTATTATCGATGGCTCGTTTCCCAAGACACTTGGGCTAGTGGCTAGGCCCGGGGCACCTGGAGGGAAATTCAGCCTTAGTCTTTGTCTGGACCAAATCAGACACAGGTGGCCGACATAAAACGCCCCCCCCCCCCCCTTGAGGAACGGTGTGTTGCTAGTGATATGGTCGTTGGGGCTCTTCTGTTCCCGCGATTGCAAAGGATTTAGATCCCCCAACGAGAGTTCTTTTTTTGCTTCCCTATTTGAATCTTCTACAGACGTATTGAAGACTCTCTGGTCTATCGTCTGAGTTGTCCCAGGTCGAACTGCTGCCACCCAACGCCATCCTGCGAGATGTTTGGACTAGGATGGAATAATCTTAGTTCGGAAAAAGGGCCCGAAATATTTAAAGCAACAAACAAACTCATGATCAATAAGAGTAAAAAAAAATTATTAATAAAATTCGCATTTTAAAGTGAATTAAACAAAGTACTATTGATAGAATGAAAGATGACTTGTATGGAAACTTTAAACAAATCAGCATCCCCCTTACCTCCAAAAAAGAAAGCCCAGTTAGACCGAAAAGCCCAGTTAGACCAAAACACCCAGTTAGACCAAAAAAACCGAGTTAGATAAAAAAACAACCAGTTAAATGAAAAAGCCCTGTTAGACTAAAAAGCAATGTAAAACTAAAAAGCGTTGTTAAACCAAAAAGCCCAGTTAGACCAACAAGCTAAGTTAGATAAAAAAATTCCAGTTAGAACAAAAAGCTGTTAGACCAAAAAGCCCAGTTAACAAGAAAAAGCCCAGTTAACCCAAAACTGAAAGAAAGTTCTTGATGACCTTTCAAGTGTTGCAATGTACTAGATTCTTGCATAATTAATCGACTCGCCCAATCATTAACTTAAGTAGCCCATAGTTGCCTACCGTTAACTGTTCAGGCAAAATGAATTATTTTACGCAATTCTTGTGTACTACGTCAAAGATGGTGAAAGACAGATACAGAAATAGATGTGTGCGAAAGGAGGGGGGGGGGGCGTCTTGCTGCCCATCCAACGTCCATGGCCATTCAGCGACTCGCCCGCTTTACTTAGTAAACAGACCTCATGGCTTTCTATTCACCTCGAGGCTAGGTCCGGAGATGACGTCAATACATTAACTACGTCATAATCGCTAATAAGAACGTCATTCCCCCTGTATACACCGCCCTCGCACCCATTGTCATTAACCCCCCCCCCTCAATCCACCTTCTTGTCTGCAAATGCCATTGACATTTGTGTGCTCAGGGGTGTGAAGTATAGGAGATGGGTGTCGTCTGCTGGCAGCTGGTTGTAAATCTTCCTCTTTGAAAGACATAAACTGCATCCCTTGCCTCTGGCCTCATGTTAGCATTCATCAGGTTTTCATAACTCATAAAGATTGATAAAACAATATAAAATTGGGTTGACATTTGCGCAAATAATATTAGCATACCAGTCCATGAAATAAGAATGTAGTCTTGAAACTGGTTTACATAGCTATTATTGTTAGTTTGAAATAATTTAAAAAAAAAACAACCAGCAACAACAACAAAACTTGCTGTTTATAGCTGCAAGGGGAATTACCAGAGTTGATATTTTTGGGATTGTTACATAAAAAATACAATTTTCAATTTGCTTTGTATTAAACTGTTTATTATGGATTTATGTCGGATGACCTACTTTTGCTACTTCTCTCTTGATGACCTACTTTTGTTACTTCTCTCTTGATGACCTACTTTTGTTACTGCTCTATTGATGGTTTACTTTTATCACTTGTTTCTTGACCTTCTCTCTTCACATCTCTCTTGATGACCTACTTTTGTCACTTCTCCATAGATGACCTCCTTTTGACCTAATTTCGTCTCTTGATGGTCTAACTTTTGTCACTTCTCTTTTAATGACCTACTTTTGGCACGTCTTCTCCCATGATACATAAGTTTCAGAATTTAGAATGAAGAACTTTGGCTCTTGTGTGACCTGACGTAAACAATGTTATCAAAGCCCTGTGTCACAGCCTGGTTCTTGTTGTAGGCGTGATAACGCGAATGTCGTGGTGTAGATACCTCTTCTGGTACTACTACAATATTCTTTGTTTTCTTAACCAAATACTTTCTCACACGCACTAGATTTGCAGGTGCGTGAGAACACTAACATACTGAACTCTCCGACCACAACATTTAGAATAATTAATAGACTCACTGGTAGCAGACATGGTTTTTATTCACATAAAATATAATCACAAAAGATATTGGCGACTTCAGCCATCACAAATTACATCCAAGGAAATAAGTCCTGAATACAAATCAATTATAATAACTTCCATACTTGTACATTGCTCTATTGTCAAAAATATCCATAAGACTCCTCTCTCTACAAGAGTCTAAGATCAACTGAGGTGTCCACCTGGTGGTCAGTCCAGACCAGGAAAAATCTCGTGCTAACTGCACGAAATAGTTCAGTGACTACTAGTCACCAGATATTACAGGGGTTCTAAAACTGATATATGACACCCTGGTATGTCCCATCCCCTGTCATGCATATTTCATTTGGCGCCATTGATTTCGCAACGTGCTGAGATTTGCTTTGGATTTCTTCGAATGATGTTTACGTTCTACGGAGTCAGGAGTGAAGAGGGACTGGTCGGAGTAAATCACGTGGTTTATTCAGTGCACAAAAGCTGTATTATTATTATTATTATTATTACATTATTATTATTATTATTATGTTAGAAACGAACGAGTATTCCTTCTCTGGCGCTGCCTGGGTCGAGTTTCGTTAAAGAGAAACAAAATTCATCGTAGTCCCTTTAACAATTTCCATTGAGGAATTTTCTGGTGATATAGCAAGTCTGCAGCAGTACCCCTCTCAGACAGGCAACGAAAATGTTTCTAAGAATGTTGAGGGCCTTGAAGGTGTCTGTGAGGTCAGTTGTCATTATCCCCTCGGTTACTATAACAAAGGGGAATATAGTTATTTTGAATAACTTTCATAAACGGTTAATCTCCAAGCTTAGGTTCCCAAATTTTCGTTCTTTTTTCAATTTAGTTTATCTTAAATTATGAGAGTGATACGCGATGTCAATAATGGTAGCGTTTTTTTTTTCTTTTTTTATAAACGAACAGCAGATCAGGGGGGGGGGGGCGATTAAAACCTATCGTTTAGTTGGTCACAATAGGCAGTTGAGTAGATGATCAGTAGACTCGAGAACCTTTTGTGGCGAATATTTGTTCTTAGGAGTAGGCCCTATTATTATCATTATTATTTCGTGTTTTATTTTCAACTATATATATACCGGAAAAGGTTGCTTACTTTGAGTTACTACAGTTTTACGTATTATATAAAAATTACCATTCCTATTCATTAAACTGAAAATATAACAGAACCTAAAATGCAAGCATTTAAAAGGTTAAATCTGGAACATAACAAATTGAACTCAAAAACATAACTCAGTCAATTCAAGACTGTCCTCAGTATGGTCCAGAGCTTAAGCTCTGCCAACCTCCAGCCCCCCTCCCTACCTCCATTCCAACCTGCAGTAGGCTGGTGCTAGGATGTAATATTCTTTACTCACGCTAATAAGTCTCGTCATAAGACAAAAAAAAACATAGCAACAGAATGACGTCATAATGTAAACAACGCATTGATGTCACAGCGTCATAAAACATGCTGTTGTCTTAACATAATAACCCATTAACCCTACCAGACCTGAGGCTATTCCTGGGTTCCTGATGGGTTTCCCCTCCCCAGCTCATTGTAGATTTACAAGGGTTAATACTCTTGTTATCATTCGATCTCTTCCTGTCTCTGTCGCTTGGTCTGGAAACGCTTTCTTGAAACTCGTTGAGTCTCAAGAATCTGAATTAACCAACGTATCAATCCTTGACGTTGTTTGGTTTCTTCCGACTGGAACAATCTTTGACCAACTGTGAACGTTTTGTGTTCATCGTTATTGAACTTTATGTTGTTGTTGTTGTTGTTGTCGTTGTTGTTGTTGTTGTTGTTGTAAACTTTCATTCGTTGAAAATTAATTTAAAACAAAAGTTCACATTTGATTACACCATAAGAACATAAAATAAATAAATATAGAGATACCGTATAACAAACAATAGAATTACGTAGATAGTTCATATAAAGCATAGATAATCTTTCAATAAACTTGAAACAATTTTAAATTTACTCAGTTATCGAATAATATCAGTACATGTCTACGCAATGTTTTTTTTTAATAATTTAAAAAAAAATAATTTCAATGATAGGCCTCTACATTTAGACTTAGAAGACGATGTGAAAAATTTCTTGAAGATTAATATATTATATACTCTTATAGCATCAATACACAATGTTCGATAATACCCAAACGCGAAAGTCCTTTCAAGAACGCAATGGCCCTCTTAAAACCAATGTTTGCTCTAAATCTAAATTAACATAAGTCTAATACTCAAGCCAAATTTAGATTTATCTATTTATTTATTTTTTTACTTTTGAAAACTAAAACGAAAAAACAAGAGCTTTCCCCACGTGGCCAACGAGTTAGTAATTCTTTTCTCAGCGATATACACCAGCCGTTAAATTTCTAGTAAAAATCGTGTGAGCCATTTTTGAGATTAGCTTCCTGGCTGGTTCATGGAAGTTCCAACTTGAATTGTAAAAAAAAGACAAAGATAAAGGCAGATTTCTTATTCCATATGCTAGGACAAAGTCTTGCAAATGCCCCCTCTTACATAGTGCCATTACTATAGAACAGTGATGCCCAAAATACGGCCCGCGACTAGGTTCCATCCGGCCCGCCGAAAAGTCGGCAAAAAGAGTAGAAGATCCCCACTTTTTCCCCGCAAAAAAATGTTGAAAAAATCTTACTTACGTTCCGGCCCTCTGATGGATTGGCACCATGACCTTTAACATTAGTACATTTATGAAATGGGAGGGTGGAGGAATCTACCATAAAAAGTAAATCTCTATTTTTTTGGAACATGATAATAAGCCAACATGTTTGATTTCTAAAGAAAGTGTGGCTGTTTTTTTTTTTTGAACAACATATAAACGGCATTATAAAACAAATATTATGGCATTCTTGGTTTAAGCCGCGAATAGAAATATTTTTTAACTACGCATAGAAATAGGAGGATCGATGGAAATATTTACCAAAAAGAGACAAGAAAATGATTCATTGGCCAGCTAGCTATAATTTTTCACACATTTTAAGTACATAAATGAAGCTTATTTCTGACGCGTAAAAAAGATGCAGCCAGTCTTTCAGATATCCCATTAATGAATGTAAGTACAGTAAGTAGTAAGTCTTAGATCCACAAGTTTCTAATCAAATTCTTTCAGGTCAATTTCATTTCGTTTTTGTACCTTTTTGGTCATGAGGCCCGCGCCACGAGAATCGGAAATTAAATTGGCCCGAAGATTGAATTTGGCTGGGCATCACTATAGCAAAAGTTGCCTCAATCAGCCAGGAAAGCAAACTTAGCAGTTAGTGTAAGTCTGATTACTATGTTATGACTAGATTGACACGCGTAGGACGTACTTTTCTCCTATTTTGACATAACGTCTCTAATTTATAAGATAAGCTTGCTTGAAACTAAAAAGAAATATCTATTATTGGCTATACTGAAAGATCTTCCCATCATCGTAGCATTACACACACACACCCGGCGTATTAGCATATTGAATATAACGGAGAAACACACTTTCTGGTGGATTTTATTTCTCCCAAACGCACTCACAGCATGTTTATAACAAACTTTTAGAACATTTTAAAAACTACTTTCAATATGTCTTTTAGAGCTGGATAACGATACATAAGATGAAGCACACTTTTATATGACATATAATAAATGGTAGTAACAACAAGAAAAATGTCGCCACATTATCGGATCAAGTTGAAACTTTACACAATTATTTTGGCATCTAACAAAAATGAATTAATAAAAAAATTAACCAAAATAGTTACTTAAAGTAAATAAATTATTTTGCTTGGTATCAAAAAAGGGGAAGCCAATGCTGTTTATTAAGATATGTGGTTTATAAATGTGGAGTTATTCCCCCTTTTTACGTTCTCCCTTCTCCCATTGTCAGATAAAGTTTAAATTTTGAACAATTATTCATTGTCGACGGCAATAGACGAATCAATAAAAATAATAATCAACTGGTTAATCCATTAATTAGTTATTTTTGTTTTATATAAAAATAGCTTATTCCTGCAGTATTGAGATATATGGCAATGATTTTTGCGTTTTTTTCAATAAGATTTTTTGTTTAAATTTTGCTCGTATTTTTTTCTTACTCCCTTTGTTGTTGGTGTTGTGTTGTTGCTCCAGACCCAGTGCTTCCCAAACTGTGTTCTGCAGAACCCTAGTGTTCCGCGAGGCTGAAAAGCTGTTCCACGAACAACTGAAATATTTAGAGTAGGCAATAAGCAATGTGTTCCATTGGGATAACTAAATACTCAGACTGTTCTATTTAGGAAAAGTTTGAGGAACACTGCTCCAGACAATTATTCTATCTCTCTTATAGGCAGATGTAAAATTTCAAAAGTTAAAAAAAAAATCAACTCAATTGTTATCCACAGATATGTAACAGGCTTTCAATATCAGTGTAAAAGCTTTTAAATACAGATTTAAGAACAAGATGTTTAAAAAATGTTAATGCTCTCTCAGTCAAATCAAATCCACAGGTTCTCGCCATTTGGTTTCCACGCGCATCTCTTTATCGGTCGTCACTTCCTGTGCAAACATCGCATGTACAATTTTAAATAGACTAAATGACATTCCCATTTCTCTAAAAATAGCATCTTTGTTTATAGTGCATATATTACATTGGAATAAAAACAGAGAGAGAGAGAAAGTATAGACACATATTTGGCAATTATACATAAAACACTGAACCATTATCTTCAAATACAAAAACAAAATGTAATAAAATACTATGAAAGACACAAAGATATGCTAGGACAAATTTGTACAAATACTCCTTCTTCCCTAGTGCTATTAGAGCATGGAATGGGTTGCCTGAGCTAGCCAAGAAAACCAGTGACTTGGCAGAATTTAAGTCATTGGTTAATATGCATGACTAAATGCATGACGCGCAGGACGTAATCATCTTCTTTTTTGAAGTAACGTCTGTATTATATGATATACACACCTTTATCCATTATCAATTACCAATTTATTTTGTTCCATGATGATGTAACTACCTATAGGTCTGATGATGTTCAGACTATCTCTGTGGCTAACGATTGGCAAAGTTTGCATGTGGTCAATTAAACGACATTTACTCCTCCCATTAAAATATTTGTTGTCCAGTAGAACTGACTAGACCTGGGAACTTTCTTAAATCACCTACTAAAACTATGGGATTCAATCTTATTGGTTAACCTTAGTTAGGAATAAAGCATTTTACCGATTGCAGCAACCACACCTCTCCACCAAAACTTGGTTCTGAGTAGCTTTTTTTATCTGCTCCCATGTCATTCCAGTATCCTCAGCCCTAGACCAATCGTCATAGAAGGCCTGAACACTGACCTTCAACGTCACAACCTGTTGGCAGTTTAGACCAGTAGCTCGTTGCCACATCACAGGTCTGTTCTCGTTAAGCCTCACTGTTGACTGACTTCTTCTTGATTTGTCTGGGACTCATTCTCATTTCAAAGTTATCTTGGAAATAAGTTAAAACTCCCTAGAAATTTGAACAAGTAAAAATCGTTTTTAAAAATAATTTCTATCTGCAATTTACAATATTTTGAGATCCCTCGTTTCAAAGTTAGTTCTCTTTACCGTTCTGTCCTTCAATCACTTATAGTCAGTTCATGACATCCATCGCTTGTTTCTATTCATGGCTGTTTTTTTTTTCAAGTTATTTTTTTTAATATATAAAAAGCTTGCCCGATCACCATTTCTATTTTTTTTTAATGCATTTATCGATTGCGAGACGCTGGGACAACATATAGTTACAGCAGGCACCGAGCTGTTTAGAGCAGACTTGTTCAATGAATCTCGAACAGTTATGTTTTAAAACCAGAGTTTAGGAGAATACGCTTTAGCAAACATTGTAAACAAAATCACACACTATATATAAAAATGGTTAAGGATGAGGACACTGTTTCACATGATTACCCAAACCCATTTGCGACCTACATATTGTTCCACATTCATGCAGACAAAGCCGTTGTTCGTTGGGATGCAAGTTAGCTTTTCCTTTCCTCTTTTGCAAGGGCTTTGGATGCCAAATGTGTATACCGCAGCCTTCGTGAGGGCTCCTCAACTGTCTTTCTCAGAGGCCATCTGCTGCCAGCTACACTATTCTTCGCTACTATGCTAATAAAAGCAAACTGACTAGACGCTATATGGATTTATCAAACGACAAGTTGACAATTGCACATGCTTGAATTATATCCTATAATATATCATTTATTTATTGAACTACAAAGATAAAATGTTTAAAGTATTTTCTCTTTACTGACAAAAGGGCCTATTATTTTCTTAAGCCCTGTACATTATTTAACCGGGCCAAGCAGAATACCTATTAAACCAGCTCCTTTACAACACTAATCAAACTTGTACACAAATTTATTTCCAATTCTAAATGTCCAACGTAAATTGTGATTTTTTTTTCTTTTATTCGAAACAAAAATAAATGAGTTTATATTGTTCATTTTATAGCATACATATAATTAGTGGTTTTATCATTTTCAGATGCATTCTGAGATAACTATGTTAACTTAAAGGAAGTTCGATTCAGTGACGCTCGTTCCGTACGACCCAATAGATTTCTACTTTTTACCTTGACATGGACATGTCTTTAAAAAAAAAAGGAAAGTACGCCTTTCAGGTACCATTAGATTGGGGGCGCCCTAAGAATCCCGAAAAAATTCCAGTCATCACCGGGATTCGAACCCAATACACCTCGGTTCGGAAACAAAGACCTTTAAAACTCATCCACCACGCCCCCCCCCCCGGAACATTTCGTGGGGCCTCTCATATAAAAGTGAAGAGGTCTTTCTAATATTTCCATGTCTCGGAAGCTAGATCTATTGGTTGACACGTGCTTCCCTTTATATCGTGAGATAACTCTGACTGATATACAGCCTTTATATATCAGTCAGAGTTATCTCACGTCGCATCTGGTTGTTGAAAATCAGAGGGGAGCATCTCTGCTACGCCGTTGGAAAAATTATTTCTTAATTAGGGTTTTTACTGGAAAGTTCTCTACACATTTTGATACTCGGTTTGTTCGCTTTTAACACCAAACAGCAAGCACAACTACACTGCAGTAGACGTATCAAACTTTTTATGTAGAACCTGTAAAAAAAATAATAAAATTCTTCGTTTGAAATAACTAGACTTAAAGTAACTTTTGTTTATAAATGTAAAAAATTGTAACTTCAGTGTGGTGTACGTAATAACACAAGTTAATAAACGAAACAAGTCACTTAAAATATACACGACTTTATGTGACACGTCTCTCAAATAATAATAATAATGATAATAATAATCTTTATTGTCCGTATGGAAATTTGTCTTACAATTTGTGCATTACACCAAACAAAAACATTATAACTATAAGAAACCAAAGTGTACATTCACACCAGACTCACTCATAGTTTACATGTGACAAAGTTTATACCAGATTGTTCTTATTTAATGATTTGATTCCCAGGGGAACAAAAGAGTGTTTGTGTCTGTTTGTCTTTGCTTTCGGTGTCTTGTATCTCTTTTGTGATGGTAAATGTCGCTCATGGTTACACCTGAAACACGCACATACACTCTATATCAACATATACCCAAAGTCTAAGGTCAATTGTTCTAGAATTTAAGTTCTGCACAGCTAAGAGTCTGGGGTAAAAAAAAACAACACAATAACTTTTTGTTAAAATAAACTGTAAATTATAAGTAAAAATGTATTAATTATAAGTTAAAATGAAGGTGCACTGATCTAGCTACCGCCCAGAAAGTGAAGACAATTATAAATCTGTATGTTTTCGGGGGGAAAAAAGTATAACGAATGCTAGTCTTTAAATATTTTTTTTTAATTATTTGAAAAGAACAATATCGGTGATTAAATTGTAAGACGCTAAAATCGGATTGTTTTTTCTTTTCAACAAAAAATCTCTTGAACTGTTTGCGTCATTAATAGGCTGACAATGACGTCACGGGATGATTTGGGGAGTTTGTTGTCGTTAGATGGCTACAAGATGGCTGGAGACACAGTCCCTTCTACGTAAGGGACAAGACTCATATCAATAAATACATCTGGTGTGCTCTCGATGGACACAAGCGTTACAGTTCCTGACCTGTCTACAAGAGATGATTTGCTAAGGACAATGTCACTTGGAAGGTTGTTATTAAATTGACAGATTTTCAAAAATGATTCACTTATTGTCAGAGAGATAAGATAGCAATGGAGATGGGAAGATGGAAAAGGAGATAGAGAGATAAAAAAAGAGATAGAGAGATGGAAAAAGAGATTGAGAGAAGGAAAAAGAGATAAATGGAAAAAGAGATGGAGAGATGGAAAAAGAGATGGAGAGATGGAAAAAGAGATAAATGGAAAAAGAGATGGAGAGATGGAAAAAGAGATGGAGAGAAGGAAAAAGAGATGGAGAGATAGAAAAAGAGATGGAGAGATGGAAAAAGAGATGGAGAGGTGGAAAAAGAGATGGAGAGGTGGAAAAAGAGATGGAGAGAAGGAAAAAGAGATGGAGAGATAGAAAAAGAGATGGAGAGATAGAAAAAGAGATGGAGAGATGGAAAAAGAGATGGAGAGGTGGAAAAAGATGGAGAGATGGAAAAAGAGATGGAGAGAAGGAAAAAGAGATGGAGAGATAGAAAAAGAGATGGAGAGATAGAAAAAGAGATGGAGAGATGGAAAAAGAGATGGAGAGGTGGAAAAAGAGATGGAGAGGTGGAAAAAGAGATGGAGAGAAGGAAAAAGAGATGGAGAGATAGAAAAAGAGATGGAGAGATAGAAAAAGAGATGGAGAGATGGAAAAAGAGATGGAGAGATGGAAAAAGAGATGGAGAGATGGAAAAAGAGATGGAGAGAAGGAAAAAGAGATGGAGAGATAGAAAAAGAGATGGAGAGATGGAAAAAGAGATGGAGAGGTGGAAAAAGAGATGGAGAGGTGGAAAAAGAGATTGAGAGAAGGAAAAAGAGATGGAGAGATAGAAAAAGAGATGGAGAGATAGAAAAAGAGATGGAGAGATGGAAAAAGAGATGGAGAGATAGAAAAAGAGATGGAGAGATGGAAAAAGAGATGGAGAGATAGAAAAAGAGATGGAGAGATAGAAAAAGAGATGGAGAGATAGAAAAAGAGATGGAGAGATAGAAAAAAAGATGGAGAGATAGAAAAAGAGATGGAGAGATAGAAAAAGAGATGGAGAGATGAAAAAAGAGATGGAGAGAAGGAAAAAGAGATGGAGAGATAGAAAAAGAGATGGAGAGATGGAAAAAGAGATGGAGAGGTGGAAAAAGAGATAAATGGAAAAAGAGATGGAGAGAAGGAAAAAGAGATGGAGAGAAGGAAAAAGAGATGGAGAGAAGGAAAAAGAGATGGAGAGGTGGAAAAAGTGATAAATGGAAAAAGAGATGGAGAGAAGGAAAAAGAGATGGAGAGATGGAAAAAGAGATAAATGGAAAAAGAGATGGAGAGATGGAAAAAGAGATGAAGAGAAGGAAAAAGAGATGGAGAGATAGAAAAAGAGATGGAGAGATAGAAAAAGAGATGGAGAGATAGAAAAAGAGATGGAGAGATAGAAAAAGAGATGGAGAGATAGAAAAAGAGATGGAGAGATAGAAAAAGAGATGGAGAGATGGAAAAAGAGATGGAGAGGTGGAAAAAGAGATGGAGAGATAGAAAAAGAGATGGAGAGATGGAAAAAGAGATGGAGAGAAGGAAAAAGAGATGGAGAGGTGGAAAAAGAGATAAATGGAAAAAGAGATGGAGAGAAGGAAAAAGAGATGGAGAGGTGGAAAAAGAGATAAATGGAAAAAGAGATGGAGAGAAGGAAAAAGAGATGGAGAGATGGAAAAAGAGATAAATGGAAAAAGAGATGGAGTGATGGAAAAAGAGATAGAGAGAGGTGGTGGGAATTTAAAGTGCAAAGTCCAAGAGTTCAACTTGGCCGACATGTGGAATTATTGAGATAGAAGTTTACAATTTTCTTTACTATTCTTTTTTTAAAATCTATCATTCATTAGTAATAAGGACCAAAACTCATAGGGGTACCAACGTCCTAAAGGATGAGCTGTCTATATAAAAAATATTATTTATATGAATTCTTTTGGTTTCTCTTTGTTTAGTTGTTTACCATTGTCTGACTTTTTTCAGTTTTGGGAATTTGGCGTTGCATTAAAATAAAATTTTAAGTTTGTACATAAATAAAATAAATAGTTACTTACCCTTCGTTAAACTAATATTAGAATATGCTTCCTCTCTTTGGAAATCAGAATAAGGAAACTATGCAAAGAATATACACTATACACGAATATCCACGTATAACATTGTTAGTAAAATCTCAGGATTCAAGACACTAAAAGACGGACTCATACAAATTCATCTTCCCAAATGCTATTAGAGTATGGCATGGGTTGCTTGAATCAGCCAGAAAAACCAACAACTTAGAAGAATTTAAGTCTGTAATTAACATTTTACAATAATCTGGCAGAATAGGCAGAAGAAGCAGCAGGTAAAGGAGATATAAAACAACTATACAAAATCACCAAACTTCTCAGTATCAAAATGGCTAATTGCAATGTTCCAGTCCGAGACAAATACGGAAAACTACTTTCTTCAATAAATGAACAACTTGAAAGATGGAAAGAATATTTTCAAGAAGTGCTCAATAGACCTAAGCCACGAAATCCACCAGATCTAAATGCAGGACCAACACTAGACATCAACATGGAAGAAGTAACAAAAGAAGAAATAAGGAATGTACTCAAACAAATGAAGACACGTCAAGCTGCTGGAATTGACAACATACCTCCCGAAATTTCTAAAAGAAGAAGGAAGTGAAATAGTTGACCAGATGCACAAACTATTCAACAAAATTTGGTTAACAGAAACACCTCCGGGTGAGTGGAAAAAAGGGCTTGCTAATAAAAATACCAAAGAGTGGAGATTTATCACAATGTGAGAAATGGCGAGGCATTACTTCGTTGTCAGTACCAAGCAAGATTTTCAGCAGAATCCTACTAAACAGAATAAAGGGAGCATGCGATGAACACCTAAGGGAATAACAGGCCGGATTCAGAAAATGGAGATCTTGTGCTGACCAAATAGCTACACTCAGGATAATTGTAGAACAATGTGTCGAATGGCAGTCTCCTCTCTATGCAACTTTTGTCGACTTTGAAAAAGCTTTTGATAGTGTCGGCAGAGAATCTATCTGGACTGTAATGAGACATTATGGGATCCCCAATAAAATAATAACCATAATCAAGAACCTTTATGATGGTTTCACCTGCCAAGTAACCCACTGTGGCAAGCTGTCAGAGGAATTTCCAGTCACAACAGGAGTCAAACAGGGATGTCTTCTTTCACCACTCCTGTTCCTTCTAGTATTGGATTAGGTCACAAAAGAAGCCTACTCTAACGCAGGGAAAGGAATCCAATGGACTCTCACACAAAAGCTGGAAGATCTGGAATTCGCTGATGACAGAGCCTTATCACACAGACTACAGGATATGCAAGAAAAGGTCACAGCTTTAAGCGAAGTAGGAAAAAGAGTAGGCCTCAAAATAAACCCCCAAAAAACTAAAGTACTTAAAATAAGCAATAAACAAATTGGAGACATAGTATTGGATTCTCAGACAATAGACCAAGTAAAATTTTTTATATACCTTGGGAGTGTAGTCAGTATATCAGGTGGAACAGATGAAGACATTAAACGCCGTATAAATCTAGCGCGTCAGACATTTACACAGCTAAAACCAACCTGGAAATCTCCTTACATCTCAAACAAGACTTAACTAAGAATCTTTAACTCTAATGTCAAGGCTGTCCTACTGTATGGTTCTGAAACATGGAGAACAACTGAAGCCACAACAAAAATACAGACCTGCATCAACAGATGCCTGAGAAATATCCTAAAAATACACTGGTATGACAAAGAAGAAAACACCAAACTGTGGGAGATGAGTGGACAGAAAAATATAGAAGTGCAGATCTTAGAGAGGAAGTGGAGATGGATTGGTCACACCCTTAGAAAAGATACCAGCAACAGAGCTAGACAGGCCTTAGAATGGAACCCCCAGGGAACAAGACGCAGAGGAAGACCAAAAAGAACATGGCGACGCAGTGTACTAGAAGAAGCAGAGAAGACCGGGAAGAGCTGGGACACCATCAAAAAGCTAGCAAGAGACCGTGGAGAGTGGCGTGTTTTTGTCGAGGCCCTATGTTTCATGAGGAACTCAAAGGAGTGATGATGATGATGAATTAACATACATGAATACAGTGCCTGATTTAAGGGAGGGCAGGTGAGGAAACAGTCCCGGGACTCCTCAAAAATGGGCCTTCTCAATAAAGATAAAAAATATATTCGAATTTTGCCGTCAGAAACATTTTTTTTGTAACCTTTTTTTGTAACATTTTTTTTTCTTCAGTTAGTACGGCTGGCAAAAATGTCGTGATTAAGATGTTACGCTTATAGCATGCTTCTAAAAAAGTAAATACGTCTCCGGATTTACGACAGAATAGAAAATATATACTTTTTCAAATTAAAATATGCAGATTAATTTTTTTTTTTAAATGAAAGTGAGATATTAAATTGACATATGGATACATATTATTATCTTCACTTTTGAAGTCACGTCTGTAATTTATGTTCAATTGTTTTTAACCGTTTCATTGTTTATGCTTCACACTCTACATGTTCTAATGGAGTTTCCCATACCTCCAACATTGTCAGTTTTGTCTGGATGACTGCCTGTCGTATTTATGGACTCGGGTTCGAATCCTGCTCTCTTCTATTTTCATACTGTCCTGCCGAAATCCTTTGCTAGGACGATAAAATCTTCAATTCTAAAGGAACGCCTGAGACTGACAAACCTTATCCAATGTCTGACCATGGATGGTATTACACCCGAGCCCTCTTTCTATGCATTCGAATTTTAGTCCATAGAGTCCACAGCAACTGGTATTAATGCAGCGAAATTTTCTTTTTAAGTAGTATCATAGCAACAGGGGAGAAAAGTGAGAAAAATATTTCGGTCGCTTAACTCCCTTGAACATCCTTGCATTTATCCGTTGCTTTGACACGCTCATGACATAGCATCAACTTCTGAGCGCGCGCACACACACACGCACGCTCGCACACACACTCTAGCATATAGTACCCATTGCCTCAAAACACCTGACGGATACTAGTCCATTGTACCTGCGTATTGACTAGAGCCAACATGGCCGCTCAGCACCTAGCAACTGTCATAGTGTTGACACTACCCCCCCCCCCCCCCCCCCCCGCGGTGTGCCAAGACCTTTAGGTAGGATGATGATGACTGGCTGGTTACCATAGAAACGAAAAGAAAAATAATTTCGCGTTATTTCCCCCTTCTTCTTCTTCTTCTACAAGAGTGACTTCCCCTTTGATACTCTAGGCTACGTTTAGGAGATCGATGGCGTTTGCATTGATTGAAAATTACTGCAAAGAATTTCCCTGCTCCCCCCTCTCGCCCCCCCCCCCCGAAGCAAAAACCCCCCACAGCTTTAATAAAAGGTGGGCTAATCAAATACATACAAAAGTATGACTAAATACAAAGAAATATAAAAGACTAAATGAACGCTGTGCTTATGATGAAAGACAAAAATAAATAAATAAATATAAAAATAACAAAAAACAATAACAACAACAAAAAAATAACATTATAATATGATTATGTCTAAAAATAATTTTTAGGGTATATAAATCTTTTTGTCTGAAAACAAAACATTGTTTAACATTTAGAATTAGTGATTTTTAATTAAAGACGTTAATTAGGTATTTTTAAAAACCCTTACAGTGATATCAATGAATCATTGCTTGAATATTTATTTTTTCTTTCACATTTTAAAATACAATTTCATACAATTTATATTTTTATATATCTAGAATATAGATATATAACGCTGATATTGAGTAAAATTGCATCTAAAATTCAATCAATCGTGAAGTTAATTTTCAATAGATCTAAACTAACAATAATAAATGTGTGCCATTAGAAATATTTTTATTCATTATTTTTGTTAATCGCAACTTTCGTGCTTAAATGGTCCAATCAATTTTGTGGACCAGCTAGGGGAAGTGGGGGGGGGGGGGGGGGGGGTTGGGTTCCGTGCTAATGAAAAAAAAGTTGCTCGAGTCTTAATTGGAACTCGAAACGATGGAAGGCCGACAAGCTATCCACTAAGTTATTAAAGTAGTTATAAAACTTGAAAGTTTATAGTCTACTGTTAATTTAAATCTAGTAGAAAACGACCTCAATCTCTACACAAGATTTATCTACCAATAGCTTAGTGCATCTTCTAGATAAAACAAAATTAAATAATTACGACGTATTGATTAATTAATGTTTTAATTTTTTTATTACTTACGAATCGTCATCGAAAGTGAATAATAGTATCAATTTTCACATTGATCCGAGAATCAGAAATGGGAGATATTACGTGTAAAAGATTCAACCTAGACAGACAGACAGACAGAGTTTGTAGAAACTTTCTAAAATTATCCTTCGTTACTACAATCAACGAAAAGCTGTTACACAGTTATATTTTCTATTTAAAATTAAACAGCCGAATTGCTGTAGATTCATGATCAATTTATAACATAAAAATGTTCTCCTTTCAGACCCGCGAACTAAGGACACATGATGGTCATCTGTTTCTGTCGCCCACGGTTAACTAGGGTCTCATGCAACCAAACGAAATAAGTTTCATATGCAGTTATTTCCCATGAAATAAAAAAAAAGCCATTTCGATAACATTGTATTGTAAAGTCTTTAAGTCTAGAATAATCCACCTGAATACTAATCCAAGTATAAACAATGTCAAAACAAGAAAAACATTTAAACAAAAATACTTTTTTAAAAATACAAAGCTTATATTAAGTGTAATTGTATCAATTAAGTTGGATCAGTTGTGTAATTTATACGTGAGGGTAGCCTGGACATAATAAATCTGTGCGATTAGACATTTTTCTACCGATTTGTTTTTGTGTAGCTTTTAGTTTTTTCTCTCTGCGCTATGATCCTTTCCCTTGGACAAGTTCTGATAGGGAGCGGGGGAAGGAGTGGGGGGGGGGGGGGGGGTATCGTGGTGAAGGTCGTTTTTATTTTATTAATGCATTAAAAAAAATGTTCACTCAAAAGTCAAGGGGACTAATCCAACTTAAACCACCACACCTGTCAGTACGATTTCTTTCCCTTGTTCAAGATACTGTAAAAAAAAAAATGAATTACCAATAGTTTATCAACTGATTGGTTATTTTTTAAAATGGATTCTTGTGTTGTGAGATAAAAGAAATAATTTTGCCAAAAATTCAGCTTGATCCGTATTTTGTGTGTGTGTGAAATAACGTGTAGAAACGTTTTACCGTACTGACAGACAGACAGAGTGGGTTGGCATAGACTTTGTAAAAATCTCAGAAAAAAATCATCAAAGAAAGATAGAGACATCGTCCTTCTATTTATAAAGACAAACTTTGCAAAGAAGACAATATTAAAACTAACACTGTTTTAAAAGCAAAAAATACAAGAGAGTATCAACATAGTCAGTCATAGTGCATAAAGCAGTGGTTCCCAAACATTTTCCTTAACGGAACAGGGAAATGAATTCAGCCGGAAATGAATTTAAAATGATAAAAGAAAAAAAAACAAATACAATTGAACCACTACTGAATATGTAATTCTATGAACAACTGAATATGTAAGTCTATGAACAACTGAATATGTAAGTCTATGAACAACTGAATATGTAAGTCTATGAACAACTGAATATGTAAGTCTATGAACAACTGTATATGTAAGTCTATGAACAACTGAATATGTAAGTCTATGAGTAACTAAATATGTAAGTCTATGAACAACTGAATATGTAAGTCTATGAACAACTGAATATGTAAGTCTATGAACAACTGAATATGTAAGTCTATGAACATTGAAAGTTCTATAATAACAATCGAAGAATAATAAAAAATTGATTCGTAAGTGCGAAACAAGAAAAAAAAAATACTTTATAAAAAAAAAAAAAAAGCTTTTATAAGATAAGATAACATAAGATAAGATAACTTTTATTGGTCCAATCAGATGGAAATTCAGTTTGACTACAATTGACCACCTCAACGTAACTACTGTAACAATAACAGTATAGATGCAAAAACGAACAACATTCACACATGAAAGACACACATACACACAACCAGCGCTTTATGAATTAGACTTCTATGTATTTCTCGTTGGCGACAAATGAACTGTACATTTAAAGTCATAGCTTGCAATACTGTGAGAGTTATTTGATACTTCTATATTTTAAAAATTAATTAATTGGTTAATTAATTAATTAATTCGTAAATAAATTAGATTGATGTTCATGATTTGTTAGGGACAATGAATAATTGTGCATAGTTTCAGCTTGACTCTCAGAATGGTTGTGGGAGAAATAACGTGTACCAAAAGTTGTACAAGACAGACAGACAGACTGGGTGAGTTGATATGATCTATTGAACGTGTGCAACTGGTCAGATGTTTCACAAATAGTTTAATGAACGAGACACATGAATCCTGTATGTGTGTGGATGTGCGTGGGAAAGGAAGCCAGGAATATTTGGGTGTTGTCAAAATGTACCCTGACAGACGATGTCTCGCCGTCCCACAAATGAATCAGATTTTGTCCCCTTGCTGTGTTTTTTTTTAATTTTATTTTTATTACTCAAGTTGCCTAATACCGTCTGACTAGTGTCACATGACATAGTGTCGAACGTGAGTTAGACATTTGTCAGTGCAAGGATTATCTCTCCCTGCACGCCACGCCAGGCTTCAGATACCCGGATGTGAAGACTTCAGACGTTTAGTGCGCAATAAAGTTCCGAGCGAACATAAGCAAAATATAAAAGTTAAAAAAAAAACAAAAAAAAAACAAAGCTAATCTAAGGGGAAACACTCCGCACTTACAATAAATTCTCTCAATAATGTAAAAGTTATTTCCTTTATTCAAAATCAAACAAGATTCATGTTTTATTAGGTATAATTAAGTTTTAACCTGATCCGAGAATAGGTGTGGGAGAAATAAAGTGCACAATTATAAGCATATCTTGAGGACTTCGTCATAATGGCCTCTACATTCTACCTTAGCGCAGTCGTCCTTCTAGTAGATATCTTATAGATTACAGACGTTACTTCGAATATAAGATTATTGCAACCTACGCATTTAATGTGGTATCGAGTCATGCATGTTAATCAAAGACTTAAACTCTGCTAAGTCGTTGGTTTTCATGACTGATTCAGGCAACCCATTCCATTCTCTAATGGCACTAAAAAAGAAGGAGCACTTGTACGAATTTGTTCTAGCGTATGGAATAAGCAATGTGCCTCTATCTTTGTTGTTTTTCTGAGTATTTCATTAGGTTTTTTGTTTTTCTATTTGTAAATTACAGTTCAGTATTTTATGTATAATAGCTTCATTAATTTCTATTCTTCTGTCCTGAAGTGTCTCTAAGTTTTGTGATTTCACTAATGGTTTTACTCTAATCAAATTGGAATATTCGTTTGTTACAAATCTCACTGCTCTATTATGTAGGCCTTTTTGTTCTTGTTTCTTTATACTTTTTTGAGTTGTGAGGTCCCAACCAGAGGATGCATATTCTAATATTGGTCTAAACTAAAGTTTAATAATATTTTAGTTTTATGTTATTGTTTGTAAAAAAAATTCTTTTAATAGACCCTAATGTTTTGCTTGATTTGCGGATTCCATAATAATTTTTCAGTTGTTATTAGACCAGATATTAAAATAAAGCAATGTAGTAAAAGCCTACTTGTCTACATCTAATTCGACAGATTACTGAAATTCATAATATCGCAATTTCCTTAGTAGAGTCAGAGTTGGACTAGAAAACATAAAGTCATGGTGGTCTACTATGTTTGAGATCTGAGTCCAGTTTTGATTTTTTAGCTGCCGCAGAAAGGGGAAAAGACACTTTTAGTTTGTGTGGAATGTCTGTCCGTCCGTCTGTCCGTCTATCCGTCCGTCCCGTTTAGATCTCGTAAACTAGAAAAGATAGTGAAAATCCGACATCATAAAATTTTAGATTATTCAAAGTTCTGATGCAACGGCTACTTTTTTCTTTTCTGAAATAGAAAAATCTAATTTTTTAAATCATTTATGCAAGCAATTTTTTCATAAAAATACAACTTTTACAACTATTCACTATTAATAGTAACAAACATTGATTGGAGTCTCTTTAGTAGGAGAGATGGCAATTTACCATATTTTCAACACATTTATGCAAACGGTTTTAGATTTTTTTGTGAAAAACCTTTTTTGTTACATTTGTATTGCTAAGTTAAGTAAGTTCTGTTATAGTAACTACTACATTTACACACATAAAAATGTTAACTTTTTTTAAGAGAAAAAAATCTATTTAGTATGCATATAAGTTGGACATAATTTAAAACAACAGTTAATAAGTAGTTTTTCATATTATCGCGTGAACTGCAGTGCAATATATAAACAATAGAACACTGAAGTAAAGGAATTTTTTTTATTTCGGAAATGTTTTTTTTTTCCTTGAGGAATAAGAGATTGTCCTTTTACAAAACAATTAGAGCAATTATATATTCATTATAAGACATCAGTTAGGCCAGGTTCACATCTAAATTTACATTCACTTTCACCTAACCTTTGGACTGTGGACCACTGGGGCACCACACAAGAGCCGTCAAACTTCTTTCTCCATTCTTCTCTTCTTTTCTGATGTTCTCTCTGAAAATATTGAAACTTGCTTTTTTACCTGCCTGGGTGGACCACTTCGGGGGGCGATTTTGAGTTTGTGTCTCCACACAAACTGTTTTTGTTACCTTGTTTTTTTTCTCTAAAATTGAGTTTTTTAAAATTCTGTTCGAGGCCCCTAACAATTGGAGGCCTAGGAGGCCGTCTACTTTGCCTATACCCAAGTTCGGCCTCGCTGTGAACTTGTGATAAAGAGGATTTTTAATACAAATATTTGTGGCCCTGATATGACACCGTCTCTGTAGCAACGCACTTAACGACAACTTGTTTTATGTGTGTGTGAAATTGGCGAATAAATAAATATTTAGTGTTATAGGGAACGATATATTATCATAATGCACTTTATAACAAACATGAAAGTTAAACATTCCATTGCCCAGTCTGATAATTGCATATTGTTCGACACTATAAAACATTAATAGAGTGGCCCATTCTCCCGACACCTTGAACAGCGACAAGTACATTGGCCTTGCACAACGAGAGATCAATGACCAATTAGCGTACCGTTTAAAATTAATTATTGACAGTACCTATAGCGATGAGAGTAGAGCAATTATCTGCTTATTGTATTGTTTGAATGGTAGCGTTTTAATAAAGGACACTATTGTGATTATTAGATTGTATTATTGTTATCTTGCTGTCTATTGATTTCTCTTGTTTGCATCTCTTGTTAGTTGTTTACGTTTTCTTGTCTCTTAACTCTTTCCGTAATTACTGTAATTTAATGAGTTCAAATCAGCGTTGGTATCGTACATAAGGAGAGAAAGAGTTAAAACTTTAGGAACAAATGTCACGTTTTATGTTCATGGAAAAAGTGACTTGAAACCATTTTTCTAAGGCTTTTGACAAAGTTCACCACCATAGTTTGCTTAAAAAATTTAAGTATATTTGGGCATTGATCATTCATTGGTGGTCCATCGCGTCAGGGCATTACACATTTTCTGATAGGGAGAAAACAAACTGTAATAATAAATGGCTCTAAATCAACACCAATAACAGTAAACCTAGGTGTACCTCAAGGAACAGTCTTAGGTCCACTACTATTTTTTTTTAATTTACATAAATGATTTACCGAATCGCATTAGTTCAGGAACAAACGTCAGATTATTTGCAGACGATTGCATAATATATAGAACAATAAAAACAACACAAGATACAGAAATCTTACAAAGAGAATTAGATGAATAAAAGAAATGGGAATCAAATTGGAGCATGTCTTTCCACCCAGAAAAAATGTCAGTTGTTAAGAGTAACAAAAAAACTAAATCAAATTAATTCCACTTATCTTATTCATGGTAAACCAGTAACACAGACTAAAAACGCAAAATACCTAGGTGTTATAATAAATGAAAAAAAAACTTTTATGGTATCCCCATATTGATGAGACTATTTAAAAATCAAACAAAGCATTAGTGTTTATTAAAAGAAATTTCTATTAAATAAGAACATAGAACTAAAATGTTATGTAACCTTAGTTAGGCCAATAATAGAATATACATGCTCTGTTTGGGACCCCTCAACTCAAGAAAACATTAAGAAACTGGAACAGACACAAAAAAAGAGCAATGAGATTCATAACAAACGAATATTCATAGTTGACTAGAGTAACACCTTTAGTAAATCACTAAATTTAGAAAATCTTCAGGACAGAAGACTCAAAAGTAAAGTAGCAATTATACATAAAACACTGAACCATAATCTTCAAATACAAAGACAAAATTTATTAAAAATACTTAAAAAGACATATGGATGGAAATATATTTCACCTTCCATATGCTAGGACAAATTGTACAAATGGTTCTTCTTCCCTAGTGCTATTAGAGCATGGAATGGGTTGCCTGAGCTAGCCAGGAAAACCAGTGACTTGGCTGAATTTAAGTCATTGGTTAATATGCATGACTAAATGCTTGACGCGTAGGAAGTAATCATGTTCTTTTTTTGAAGTAACGTCTGTATTATATAAGATAAGAAGATAAGAGGTTTGCATCTAGGGCGGAAAAAAAAACTATAAATAGACTGATTTTTGGTGTATCCGGTGTACATAATAAAGGAAATAGAATGATAAGCTATTTTTTTTTTAAAATTATAATATGATAATTTTTGATCACTTTTTAGCACTGAATAATTAAATTAAATAAGATCTTTTAGCTCATTTTAAAAAAAAATTGGTTTGGCAACATTCAAGTTCAATTTAGCGTCCTTGACATTGTTTAGTTTATTGACAAAAAAAAAAAAGCCTAATCGAGAATACAATTCTCATCTATAGCGGATAACTATAAATAGCTAGCTTTTTGATGTAGCCTGCTTGAAGTTTTGGCTAGTGCATAATAGCTGGCACTCCCGAGGAACATTTGAAACTTTTAAGTTATGAAACATCACAAAGTGAGAATATAAACATAACTGTATAGTATATGTAAATTTTTTAAAGTTTCTTTTATTGGGCCCAAAAAAAAATGTCTTAAAACTGGTTGATTCCTTTTTTTTTTTTTTTTTTTTTATTATTTTAAACTAAATGTATATCAACTCACACTCTGTCTGTGTAGAACAATTTTCGTAGACACTATTCTCCTACAGTCATTCTGGAATCAAGTTGAAACTTTTCAAAATTATTAACTGTACCTAACCAATCGTGAACCAACTAAAGTGTTAACCAATTAGTCAATTAATTATTGGTAATTAATTATTTTGTTCATATCAAATAAGGAAATAAATCCTACATCATTGATAGAATGTGGTTGGAAATGCGGAGTTATTCCTAAAGATAAGCAGTTTTTAAAGTCTTTTTTTTTTTTTGAACATTTAAAATAAATAAAAATAAAGAAAGAACTGACGCCGTAGTTCTGATAATTTCTTGCCTATCTCACTCGTCCACGATTACTACAGATGTAAAAAGATAAGCCTTCTTTATAGAACTGCTGCTAAAGAGATTAATTAACCATGGCAATACATAGACCTACATTGGAAATATAGCGAGGCTTAGCCAATGAGCTGATAAATTGAATTTATAATAATAGAAAACTAGGGAGTGTGGGCGCGGTGGCTGAGTGGTTAAGAGCACGGCTTCCAAAACTGGGAATCTCGGTGAAGACTGTGATTTTGATTTTCGGGATTTTTATGGCGCCCCTGAATCCACCCTGACTTTAGTTTGTGAAAGTAACACCCTGCTCGTTAACCGTGGGCCAAAGAAACAGATGACCTTAACATCATCTGCCCCATAGAAAGGTCTGAAAGAGGAACCTTTACTTTACTTTTAAACTAGGAAGGGGGGGGGGGGGGGTTAAAACATCCTTTTTTTCCCTGCTTACCGCTCCCAAACATGTTTCTGTATCTGCTATGATTTAATTTCTTAAAGTGAGGGAGGGGGAACAACATCAGGCCCCTAGCTCCTTGACTCTGCGCCTCTCCCTCCTACACAGCAGACGGATTTTGGCCTTTTATGTCCATTCGTATTCACTCTCCATCGGATGTACAAAAAAGTATAACTACTTCTTTATTTGCCTACCATGTTTGTACATTGTACACTTTTTAGTTATGTACATCTATTGCGCCACTGGGTTGGGGCGTAGGCTGTGGACTTCACACCCTCCCCGCATTGTTTTCTTTCTGAAGCTCGAGGTCGAAGTTCAAGTCTTTCCAAAGGACCTTTCCTTTTCAAGAACGGGTCTCTCCAGAAGAGCAAGTACAACAAACCCTCCAACGCACTTGCTCACCTGTTCATGTGCAGTCATGTGGACAAATGTCTTCCCTTCAAACTTGATTTCCCACAATCCATATCTCGCGTTTTCATTCACAGACATTTTTTTTTCTCATTACTTAATTTCTATTTACAAATCTATCTATTTATCTCTGTCTGTCTGACTATCTATCTATCTATCTTTCTATCTATCGATATATATATATATATATATGTATATATATATATATGTGTATATATATATATATATCCGTCTGTATGTATGTATGTATGCATATATGTATGTAAGTATTATGTATGTTTGTATGTTTATCTGTATATTTGTTACTCTAAAGTGCTAAAAATAACGCGACATGATACCTTATGATAATATAATCTTGCATTCTATTCCAACGATTAATGAACAGTGCAAAAATTCACAAGCCTATAAGACACAGATGTGACCTACATATTTTTCCGAATTTTAGCGTAGATAAAGTCACTGTATTTGATTTAAGTTATCTCTTCTCTATCGTCATGTGTTCTCTGAAGTAGACCACCACACGTAACACATTTGTTGTGAACTTTTTCTTGTTGCTCTATCTCTCTGCCTTTTAGCTCTCCATTCATTAGATACACAAATTAGTGCTGAACTCTCGTCACCATAAACATTCAGAACATCGATGACGTATGAGGGTTTCTGTTGGAGGCAGTCCTCAGTTGTGCTTATTTGAGAAAGGTACCTGGGGGCCCATTGACTCGTTTGGGCCTCAAATAATATGCAGGCATAAAGGCTGAACAGGGAATTCTCAAATGTCAGTTCACTTGTACTATCCTTCACAAGTCGGCGTGAAAAAAACAAACAAACAACAACAAAAAAGACTCTCTTCTAGAAACTCCCATAGCGTCAACATTCGTATCATCCAGGATAGTTACCCCTGGATAAGATTACATAAGTAAAAGGGAAACTAACCTAGATCTAGACCTATTCATCCAGATTCTGTAACAGTAGGACGATGCATAGGCTTCGATAGTAGTCTCCCATTACAAATTTCTCATGCAAATTGGCAAGCTTTGTCGGTTGGTTTCTGGTAGGAGCCAACATCTTTTCGTGCTGCTCTTTGTTTTGTTTTCTTTCTCTTCTATGCCAATGTTGCTGTTTTTTTAAAGTGTCTTGAGATGTTTAGCCTGGAAAGAAATAGATGTTCTCATGCCTGTATAATTCCACAGTTGTACCCTAATTTCATGTCATAATTCATACTTATTTTGTTTAATGTAAATTTCAAATGTTTTAATTTTCAGAGATTATATAAGCTCCCCAAATAAAATTATGCGAATACGTCAGAACTATATACAGATCTTTAATTTGGTCTTTTAGATGTTTTCGTTATAGAAACAATTAAGGAGACCAATGCTCACTTTATAAATTTGAATAATTATAAAGCTCCAGTTTCGTAAGAGTCAGTATTGGGGCCCCAAACAAGATTGATGCTATGGAGTGTGTGTGTTTCTATGGTGATGGATGAGAAGAAGTTAACGATTAGTTGGTAAGTATGCAGTGTGAATGACGCCAGATAAGAAGCATTATCGTAAACTTGGGTATGCTGGATGACTTCAGAATGCCTGAGTGAGATTTCAGAAGTGTTTTGTAGTTAAATTTGGTTAAAAATATTATTTTGTACTAGTCGACTATCGGCGTAGCATACGCCGCAATTTTGCAGGGCAGCCTTAGGCGCCTGCAACCTATGCGACCGCAGTGGGCCCCGAACTTTCATAGGACCCCCGCTTTCGTAAGACCAGCACTTTCATACGACCCGTGCTAATACAAGGTGCATAAATTAATTAATTAAACCATAACATAAAACAGATTTCCCGCGCCCTCCTGGCGATTTACCAGGAGGTCAACAATTCTCAAAGATAGATTGAAACATTTGATAATTCGTGCTATTGAGCGGGATCTATGTGGGAAACAGAATTATTATGATATACTGTATGACTTCGCTATACGCAAGGCTCGTAAAGTAATTCTGTACGTAGTAAAGAATGAATAAAATGCAAAGACGAATTTATTTTCTAATACAAACTCTTAAATTTCACTTATTATCCGCTTCCCTACCAAAACTTGTCCCCTCGAAATCCATTAATAATAGGGCCTCACAATGTCTTGCTATTTAGTGTTTGTAAAATGTTTGTTTGTAAAATATTTTACATGTTTTGGATGTTCCTTCAGAGTTGAAGGTAGTTTACTTTTTAGTCCAAACCTCCCGCAAGACGAAGGGGGATGGGAGCGGGCAGGGTTTGACAGTCCAGCGGGCAGCCATCCGTAGCGACGTGTGAATACCCCCTTGTTCTCCACCCCCCCCCCCCCTCTTGTTATTTCGTGGGGTGACTTCGCAGAAATAAGAAAGTGATCTTTCCTTTACTTCTTGCTCATTCAAACTGTTGAGGGAAGAAGAGAATTATATATAGAGATAGATAGATAGCATACGTCGCTAGTTTGCAGAGCCTGCCTTAGGTCACTGCAAACCTATGCGACCGCAGTGGGCCCCGCACTTTCATAGGACCCGCTCTATTTCAAGGTGTATAAATTATTAAATTAAACCATTTTATAACTTACAACAGATTTCCTAAACCCTCCTGTCGATTTACCTGGAGCTCCTGGAAATCTCCCCAAATCGTAAAATATACGAAAAGTCCTTAAAATATACGGAAATATATAGACAAAAATTGTCATTTTGGGGTGTCAACCTGGAAAACGTCACCCTTACGCGCGGCATCATGCCTCAGCCCTAATTGTGTAATCTGGTGAAAGATGCTTCTCGCGCCTCAAACTAATGAAGAATTACTTGAGGTGAACAATTCTCAAAGATAGATTGAAACATTTTGTAATTCTTGCTATTGAGCGTGATCCATATAGGAAACAGAATTATTATGATTACTGTATGACTTTGCTACACGCAAGCTTCGTAAAGTAATTCTGTACGTTGTAAAGAATGAATAAAATGCACAGACGAATTTATTTTCTTATACAAACTCTTAAATTTCACTTATTATCCGCTTCCCTACCCAAACTTAGCCCCACGAAATCCGTTTCGCATAGGGCCCCACAATGGTTAAGTCCGGCCCTGCTAATTAGTAGTTTACTTAGATTAGTTCCTAGTCCAAACCTCCCGCTGAACAAAGGGTGATGGGATCGGGCAGGGTTTGATACATTTAAACGACAGTCAAGCGCGCAGCCAGTCATCCGTAATGTGTTTTCTAGTGGAATATCCGCAGAAATAAGAGAGTGATCTTTCCTTTACTTCTTGTTAGACCTGTTTAGGGAAGAAGAGAATTATATATGGATGTGGGAAGCGTGGTCGAGAGGCTAAGTGCACTTGAACTTGGCTTGTCTTGGCTACCTAGAAGAGGTTCGACACCCGACTCGGGCAGAGTTGCGTTTACTGAGCGCCTAAAGGCGCAAATGAGATTGGACCAAAGCGCTCTGAGCATGCTATAAGCATGAAAGTAGCGCTATATAAAAGCTACAATAATAATATATATAGATATAGATTCTTACTAACGTCTACCCCGTTTAATTCATTTCATCGCAAGTTAAATTTGTTTACCTTTTTAAAAAAAGGTCAATGCGCCAATTGTACATAAGAAAGTTTTTGAAGTTACTTCAAATGTTACAAGTTAAAATATAATACTCTCACAGTGTCTGCAGCTCGATGTTGAACGTGAACAGCCGTCTACAACAATCAGGTGATAGAAATGTTTCAGAAACGTAATTTCTACTTCATGTTGAAATAATATAGTAAACTAAAAATACATAATTTATAGTATTAATAAAACAAAGAATTGTATCTGAACTTTGTACGGGGGCGGCCATATGCAAAAGGGTTATAATACATACATGATAACGGATAACCCATTAACCGATACTCTGTAATAAACAAAATATAATTGTTAGTTCTCCTGAATTCATTAGATGTTACATGGCTTTAGTTGTAAATAAATAGTATTAATCTTTCAATATAAATATATTTATGTTTTATGAGTTTACTTTTCCAATGTCTGGTCCACAAAATAAAGTCTTTCAAATAAAATGGGGGTAATTTTTTTTTTAAGAAGTGAAAATAGTCTAAAAATAGCATGAATTAAATATCATTTCCATATAACTTTTGTCTACTTAATAGAGATTAATTTAAATATTTTTGTTATAAATCAGGAATTCCTTTATTTGTTTTATTATGTAACGAAATAAACAAACAAGGCAAATACTCGCCTTTCACAAATTGGGTTAATTGCCAGTAATTCTGTTATAACCTCACTTGCGATGTATCGCCTAGCAACTGGCTTATTTCCCTTTACTTTTATGCATGATGAAAGTGAGAGAATAATGGAGACAGTGTTAAAGCGCTTGAATACCAAAATATTGGTCCCAAGATCGAATGACGATGTTTTAAAGCTAATCGTTGTAAATGTTTTTTGTTTTTTACGTACCGACAAAATGTTAAAAAACGCTGAGATAAATTAATCGTTGTGCTGACCACGTGACATTATAGTTCACATTTGCAACAAGTCTAAATCGTCATGCCTGGAAACATTTTTTTTTCTCTGTACAACTGAACCAGATCCACCTTTCCCCCGTCCCTATTCGCAATGTTTACATTATTTTAAAATATTAACACAAATATATCTCCATGGAAACAGATCAATTCTATTTTAATTACTCTCACGTTGGTCAATCCACAAATAACACACACACACACGAAGATGGGAATTATGTCTTCAAACAGATCCTTTCTCTGACGCTCAGCTAACGGCTTTCAAAGAAATTATTTCCCCTATAAGAAAGTTGGCAACAGAAGATTTTTTCTTCAAGTGATTATATTTTCTTTTTTTTAAAATTAGAAACCTATTTCATTAAGATTATTGAGTTTAGGAGAAATGATTTTTGAAAGATGGCTTTTGCTTTCTCGGCTATGGGCGTCAAATAAAATGAAATAGTCACGCTCAAACGCACTTATACACACACATACATTTAGGTGGCAAATGTACAAAAATGTTGCATTTAGATTTACAGTGCTGAGAATCCCAAGTTTTCTTCTGTCCGGATAGCGAATGGAAAGATTCTTGAACGATCATTAGTTTTTCCCTATTTGGTAAAGGAAACAAAAATAAAGTTTCTCTTTCAGACCTTACGATTTATAGAACTCATGATGTTATGGTCATATTTCTTTGGCCAACGGTGAGCAAGGTATCATGTGGCCAGCTGCACAACGACCAACCGCTTTTACTTTTCCCAACTGAATTTAGGTACCTTTTGGAGTTGGGTGGACTCTCGGGCTCCGAAATTCAAAATTCCAGTCTTCACTGGGATTCGAGCCCAGGATCAGAAGTTCGGAAGCCAAGCGCTTAACTACTCATTTGTCGCTTTTTTTATCAGTAGAAGATTTAATTGCCCAAAACCGTTTACCTTTTATCCACAACAATTATGGTGGCCATTGTTCAAACTTGCCGATTTTGATTATTAGGTTGTCTATTGTAGACACACGTACGTACGTACACATGTGTCCTACATGACAAACGAAAGAAGTCCTTGAAATTTTGATTATTTTGAACGTATGCCTCTCTGCAATGGCAGCTGTCATTGTGGCCAGTTCATATTCTATACATTTTTATGAATAACTTTGGTTTATTAATTATGAATAAATATCTATTAAATTCATACTGTTTGATAAAAATATCTCTAAATATAAGGCATTGTGTTCGATTCCATTAAGGATCAAGGTGTTTTTTCCGCTATGCCAGTGAGGACAAAATGGGACCTGATTTCATCTTTATTACAAAACACAACCGGAAAGGGGGGGGGGGGCAGATTAAGAGTCTTACATGCAAACAAACAGAAATGTGTAGGAAACAAGAAGAAAGAAAGACAGAGAGAAATAAAGAAAGAAAGTCATATAAAATAAGAGAAATTGAGAGAGGCAGAAAGGGAAAGTGACGTAGATACGAAAGTGCGAGACAGTCTGTGAGAAGCGCTAGAGAGAGAAGAGAATAAGAGACATAAGAAAGTTATACATGTTTTTAAACAATTGGGAAAGAATTGAAGAGAAAGATAGTAATAGAGATAAAAGAGAGAGCAGGGAGAGAGATAGAAAGAGAGAGAGAGAGAGAATGGAAGATAGAGAAAGAAAGAGAGATAACGGGAGAGAGAGAAAGATTGGAAGAAAAAGAGAGAGAGAGCAAGAGAGAAAGGATGAGAAAAGAGAGAGAGATAATAAGAAAAAGATAGACAAAATAAGAAAAAGAGAGAGAGAGAGAACCGTAGAGAAAGAGAGATAAAGATATAAAGAGAGAGAGAGAGAGAAAGAGGGAGAAAAAGAGAGAAAGAATCATAAAACTAGTATTATCTCCGTAAGCATATATCAGATCGATCTGTGCTGCCCTTTACATGCTAACTCCAGCTCCGCCCTTATACTCCATTACATCAGCCCCGCCCTTTCAACACCCTGTCAATCTGCGCCCCCTCCCTCCCCTTTTCATTGCCCCAAAAACTCTTTTATTCTATATCGCCCAATGTTGGTTACCTAGGCAACCTGTTATTTATTGAGTTAGATACTTAAGTTACACACCAACACAAGGGGATCATAAAGGCAATGCGTCGTATCAAGAGACAAGGACAGAGGCGTGTCAGAGACATGGGGGGGGGGAGTCGAGTGGTTGACACACGAGAAGGACGGAAAGAAATAAAATGGGGAATTATGGGGTGGGGGCGGAGGCGTTCTCAACAATGGATCCCTGGGATTGTGCAATAAATAAACGCAGAGGTGGGGTGGAGGGGGGGGGGGGCATTAGGAGTTGGAAGGGGTGCACGTGAGAGTCATGGAAAGTTGGATGTATGTTTCCCCTGGCTGGAACACGGGGAGGCAAACAAAAAAATCCTGACCTCCCGTGGTACGGAGACAATAGTTTAGAAAAGTGTTTATGAACAGCACATCGTATGTCATATGTTGACGATGTGCCAGTGACATTGAACGCTAACCGAGAATAATATGCCAGATAAGACGTGAAAAAAAAAGCGACATACAAAAAAATGTTTTTCTAATTAAAAATAAAAATTACCAAAGGTATCATTTCAACAGGACGTATTTTGGAAATAGAGACGAGCTTGGTATAAGATGGCTTGAGAAAAAAGGCGCACAGTATCCTGTCTTGAGTGAGACGGGAGTATCTTCGATACACTGGAAATGGGGCGACTCTGGTAGAGGAGATAGGGTGACTTGTTCTCTGAGACAACACAAGAACAGCATGTACGACCTGCAATAAGGAACACTAGACTTACACTATTACAGTGCAGGGTGCTTGGACATGCCCTAACAATTGCGGGGCCCTATGCAAAACAGATCACACGGGGCGCATTCTGGGTAGGGAGAAGCATAATGTCAATTTCAATATTTTATATTAGAAAATGCATTCGTCTTTGCAATAAAATTTGTTTTTTAAAAAATAAAAATGAAAGCTGACAATGCCGATTTTTTTTTATTCGCCCTTAGGATAGGCACCCCAAAATGACAATTTTGTATATTTTTTCAGGAGATTTTAATAATTTCAGATTCCCAGGACTTTGTATTTTTATGAGATTTCCATGAGGTCCTAAAAAATCAGGAGGCTGCGAAAAAAGAAAAAAAAAACTGCGATTATAATATATAAGTTATAATGTTTTAATTTAATAATATACAACTTAGCTCGGGATCTTTGAAAATGCAGCCGCATAGGTTGCATTGGCCTAAGGCCGGACCTGCATGCATACTGTTAACAGCAGTAAACATCTGGTTTGGACATGCGCATCGAATGTCTCGAGGCTGATTTCAACAGTACACATTGAATGAAGATCTAATAATGAGCAGGGGACACTGACGTAGCTAAGGTGATGAGAGTGGCAGGTCCGAATTTGAAAATTCCTCCGGGCCCTCACTTGATGGGGTCTCCAAAATGTGCCCAAATTTTTTTTACATTAAATATTAAGCCGATGCCATGTTTTTTCTTGCTGTTTGTGTTGTTATGCTAATTAGTGACCATGTTGCATGCATTCCACACATTAGACTTATATATTTCTTAAGAACATTATCTAGTGTCATGATGTCGAACGTCAAAATGCAGGCACCAGGTCCCCCAAATCCCTTGTTACGCCACTGGCAGGGGAGCTGCAGAACGCCCACTCCAAAGATGCACTGATGTATATAAGCGTGATATGAGACTCTTCAACAGGTGGGAGATAAATTGGACAAGATAATTGATAAGCAGATAGGAGAGAGACTTGGATCGCAGATGATAAAGATATCAAGAGCATAATAAAAAAAAAAAAGCAGCCAACTCTGTTGATTTGTAAATAAATGCATATTATGTGACCATACAAGGATTGATTTTTTAAAGTCATATTTGGTTGCAACGGGTAAAGGTAGTCACTGGGCACGTAAAATACTATATTATTATATCGCCAATATATATGTGTGAAGGCGCGGTGGATGAGCGGTAAAGCGCTTGGCTTCTGACCCGGGTCCAGGGTTCGAGTCCTGGTGAAGACTGGGATTTTTTTCTTTCGGGATCTTTAGGCGCCTCTGAGTCCACCCAGCTCTAATGGATACCTGATAATAGTTGGGGAAAAGTAAAGGCAGTTTCAGGCGTAATTATACTAAACTATAAAATATTTAACTTGTTTTTAAGTTATGTAATAGGCTATATATCCTAGATCAATATGTAAAAACCAATTTGTTAAATTCTTTTAGTTTAATTAATATATATTTTTATAATTTAAAACTAAAGCATATAATTTAATGTACCTAAATATATATTAGTGTATCTTTTAACAAGGGCAGCAACTGTAACAGTCTATATAAGGGCTTATTTGTGACCCTAAGCTTGTAAGAAATTCTATACAAATAGACGCACGTTGAAGGCTCTATTTTTTCCTGATGTATTTACGCACTGCGGCCATTACAGATACCCCCAGATAAAGTTGATCTTTAACTTCCGTTTGGAAAGGAGGAGGGAGGATCAAACCGAGGCCGGAAGTGGCGTCACTGCACTTAAGTCGACGTTAAACATGCGCTGGCCACGCACAGGAAGTAGCCGGCATAAAAATAAATCTCACAGCTAAACGAGATTTTAATTAATTTTTTTTTGCCTACTGGCTACGGTCAGTGAGGGGATGACCTCAGCTCAGCTTTTTTTACATAGATCTGTAGTAAATATTGTGTGTCGTCATAGTCTGTTGCTTGATACGTTTAAAATTAGGATCAATAATGAGCTGTCTTTAATTCATTTCCCAACGGAGAAAGTTATAAGTGTATTCGCAAATGAGCGAACGACTTTAATAATGCATTCCATTGAGAAGATCAAAGTCTCGAAATTTGATACCGTAAACAGATTGAAAGATTATACACATAGAGATAGACTAACAGGCGGACTGAAGCGCATTAACGTATTCTTTTTGGGTGTCTGACAAAGTAACATTTGCCGCTTGGCTACGTTATAAGGAGACGAGTTGAAATGCCGAATGTGAACCAGACTTCTTAATTTGGAATTTGATTAGAAAGGGGAGCCCAAAGGGAGCACGGAAACATTCTCTCCCCCCCCCCCCCCCCCCCACTTCCTCATATGAACAGCAAAGATGGGACTTAAGCACAATGGGCATGCTTTAGTACCAGGAATGTGCTATAGAAGTGCAATTAACAAAAAAAATATTAGGTAGAAGCCATTGGTCGTTAACTCTTTCTCTACTAACTGACGATACCAACGTTGATTTCACCAGAATGTGGTAAACAATTACGGAGAGAAAGAGTTAAGCTGGCAAAGCAATCCTCCTGTAATGTAATTGTTAGAGAGATGAGATAAATCTCTTAAAACTCTAGGTCGAAGAACTCCTTTTTCTGAAGGCATGTCTGAACGATTGTCTGAGAGGGGTCAATGCAGATGTCCATGTATCACCTCCGTATTACCAGTGACTCGAAACCCAAGACGCTCGGGACTAGAGTCGAGGCCAAAGGCCGTGTTCACCTTAGAACTGCCACCATTTTCCTTTATCTTACAACACTAACTGCTCGTCATTTATGGAACGGCCCCTTGAGGAACGTCGTGTAGATGGTGACATGGTTGTTGGGTCTCTCTTTCGATTCCGGACCAGTGCACTGGATAGTGTTCCTTGGCACCCCAGTAGGAGTCTATCATAATGGCTTAGTCGCCTCCTCTATAAACTGCCAGACCTTGCTGCTGAGTAGGGTTTGTAACTAGCCTCGATATGATGATAAAAGACTAAGTGTAGTACGAAGCCTGGATCTCTGCGTCAACTTTATGTTAACTGCGTGGTAACCCTGATACACAATCTTTACTGTAACAAACCCCTGTCGGCCGTTGCGGACCGTTTGACCTCATCGATCGTCCAATTACGAATGTCTCACCGCATTGGCCTGGCATGTCCACGATCACCTAACCTTGACACCTCGATTTCTAATCCTCGATTAGCCCGTCTGCCCCCTGTTCCTATATTTCACCCCCCCCCCATCCTTCTATGCGCCGCTGAGATCCAAATGTCAGAATGTGTCTTTATTAACGTGAAAGACATTAGTGCGGGCACGTGGAGAAAAAAAAAAGTCGTTATGACATTTATCAAAACGAGGCTGAAACCTTTCGATGCCCGCTGTGGTAAACAATAAACATCAGGTCACGTGGTGATAGGGGCGGGTGGTGACATTATAATGCCAGGGGTAGACTTCTACTTCATTACTAGTCGTCTGCTAACTTCGCTTAACTTTAAGACCTCCTTTATCACCCCCTCCCCCTTTACCCATCATTCAGACACTACCTTTCGACAAATCCATGTTTACCCTAAACCCGTTCTATACCATTTGTTTCTTCCCTCGGCGTAGTACGCCTGATGACTTGTTAGCCTCATTTTCTTGACCTTTAATAGAGCAGAGTTCAAGGTCGCTGGCCCATCTCACATTTGCCCCTTTTCACCTGAGTGACGAGCGCGCGTGCGTGCACACACTCAAACCTATATAAACATATCAACACATGTACACACATAACACACACGAGGTCTGGAATTGCATAAATGAATTATAAAGGGAGATAAGCAGCTTGCTCTGATTGCAAAATATAAATAAAGAAGGGAAAAAAAACTTTGATGGATGGAGTGACGGGACAGGGAGTAGCAGACAACACAGTGAGTGGCTCTGTTGGAGTACAATTCACACACACATACCACTAAGCCGATGAAAGCCTGTTGTTGGATTCTTGACTTACGAAACACATCACCGGCGTTTCGCGTGCTGAGAGGATACTCATGAAGTCATACAAACAAGTCCACTGTTCCAAGTAGTGCTCACTTAGAATCCATTTTTTTCATTTATGGTCAGTAGACTAATGGGAACAATCTTTTCGATTTTTTTTTCAAGGACATGTCATAGTCGACTTTTGGATGAATACCAAACACGTGACTTTAAAACAAATACATTTTTAACTTTGAAGAATCTCGACAACTAAATCGTCCATTGATCAGTAAATATTTTAAAGCATTTAACGTGGAAACAGCTCAAAGTACAGGAGCTTTACATTTATCAGAGAATATATTTTTTTGTGTCAACCGGTTCTGGATAGCAACATAACGTCTATTCTCATGTCGACTGCATGAAGGAAAACTTGCTAACTTTGTGGAACTGTACACTTTACCAGCTTGTGAATATTTCTCCAGTGTAAATCTTTTGTTCATGAACTTCGTTTATTGCTTACTATTGAAATTATGGTACTGTGGAGTAGAGTAGTGTCGAGAATCAATCAAAAATATTAGTTATCAATAAGGCTACTGTGATTTTTGATCATGTTTATAGCTTAGCTTATATCAGTGAATATAGCCTGTGTCTTATGTGTGCATAGCTAATACACAATTTAGTGTCATATTGAATACGTTGTGAAATTTATTTAAAATGTAATGTCACTGGAAGTTTGGAGTAGACCAAAGTCATTGATAGTGATGTAGCTTTAAGCTCAGACAAAATGCTGATTTGATTCCGAACTGTCATCAACAAAGACATAATAGTTTTATTTTTCTCATAAGTTTATTTCAGTACACGTTCTCAGAATATGATTTATAGAAAATTTAAAATGTATTACAAAGTCTGAAATAATGAGCAATGCATTTTGGAGAAATGAATAAAGAAAGTCTAGTGTAAAAAAATAGTGACACTCCAAAGTAAAGAAATAGTGACAGTCTGAAGTAATAAAGTAAGACAGTCTGAAGTAATAAAGTAAGACAGTCTGAAGTAAAAAATGAACAGTCTGAAGTAATAAAGTAAGACAGTCTGAAGTAATAAAGTAAGACAGTCTGAAGTAATAAAGTAAAACAGTCTGAAGTAATAAAGTAAGACAGTCTGAAGTAGTAAATAAGAGACATTCCGAAAGTGAGAAATAAAGTCATTAAAAATATTGGAGAGAGAACATTTCAAGCAAGAAACTGAAACCTTCTAAACCTAAGAAAAGAAGCAGTCTAAAAAAAACGAAATAGTGAAAGTCTGAAGTAATGAACAGATACAGTCTGAAGCAATAAATAAAGACATTCTGCAGTAATCTGAAGTAACCAATAGATACAGTCTGAAGTAAAAAAAAAGACGGTCTGAAGTAAGCAATACTTAAGTCATAGATTCAGTACGTCCACGGGTATTAATAGAAACAATAAGAAGTCATCGATGAAGACAAAGTCTGGAATGATCGATACAGGATGAGGTACGCTTGCTCAATAGCATCGGAAATTATCGAGAAGGAAAAGAACCCAACACTGTGTTCCATACGTCTGATTGAAAGATGTATTCATGCTGTGTTTAAGCGGACAGCTGGCTAGGAAACATGTAGAGGCATCACGTCAGGAGATGATTTGTTATGAAACTATTTGGAAAGCTAATGACTTGGACTGCATTGGGAGTAGTGTCAAAGCTGATAGAAGTGTCATACATACATTGTTGGATAGCAAGCGGTATTCATTTTCATTGACTTACCAGCATGATTGCCTTAAACTTTTACAAACTGACATCAAAATTGATCGTAATTGAAATCTGTGATTTATGTAAGAGAATATTGACATAAGATCCATTGGATTTGTATCATAAGCTGTTAGAAGAACACGATTTTAAAACTATTAATTCTGTGTTGAAATTATCGCTATATATTGAAAAAGAAAACAAGGAATACTATATCTATTGTGAAACATCTCACAAAGTTGGATTACATAAAGGTGGTTGGAGAACAGGTAATGACTAGGTACATGCTTGGCATTACCTCATGAGTCACTCTGGGAACATGTTTGTGTTTGCGACGTCTTCGCCGCCGCTGTTCGGAAGAAGGCACCTCATGTCGTCTCCGCCACTGTTCGGAAGGAAGGCTATAGCAGACCTTTCCCAAAATGGAAATATCGCTCTGCTTAGGTTCCACAAGGATACCCACAGCCTGACGAAACTGAACTATAAGGTATTTCATGTAGTTTCCATTTAGTATCACTGGCATAACAACATTGACATCAACAAAGCAACACTAAGTTAGTCAAACCAAAGTTATTCTCAGACACAACATCGAATGTTTAGATAAAAAGTAGGACATTAAAAATAGCAACGCGAACAAGGAAGAAATTTAAAGGGTAAGGAATGTGAGAGTAACAAAAAGATTGAGAGAAAACATTAAAAGAAAGGGAGGGAGGGAGAGAGAGAGAGAAAAAAAGAAAGAGAGAGGGAGAGAGTGAAAGACAGAGAGAGGGGGGGGGGAAAGATGAAAAAAGAGAGACATATCGCTATCCGATTAATAGCTTTATGAAATCCACGTGACGTAGGGAGAAATTAACTGCGGCCAAGTTCACATAAATTAATAATTAATAGGTATTAAAAGTGGTGACACAAATATTAATAATAATTAAAAATACAAACGTTTCTCAATCTCGTGAGCAATCTTTTATGATTTTGTTTTTCTTGTAGAAACAATCCTCATCATTTGAAGCGTTCACCAACGAGGCTACTTTCCTGTTATATTGTTAAGATGGCCTCCGTGATGGTATCACTTAAGCAAAGTACGTCTCAATCCCAAAAGGTTTCTGTTGGTCATTTACGCAATTAAGTCATGCTCATAACTTAATATAATTACCCTAACACAAGAATGATTGCCTGATCTTATGGTGACCACTGGTGACAATCACCACCAGGGGCATAATTATATTTGTGATAGGTATTTCGCCATGCAAATCCTACTAAGTGAGAGATACAGTTTTGGTTTTCTGTATTGAAAAAGTTATTTAATTACTGAGATTTCTTTTGATGTCAATAATGGAGTCATGATATTTAAATAATGAACAGGTTCAGGTTTGTAGAGGTTTGTAGAGGTTCAAACAAATGGAACATTGACTCAACAATTTATCAATTTTATTTTACTCTTCCACAAAGTACAATCACTAGAAAGTACAATCACTAGAGTACAATCACTAGAAAGTACAATCACTAGAAAGTACAATCACTACAAAGTACAATCACTACAAAGTACAATCACTACAAAGTACAATCACTAGAAAGTACAATCACTAGAAAGTACAATCACTATAAACTACAATCACTAGAAAGTACAATCACTAGAAAGTACAATCACTATAAACTACAATCACTATAAACTACAATCACTATAAACTACAATCACTACAAAGTACAATCACTACAAAGTACAATCACTACAAAGTACAATCACTACAAAGTACAATCACTACAAAGTACAATCACTACAAAGTACAATCACTAGAAAGTACAATCACTACAAACTACAATCACTACAAAGTACAATCACTACAAAGTACAATCACTACAAAGTACAATCACTAGAAAGTACAATCACTAGAAAGTACAATCACTATAAACTACAATCACTAGAAAGTACAATCACTAGAAAGTACAATCACTATAAACTACAATCACTATAAACTACAATCACTATAAACTACAATCACTACAAAGTACAATCACTACAAAGTACAATCACTACAAAGTACAATCACTACAAAGTACAATCACTAGAAAGTACAATCACTACAAAGTACAATCACTAGAAAGTACAATCACTACAAACTACAATCACTACAAAGTACATTCACTACAAAGTACAATCACTACAAAGTACAATCGCTACAAAGTACAATCACTACAAAGTACAATCACTACAAACTACAATCACTACAAACTACAATCACTACAAACTACAATCACTACATACTACAATCACTACATACTACAATCACTACAAAATATCAATCAAAGTTACACATAATAACAATATTCAAATAATCAACATACTCAAAGATAATAAGATATCAATAACAAGGTTACAAAGAACAGCTTTTTTTTCAAAGTTGTCAGCAAAATATCCTTCTGTAGAACATATTACACTTTGTCTATTTGGTCAATGTATTTCAAATATGTACATATCTCTCTTTGTAGTTTCATTGGGTGTCATGACACCGTACACTCACTGTTCTGCAGAATCGCTTTCTCATTCTTTTTCTGTTATTGTATTTTAAGACACTAAGAGACAGGTTTAATCTAAACATAGACTTTTAGTAATAATTACACAAACTGAGACAGGCAACATGCTAATAGACAGACAGATAAAAAAAACATAGAATTATCACTCATGAAAATACTAAGAAAAACATAAAAGAAATTTACACATTTTCAGGCACAAAAGAGAAAGAATTTAAAATATTTGTTTTTATAATTATTCCTTGTATGTCTTTTTTTTTTATTTGTGTTAACGTGGGTAGCGTTGTCATGGTAATAACAACGCCATTATCCCGCCATTTTTATTTACTTTGATCTTCATAAAACACGTAACTTCACACTTTACTGTTGCATGCTGGGAAAATAAAATGTAAACACTGTTGCAATGAAAGATATGGAGACGTGATTGCAACAAAAGCACAACGTGACAGAAAGAAAGATAAAAGTAGACATTTAAATGCAAAGAATAGAAAGCGAAATAGAAAAATAGAAAAACTTGTTATTTTGGAGAGAGGGAGAGGGGGAGAGAGAGAGAGGAAGAGAAAGAAAGAAAAAAAAAGATAGATAGATAGATAGAAAGATAGAGAAAGAGAGAGAGAAGGAGAGAGAAGAAGAGAGAGAAGGAGAGGGAGAGAGAGAGAGAGAGAGAAAGAATGAAAGATAGATAGATAGATAGATAGATAGATAGATAGATAGATAGATAGATAGATAGATAGATAGATAGATAGATAGATAGATAGATAGATAGATAAATAGATAGATAGACATGCAGACAGGCCAAACGACAGTACGAGAGAGAGGCAAAATAATAATCAGAGAGAGAGAGATTCTGGACAGCAGGAATTCATGACAATGCCGGAAGTAAAATTGTTACACGTCACTAGGACTGTATCTCCCAAGCTTTTTACGATAATCAGCCTGACCACTTAACATTTTATCTGTAGTTAATGCCCCTAATATCGTTTAGCTACTTGAACGGACCTCCTTCACCAAAAAGAACGGTCACGTGACAATATTGATAAAACAACGGGGAAAAAAAACTGTCACGTGATAACCATTGTTGATTAAAATTAGATCGTAATTTTTATAGTAGAGATAGGGAAACACGTGACTCAATGTTGTTTGTTTACGATTGGTGAATGAGGTCCTTTTGGATTTTAGTAAGTAAAACAAAATAAAAAATTCCGTAAATCTACTTTGACAATACCCTCCATAGTTTTCACAAACTTATTGTAACTCACTCCAATCTGTCTATAAGGATTCTTATCCAAGTTTTTCCCTGCAACTTCACATTCTCGGATCAAGTTGAAACTTTGCACAATCAGTCATTGTCGATGACAACTCGTGAATCAAAAAGAACAATAAACAATTAGTTAATTTATTTGTGGTAATGAACTAATCCTTTTATATATATATATATATATATATATATATATATATATATATATATAAGGGGAAGCATATCTTGCACTAGTGATGGATATTGCATTAATTGTGCAATTGTTTCCATTCCATAAGCTTTTTGTTTTTAGAAACGTATATATATATATATATATTTATATATATATTTAAAAGTAGAATGTGAGGTGTATGTATGTATGTATGTGACTTATAGAAATCAAAACCGCTTGACCAATCTTGATAAAACTTGGCAGGAATGTTTCTTGGGTACCAACTTAGACCGTAGTGTATGTATTGTAGCCCTAAAACAAACTTAAGACCCTAAAAAAAAAATGGCCGACTCTATTACAGCTATAGTATTTTATGGATCTAGGCCATGGTTAACAATGTTTACCTGAGAAAAGATCGAAAGGATTTAAACCTAGATCTATTTTTAAGAAATACACTCTGCGCAGATATTTTTTTACTAATACACATGAAAATACAAAAGAAGATCCACTGATTTCATCATATAATAAAATTAATCTTCAATTTTGTGTTTCAAAAGCATTTTTTACATAAATTAGTCCCTGATATCTGTGACTACAGATTTCCTGGCGAACATTCTTTCATTAGACAATACCGTAATAAATCGCGTACTAAAAATTAATTCCTTTGTTTACTTTATAATCCCATCCCTAGATCTAAAACTCTAATTCAACTCTAAGATGATAAAAATTCTCTTCGCACAGATAGTTTTATACTTTAACACATGAGCATACTAATTATAGTCCATTCATTTCATATATTGATCAAAAAAACATTCAAATTTGGTTTTGTAAAGCATTTTTAAGAGACTACATTCGTTTACGAAAGCTGCGAAGCCGAGTTGAGATAGGCCTAGATCTATATTCATCATGAATCGTGTACTAAAAATTATTTCGTTTAATTGTTCACTTTATTATCCCATTCACTTAACAAAGCTATCGCTCTTTTCGTTTTTAATAGATATGAATGTATCGGCTTCGGGTAAACCCATTTTTCGCAAAACTAATTTTATTTTCGTAGCGAAAGAGAAAAAACTTGAAAGGATAATTAGCTAAGTTTAACATACATCTAGATCCAATCCACTAGATAAGTAAACACTGTTACGTATCTAGGCGTTGTTTTTTTTCTTTCTTTGACCTGTTGCGGTCAAGAGACGGGTAGGTTGTCTGCCCCTTTTGTAATAAGTTTTTTTTTATTTTATTTTTCACGGTGAGTCAAGCCACACAGACAGTGACCGGTCCTTGACCTATGTGTGTACCTCTGGTTGAAAGGAGGGTGGTTTTTTTTTTCTTTTCTTCTGTCTCTTTGAAGAGCGTTCTAGATCTGGGTGTTGATGACTTTCTGTTCTGGAAGTTGCTAGATATCGACGCGCGGTAGATTATATAAAGACCGCTCGCGTAACGTTGACAGACAGACATACGGAGACAGCCGTGAGACAGAATAGCGGAGACATTGCGTGACCCGTGCGTGGTATACCACTTGATCGTGTAAGTTAAGATTTTTCTTTTTTTCAAGGCCTTGCTTGTATTTGTAATTATATTTTCAAACTATTGTATTGTAATATTTTTACATGCCATTTTTGTAAAAGGGTTTTGGTCAACCCTTCCATTTTGTATTGAGTTATATTATTATTAAACATTAAGTTGATATTTTACCTTCCGATTTCTTGTGTCATTTTTTTTTTTTTGTTATTCATTGTAAGTCTCTGATTAAATTCAGACTTAAGATAAGTGACACAACTACCTTTTTCTATTGTCACGTTCCCCTAGGCAAGCCATTTAAAAGTAGAATTCAATTTGTAATACGTGACAAAAGAAGTTTGAGGGCTTTCGTCCCGGATATTTTTCTGAACCTATTTTCGTCTTACTTGAGTAATTTTGTAAAGGCGAAGTTGACTTTAACGAAAAAAAATTTTTGTGTCAAAGAGTCGGAAGTAAAGTATCAATAGTATTGACCAAACTCTCTTAAGGTTTTTTTGTTGTACTGATTTTGTACTGTATATTTACATTGTATACATATTTTTTTGCTTGTAATAGTTGTTAGTTAGTCATGGATATTCAGGTTTTTCTTGCAAATCCCTCTGTGGAAGAGCTTGATGCTTGTACTAGGAAGGAACTGGTCCTTATTTCTAAACAGTTAGGGTTAAAAATAAAATCAAATGCCCTTAAACAAGAAATCAGAGATAACATTGTAATCCATTATGTAGACGAGGAAGTGTTTTCTGAAGACCTTTTAGAAACCCTTAGACCCGATGAGGGTAAATCAGATTTAGAACTTCAGATAAAATTAAAACAGATGGAAATAGAAGCCCAGAAAGAAATTAAACAAAAAGAATTAGAGCTTGCAGCGGCTAGAGAGCAGAAAGAAATTAAACAAAAAGAATTAGAGCTTGCAGCGGCTAGAGAGCAAGTAATTAAACAAAAAGAATTAGAGCTTGCAGCGGCTAGAGAGCAGAAAGAAATGGAAATGAAATTACAAATAGAGTTAAAAAAATTAGAGTTAGCTGCTAATGTAAGACCAGATTCTTCCCCTGCCAGTCATACTGCTGAAGCAACAAAATTTTTGAAAATAATTCCACGCTTTAATGAAGCCACAATTGACAATTATTTTCCACAATTTGAACTTGCTGTGAAAAATTTTAATGTACCTGAAACTTTGTGGCCCACTTTGCTGCAAACAGTTTTGACTGGTAGAGCTGCAGAGGTATTTTGTTCTTTGACCATTGAACAACAAAAAGATTATAATGTTGTTAAGGCCTTAATTCTTAAGGCATATGAACTTGTTCCGGAAGCTTACCGAAAGCAGTTCAGGGATTGTCGCAAATCGGATGGCCAAACCCATGTAGAATTCCTGCGGGAAAAGGAGCGACGCTTTGAGAAATGGCTCACTTCCAGGGAAATCGGCACCGACTTTGCAAAATTCAAGAACCTAATGCTGATGGAAGAGTTCAAGAGTTGTGTGCGGCTGGACGTCCGTACGCATATAGCTGATCGTGGCGAGGAAGATGTGCACAAGGCTGCAGTGTTGGCAGACGATTATATAATATCACATCAATTTGCCAAGTATACGACGGATGTCAAGCCAAAACAAGTCAAACAGCCTGAGTCCATTGCTAGCAACTCCATCAAGAACAGCAGTACAAATGACAGAAAACCTACTACAAGTAAAGCTACTTGTTCCTACTGCAAACGAGAAGGCCATAAAATTGACGATTGCTGGAAATTGAGGAAGAGAAACGAAAAAGCTCCTTCAAAAGTCAGCGCTTGCACAGTACAGTGGTCGTCGAGGTTTACTCCCTCATCATCAAGTCATATCAAGAATACCTCGACACCACCTGTTTCAAATGTATTGACTGTACAAGACTCTCCGAAAATGTCTCCACGATGTTCAAATGACTCAACAGTGAGTTCTTCAAATTCATCTTTACGATGTTCTAATGACTCAAACAAGAGTTTTTCAAATACATCAAGCCGATGTTCTAATGACTCAAACAAGAGTTTTTCAAATACATCAAGTCGATGTTCCAATGACTCAAACAAGAGTTTACCTAGTACATCACAGCGATGTTCCAATGACTCTATCCAGAGTTCCCATAATACATCACCCCGATGTTCCAATGACTCTATCCAGAGTTCCCATAATACATCACACCGATGTTCCAATGACTCTATCCAGAGTTCCCATAATACATCATCCCGATGTTTCAATGACTCTATCCAGAGTTCCCATAATACATCATCCCGATGTTCCCATGACTCTATCAAGAGTTCCCATAAGACATCACCCCGATGTTCTAATGACTCCATCAAGAGTTCTCCAAATACATCCAAAAGATGTTCTACTGACTCAAGAAAGAGTTTCTCCACTGCGTCTCCTAGAGATGTCAATGACTCCAGCGAGAGTTCGACCCAAGTCCAGTCTGCATCAACTAAAATTGATGTTTTATTAGAGGATTTTAAGCCTTTCATTTCGGAAGGATTCGTATCACTACCCGGTGATTCTACAAGTCTACGACCTATCACCATTTTGAGAGACACAGGTGCCTCACAATCGCTACTTTTAGAGGGTATCTTGCCCTTGTCAAAATCATCATCGACTGGGAAGAGCATCCTGTTACGAGGCGTAGAGCTTGGATGTATAGATGTGTCTCTACATCTAATCGACATAAAGTCAAATCTCATTACTGGACCGGTTGTTGTAGGTGTCCGACCAACATTACCATTGGAAGGCATCTCGTTGCTGTTAGGCAATGACTTAGCAGGTGGAAAGGTGATAGCCGAACCCATCGTCACTCAAAAACCCGACTTATCTGCCACACCCGAGGAAGACCTAGAGTTATATCCAGCGTGTGCAGTAACAAGGGCAATGAGGTTGAAAGCATCTCAAGAAGAGAACGTCATCAAAGCCAACAGTAACCACGATGATGTGGACTTGAGCACCACATTCTTTGCTTCTCTTGAAGAAGAACCAACGCCAAATTCTGAAAAGCCGGCATCAACTCGAAAACAGTTGATTGAGGACCAAAAGAAGGATCCAGAGCTCGCCAAACTCCGAGAAACCGCAATGACATCACAAGAGGCAGAGCTAGCATCAACGTGCTACTACATCCAAGATGATATGCTCTTCAGGAAATGGAAACCTCCAGACGCATCCAACGAAGAAGAATGGAGAATATGCCATCAAATCGTGTTACCAGAAAGATACCGAGCGTACATCATGAATCTGGCTCATGACACACCAATGTCAGGTCATCTCGGCATCCACAAGACATACCACAAGATTATGTCACACTTCTTCTGGCCACGTTTGAAGAAAGATGTCATCCAGTACTGCCGATCTTGTCATGCCTGTCAGATGGTTGGCAAGCCAAATCAAAAGATCCCTGTTGCTCCTCTGAAGCCGATTCCAGCCTTTGAAGAACCTTTCAGCAGAGTACTTATTGACTGTGTTGGTCCTCTCCCAAGGACAAAAGCTGGCAACCAATACCTGTTGACCATTATGTGTGCTTCAACTCGTTTTCCTGAGGCTATTCCTCTAAGGAACATAAAAGCATCAAACATTGTAAAGGCCTTAATCAAGTTCTTTACTCTATTTGGTCTACCAAAGTCCATCCAATCGGACCAAGGAACGAATTTCACGGCCAATCTTTTCAAGCAAGTCATGACTCAGTTGGGCATCAAACACTGCATGTCGAGTGCGTATCATGCCGAGTCGCAAGGCGCTCTTGAGCGATTCCATCAGACTCTCAAGAACATGATCCGAACCTATTGCTTTGAGCACGAAAAAGACTGGGACGAAGGAATCCACATGCTGCTGTTTGCAACCCGTGAATCCGTCCAGGAATCGTTGGGATTCAGCCCTTTTGACTTAGTCTTTGGCCATTCGGTGCGCGGTCCCTTGAAATGTATAAAAGAGACTTTGTTGTCACCAACAGCCACTGAAGGACTTTTAGACTATGTAAGTAAGTTTAAAACTAGACTTTATGATGCTTGTGTTCTGGCCAAAAATAACTTACAAAACACCCAATCCAGCATGAAACGCTGGTATGATAGAAAGGCCCGTGTTAGAGAATTTTCTCCCGGGGATAAGGTGCTTGTATTTTTGCCCATACCAGGTCAACCCTTGCAAGCCAGATACTTTGGTCCCTATGAAATTGAGACCAAAATTAGTGACCTCAATTACACAATCAAAACCCCTGACCGTAGGAAAAAGACTCAGCTATGTCACATAAACATGCTGAAGCCTTATGTATCTCGGCCAGATCACTCAGAGAAGAGTAATTGTGTTTTAAATACAGTCAAAAGTTGTTCAAACAGCCATGTTTCTCCTATTGATGATGATATTGTAAAGGAGAAATTTGGACAATACAAAATACCTAATTCTTTTGTATTACAGAATTTGGATGTAAAACTGTCTCATCTGTCTTCGACAGAAAGGCCAGTTATCATGAAACTCATTAATGAATTTAATGACATTTTTTCTGATGTACCAAAACAGACTAATGTTATAATGCATGATGTAGATGTTGGCGAGGCTACTCCAGTCAAGCAGCATCCTTACAGGGTCAACCCTGAAAAACTTGCCATACTTAGGTCAGAAATCAAGTATATGCTTGAAAATGACCTCATTGAACCAAGTTCCAGTAGCTGGAGCTCCCCATGTGTCTTGATACCTAAACAGGACAAGACTTATCGTTTTTGTACAGAATACCGTAAGGTAAATGCTGTAACAAAGACCGATTCGTTTCCTATCCCTAGGATAGACGATCTCATAGATCGTATTGGTGACGCTAAGTACATCACCAAAATAGACCTACTTTCAGGTTATTGGCAGGTTCCCCTGACTGATAGGGCAAAGGAAATCTCCGCCTTTGTCACCCCTGATGGTCTGTACCAATACAAAGTGATGCCATTTGGCATGAAGAATGCTCCTGCCACTTTCCAGAGAATGATAAATGCCCTGCTTGCTGACATGGAGAATTGCCACGCATACATAGACGATGTAGTAATTTTTAGCCAAGATTTTTCTAGCCATTGTAAACAACTGCATTGTCTTTTTACTAAACTTTTACATGCAAAAATTACTGTAAACCTGAGTAAGAGTGATTTTTGCCAGGCTTCCATCCAATACTTAGGCCATATTGTAGGACAAGGCCAGGTGAAACCTGTAATGGCCAAAGTAGAAGCTATCCAAGCTTTCCCTATTCCTGCTGATCGGAAACAACTCCGAAGATTTTTGGGAATGTCTGGATATTATAGAAAATTTTGCGAAAATTTTTCTGTCATTGCCAGTCCTTTAACAAACCTCCTGAGAAAGAACGTCCGATTTACTTGGACGGATGAATGTCAGAAAGCCTTTAACCAAATCAAGCAGATATTATCTAGCTTCCCCATTTTGATGGCTCCTGACTTCGGAAAACCTTTTAGGTTAGCTATTGACGCCAGTGACACAGGTGTTGGGTCAGTCCTTTACCAAGAAGATAATTTCCAAGTAGAGCATCCTATTTGTTTCTTTTCCAAGAAATTTAATAGACATCAAAGAAATTATTCTACTGTGGAAAAAGAATGTCTTGGGTTGATTCTTTCTATACAACACTTTGATTTTTATATCAGTGGGTCCAGATGGCCACTGGTTGTATTTACTGACCACAATCCCCTTACATTTATCCACAAAATGTCTGGCAAGAATCAACGACTTCTCAGGTGGAGTTTATTTTTACAAGAGTACAACCTAGATCTTAAACACATAAAAGGCAGCGAAAATGTTATTGCCGATGCCTTATCTAGATTGTAAAAAGTATTTTGATGTATATATTTTTTTTATATATCATGATAAATACATTCTGTAATGTAAATATCATTTTTGTAATTATTCTAAAAAGATTTCCATTTCGTGGAAATGTAAACTTTTTATTTTTAGGGGGGAGGTGTTACGTATCTAGGCGTTGTTTTTTTTCTTTCTTTGACCTGTTGCGGTCAAGAGACGGGTAGGTTGTCTGCCCCTTTTGTAATAAGTTTTTTTTTATTTTATTTTTCACGGTGAGTCAAGCCACACAGACAGTGACCGGTCCTTGACCTATGTGTGTACCTCTGGTTGAAAGGAGGGTGGTTTTTTTTTTCTTTTCTTCTGTCTCTTTGAAGAGCGTTCTAGATCTGGGTGTTGATGACTTTCTGTTCTGGAAGTTGCTAGATATCGACGCGCGGTAGATTATATAAAGACCGCTCGCGTAACGTTGACAGACAGACATACGGAGACAGCCGTGAGACAGAATAGCGGAGACATTGCGTGACCCGTGCGTGGTATACCACTTGATCGTGTAAGTTAAGATTTTTCTTTTTTTCAAGGCCTTGCTTGTATTTGTAATTATATTTTCAAACTATTGTATTGTAATATTTTTACATGCCATTTTTGTAAAAGGGTTTTGGTCAACCCTTCCATTTTGTATTGAGTTATATTATTATTAAACATTAAGTTGATATTTTACCTTCCGATTTCTTGTGTCATTTTTTTTTTTTTGTTATTCATTGTAAGTCTCTGATTAAATTCAGACTTAAGATAAGTGACACAACTACCTTTTTCTATTGTCACGTTCCCCTAGGCAAGCCATTTAAAAGTAGAATTCAATTTGTAATACGTGACAACACAAACTTAAACCCGCAGGCCGCGGGTAATGTCAGGCTAGTATATATATATATATATATATATATATATATATATATATATATATATATATATATATTGCTTGTTTTCGTGTAACGATGACGTATAACTGAAAGTGGGCACTTCTATTACGCAAATATCAGGCTGTGACGCAACACGTGTGACGCAACACGTGATTTTCAAAATCAACCCTACTGGTTAATCTGAACAGCGGGAATCAATAAGATTCAAGCACACGAGCTTTTAAAATACCAAAGGGAGCTTACTGTCGATGAAAACAGATATCGAGATCATGCATTAATTTCTCCTTTGTTAGGGATATGTAAAGACATAGATTGGATTGGACTGGACATTGCTGGTTTATCGAATAGTAGATGTTCCTCTTTTAGACCTTGTGAACTAAATGGCAGTTGTTAAGGCCTACGGTTAACGAAGATGTCATGTGGCCAGAACAGATACCAACCGCCTTTACTTCCCCCGTACTAATGTCAGGTACCCATTAAAGTTGGGTGGACTCATAAGCTACCTGAAAATACCAAAATTCGAAATCCTTTACCGAGATTCGAACCCGGGCTCTCTTGGCTCGAAAGCCAAGCGCTTTACCACTCAGCCACTACGCTCCTTATCGAGTAGTTAGGCCTTATAGAATTTGAGTAGGATTGTATTGAGACTGTTTTTTTTTAACCCAACTGTTAGATTGAGTAACCTGGCTTTGTTAATGTGTAGACAAAACTGCAACTTGGAGTATTGATACCTTTCTTTAGGACTTGATTGCTAACCTGGTGTAATTCGGCCTACTTTATTGCGACCAAACAATAAGCCCACGTTATTTGCCTGTTTTTTTTTTTTCTTTAACGACTTAGCCATAACTCTACCTGTTGCCTCCTGACAGGGATTAAACTCTGCGGGGACACGAAGATCATTAGACAAACAGTGATATAATATTAATGAAGTCACGTGACAAATAACGTGAGCGGTTTATGAATGTCCTCCCGACTGTCGGAGCTCGTGTTTCCTCGTCGTCTTGGTCACGAAGCTAACAAAAGATAATAAAGCAAATAAAAACTTGTCCAGTGCGTTTGGGGGGGGGGGAGTATTCTATAAAGATGAATTTTTAACAAGAGTGACATAATTCCTAAAAGACATTGTGTTGGGTACACAATCAACTAGTGGTGAAAGGATAGAGAAATAGTAAACCCCCTCTGAAGGGATGAAGTTATTTCTCTTCATCCAGGAGTTACTAAACTTTCTTTTTTTTTTTTTTAAATTAGTAAATTTACTTCAATTAGGATTGCACACATATTTGAAATATATATGCAAAGAAGAATCGGAAATTTTTGTTACTGTTTTATATGTCTTTAAGTTTATTTTCATTTTCGTCACATTTATTTAACCCTCCAGGATCCCCTTGTTAGAGCTTACATCGCTCGCCCAGACCTCAGAGCTAAGACTAAGACTAAAACTGCTTTATTGGAAATTTGTTGTGATTACAAGGACTCTTTTCTCATATACAGACAACACAACAGAATCATATACATAAATAGAACAGACACAGCACAAAGAATTCATTCAGAGACTACACACAAGTATCTTGGTCCTTTTCATGTTTCCTGATCGAAGAGTGACGTTGATAAGGTCTGACGTAGTAAAAGGGGGGAGGGGATATATAATGTTGGATTTTGATGGGTCGTCATAAAGTTTTGATAAAAACTGCCCTTCTGACGTGATGGTAGTATTACTTGATATTATCTATCTATCTATATATATATAATTCTCTTCATGGCTCAAGAGTTTGGACGAGAAGTAAGAAGAAGTAAAGGAAAGATCACTCTCTTATTTCTGCGGACAGTCACCTCCACGAAAAAAAACAAGAGGGGGTGGGGGAGAACACGTATTCACTTGTCACTACGGATGGCTGTCTGGTCGTGCGGTTTGCGCGCTGGACTGTCGTTTGGATTTATCAAACCCTGCCCGCTCCCATCCCCCTTCGTCCTTCAACTCTGAAGGAACATCCGAAACATGTAAAACATTTTACAAACAAACATTTTACAAACACTAAATAGCAGCGCCGGACTTAACCATTGTGACCAAGAAGTCTTGGAAAGAGAACAACTAATCTACTATGTATATTAATCCGTCACTAAATAGCAGTGCCAGACTTAAGGATTGTGGGCTATGCGAAAACGGATTTCGCGGGGCTAAGTTTGGGTAGGGAAGCGGATAATAAGTGAAAGAATTAAGAGTTTGTATTAGAAAATAAATTCGTCTATGCATTTTATTCATTCTTTACTACGTACTACGTACAGAATTACTTTACGAGCCATGCGTGTAGCAAAGTCATACAGTATATCATAATAATTCTGTTTCCTACATAGATCACGCTCAATAGCAAGAATTACCCAATGTTTCAATCTATCTTTGAGAATTGTTCACCTTCATTAGTTTGAGGCGCCAGAAGCTTCTTTCAACAGATTACACAATTACAGATAATGCATAATGCATTTCTGTCAGGTGGGATTTCAGATTAGCTAGGGTATGATATTATATTACGGTCCCGTATCCCCAGCCTGAACAGAGTAACACAAGAACCTAAAGGTAATAGCATGTAAACTAAAAAACATTGAATAACAGTTATTCAACTGAACATTTAGTGAATAACAACAGTTGTCAATAGGAACAATATTTAATTAAACTTAATTGTAATTTTTCAAACATATTTACATGTACATCAATATCATTGAAGTTAGCATTTGATTACTAATTAGTCTAGTATCACACCAACAGGTTTCCGTAACACACCTTCACGCTCACACTCCATCTCGGCGCCCAACAGAAGCTCAACTCCCTACACCTCAACACCGATAGTTACTGCACAACTCCAAGGGCAGAAAGACGACACACTTTCCCATAGCCCAAACCTAACACCCCGAAACGAAAAGAAAACCTAGATCTAGCGCTACCGCTACAAGAAAGAACTTTTCAATAGCGACACCCGTACTGAAAGATCAGCTTACTTAATAAAACTATGTACTTACGTACCTTTACAAGGGGAACCAAAAAAACAGCTACCCAGCTCACAAAAGCAGCTCTCTCTCTCTTGCGGAAACTAAGGATGACGTAAACACACACACACACAATCTTCTAGACAACAAAACGCACTTAAAAGAAACTACTTCCTATACGCTAAAACACCAATATTAAATGCAAAGAAAACTTCAAGCGCGCACGACATCCCCCCTTTATCGCCCGTAGGATTGGCGTTTTCCACATTGAATGACACCCCAAAATGACAAATTTTGTCTATATATTTCCGTATATTTTAAGGACTTTTTCGTATCTTTTGCTCCTGGTAAATCGACAGGAGGGCACGAAAAATCTGTTTTAAGTTATAAAATGGTTAAATTTAATAATTTATACACCTTGAATTAGCGCGGTACTATGAAGGTGCGGGTCCTATAAAAGTGCGGGGTCCACTGCGGTCGCATAGGTTGCAGTGGCCTAAGGCCGGCCCTGCAAAATAGCGGCTTATGCTAAGCCGCCGGTCGACTAGTGTAAAATAAAATGATTGTGGGAACATTTTAAATTGTTACCATTCCAAGATTGTATATATATATTTGTTGGTCCAGTGTAGAATGTGTTTTTTACTGTGCTTTATTCAGATTATACTTTCACTTACAATAACACACAAGACAAACACGTTCCCGGTTTACACAACAATGGACCTCATTTACCAATCGTAAACAAACAACATTTAGCCACGTGATAATATTGATAAAACAATGAAAATTACGTATCACTTGACAGCCTTTATGGATTGCGTAATTTGTTTAGAAGATATTTTTTCGGAAGGATCTGTCTTAATTTCTTATGGAAGCCCAAAGGTTCCAAGAAATATAAATGTTTTTGTTGGTGCGATTGATTTCCTGAATCTGTTGTTATGTCCCACAAAGCGGGCTAATAAACACAAAAAATTGTTCATGTACATTACTCAGTCATAAGTCCCACGCCATTGTACACAGGCTGAACTCTATTACTATGACCGCTTTCCCAAATCATTGGGAGAGAAACCTCCATAAGTTGACAGACCGGTACCAGTTTCCAGATTTTAACTTGTCGTCAACCCAAGACTGAGGCCAAACAGCATTGCAGTGAGCTCATGTGGAGTTGAAAGGACTATATATATATATCATTTAACGTGCTTCGAGATTTGGACTATTTAAGATTCCCTCCTTCAGCAACTTTATTGTCCAAATCAGTGAACAAATTTAGTGTCGCCCCACTTCTGGCACAACTCCAACTACAATTATTTGTGAGCAGTCTTCTTGCCATTGACCTTGTCAACTAGCATTTAGTAAATATTCGTAGTGAGCTTGTGTGAGAGTTTATTTTGACCGGAAGTATGTGCTACATAAACTTCGAAGGGGCCACTATCCACAACAATGCTTTCTTTGAATACCAGCAATCAAAGTGTTACTTCCCTTTTATTTTAAGCTTCAATTATCACCTGTCGGCATGTTTGCGCTCTATTTTTAGCACTTGCCTTGGACCAAACAAAACATGTCCCCCGTGTACTTTCTTTGACGTGCTCTATAATGCAGGTCAGTGGTTCTCACACGTTTAAATCTAGGACTGATTACATTTTCTATTTTATGCGAACTTATTTTGCTTTCGCCTAACCTAAAAATTTAGCATTTATTATGCATACCAGTAAAGTAACTATTTAAAAATTCGTTTTAATGTATATAAGCAGCGGCGTGGCTTGAGGGGGTTGTAAAAGGTGCTGGAGGAGACATCAAAGTAGAAATATTTTTAAAATAATATATAAAAAAATAATTAATATTAACTAGATACTCGATACGACCCCTGGTCACATTCTTCTATGCTTGTGAGTCTTAGACACTGACTGCGGAGCTAAAGAGTAGGATTCTAGCAATGGAATTGAGATGCTACAGAAGGATCCTAGGTATTAAATTTAAAGACCGCAAAAGAAACTAAGAGGTTAGAGACATGGTTACTACAGCGATTGGACCCCACGATTGTCTGCTAACTATTGTAGAAAAAAACGCAAACTAAAACTCTATGGCCATAATGCCGCCATATTACAAGGTCTTCGGGGACATTCCTTTAGGGAACAGTACCAGGAAAAGAAGCAGACAGAGTAAGCTATGGGAAGTAAAAATAAAAGAATGGACGGGCCTGTCATTAAAAGAGGTTTTATCCAAGGCAAAAAAAAACAACAGAGAGGAATAGAGATAGACGGTCGACAAATTTTGTGTTGTGCCCCAACGGTCCAACAGACTAAGGCAGTGTTTCCCAAACCTTTTTTCTTAACTGAACACTTCGCACATTCTGAGTATTTATCGGAACACTTCGCTTTTTTTAAAGAGATTAATTCACGTGATGGACCTATAGTTAATTATTCCAGTAGTTCGTGGAACACCTATTCAGGCCTCGCGGAACACTGGGGCTCCGCGGACACAGTTTGCGAACCACTGGACTAAGCGCTAGGTGAAGATGAAGGTGAGATACTCCAACACGTTTCTGCTCGTTAAAACAAACAAACAAGCAAATAAACAAAACATAATCAAAGAAAACAAAAAAAAAATGATTTCATTGGAAAAATGTAATAGTTGATTGAGCTAAAGGCAACGCAATTAGAAAACAGCATCGGATGACACCAATACTACCTACGCCACTTGTTATTATATGAATTTAGTTTAAAATGAAGTAAAGAAATCTCTAGCGAAGCTGAAGACCGCTGCTGTAGATCTCGCCCCCTTTCTTGTGTATGCACAGTCAGTGCAAATTTGTTCTCTATAGCGCAATCCCTTAATCCCCTAAGTATTTAAAAACGTCTTTGAACGGTCAAATGTCCTCTTTAATTACCTGTTCCCTTGTCCCCTCCAAAACTCGCCTACGTAAAAATAGGTGAAAACCCCCCTTGCTCTCCCCCACCCCCTTTTTTACTCCAACCTGTATCGCCACTCCCCCCCCCCCCCGCCCCCCGATTTCCTTTAAGAATCACAGCCGTGTCGCCCTGAAATGTGTCGTCACTCAAATGAATTACTTACACCTGTAGAGCACACAGTCAGCCCCCGACACGTTTTCCATGAGATTAAATTTCAATGGAAATGTAAGGACGTTACAAACATCTAGGCTGTAAAACCGTGTTAGAATCTTTTGCATGCGTTTAGCATTGTCTTCTCATTAATTCGTGGGGTGAACAATCTCTGGATAGCCATGTCTCTAAGGCAAAGATTTCCTCTGGAAACTGTACCATCCAATAAAATCGTAAGTAACGCTAACATATTGCTTATCCTCCTAGTTTATCATCCTATCCTAGTTAGTCATCTTAGTTTATCCTTCTAGTTTATCACCCTAGTTTATCATCCTAGTTTATCCTCCTAGTCTTATCCTAGTTTATCATCCTAGTTTATCCTCCCGGTTTATCATCCTAGTTTATCCTCCCGGTTTATCAACCCAGTTTATCATCCTAGTTTATCATCCTAGTTTATCACCCTAGTTTATCATCATAGTCTTATCCTAGTTTATCCTCCCGGTTTATCATCCCAGTTTATCCTCCTAGTTTATCATCCTAGTTTATCATTCTAGTTTATCCTCCTAGTCATATCCTAGTTTATCATCCTAGTTTATCCTCCCGGTTTATCATGCCAGTTTATCCTCCTAGTTTATCATCATAGTTTATCATCCTAGTTTATCCTCCTAGTCTTATCCTAGTTTATCACCCTAGTTTATCCTCCCGGTTTATCACCCCAGTTTATCCTCCTAGTTTATCATCATAGTTTATCACCCTAGTTTATCCTCCTAGTTTATCCTCATAGTTTATCATCATAGTTTATCATCATAGTTTATCATCATAGTTTATCATCATAGTTATCATCCTAGTTTATCATCATAGTTTGTCCTCCCGGTTTATCATCCCAGTTTATCCTCCTAGTTTATCATCATAGTTTATCATCCTAGTTTATCACCCTACTTTATTCTCCTAGTTTATCATCCCGGTTTATCATCATAGTTTATCATCATAGTTTATCACCCTAGTTTATCCTCCTAGTTTATCCTCCCGGTTTATCATCATAGTTTATCATCCTAGTTTATAACCAGAAGTTTATCCTCCTAGTTCATCCTCCCGGTTTATCATCCCATATTATCCTCCTAGTTTATCATCATAGTTTATCACCCTAGTTTATCCTCCCGGTTTATCATCATAGCTTATCATCCTAGTTTATCACCCTAGTTTATCCTCCTTTTTTATCCTCCCGGTTTATCATCAAAGTTTGTCATCCGTTTATCACCATAGTTTATCCTTCTAGTTTATCACCATATTTTATCATCCTAGTTTATCATCCTAGTTTATCATCCTAGTTTATCACCCTAGTTTATCATCATAGTCTTATCCTAGTTTATCCTCCCGGTTTATCATCCCAGTTTATCCTCCTAGTTTATCATCCTAGTTTATCATTCTAGTTTATCCTCCTAGTATTATCCTAGTTTATCATCCTAGTTTATCCTCCCGGTTTATCATGCCAGTTTATCCTCCTAGTTTATCATCATAGTTTATCATCCTAGTTTATCCTCCTAGTCTTATCCTAGTTTATCACCCTAGTTTATCCTCCCGGTTTATCACCCCAGTTTATCCTCCTAGTTTATCCTCCTAGTTTATCACCCTAGTTTATCCTCCTAGTTTATCCTCCTAGTTTATCATCATAGTTTATCATCATAGTTTATCATCATAGTTTATCATCATAGTTATCATTCTAGTTTATCATCATAGTTTGTCCTCCCGGTTTATCATCCCAGTTTATCATCATAGTTTATCATCCTAGTTTATCACCCTACTTTATTCTCCTAGTTTATCATCCCGGTTTATCATCATAGTTTATCATCATAGTTTATCACCCTCGTTTATCACCCTAGTTTATCCTCCTAGTTTATCCTCCCGGTTTATCATCATAGTTTATCATCCTAGTTTATAACCAGAAGTTTATCCTCCTAGTTCATCCTCCCGGTTTATCATCCCATATTATCCTCCTAGTTTATCATCATAGTTTATCACCATAGTTTATCCTCCTAGTTTATCCTCCCGGTTTATCATCCCATATTATCCTCCTAGTTTATCGTCATAGTTTATCCTCCTAGTTTATCCTCCCAGTTTATCATCATTGTTTATCATCCTAGTTTATCACCGTAGTTTATCCTCCTAGTTTATCCTCCCGGTTTATCATCATAGTTTATCATCCGTTTATCACCATAGTTTATCCTTCTAGTTTATCACCATATTTTATCCTCCTAGTTTATCCTCCTAGTTTATCCTCCTAGTTTATCCTCCCAGTTTATCATGCCAGTTTATCCTCCTACTTTATCCTCCTAGTTTATCCTCCTAGTCTTATCCTGGTTTATCACCCTAGTTTTTCCTCCCTGTTTATCACCACAGTTTATTCTCCTAGTTTATCATCATAGTTTATCATCCTAGTTTATCACCCTAGTTTATCCTCCTAGTTTATCATCATAGTTTATCATCATAGTTTATCATGATAGTTTATCCTCCCGGTCTCTCATCCCAGTTTATCCTCCTAGTTTATCATCATAGTTTATCCTCCTAGTTTATCCTCCTACATTATCCTCCTAGTTTATACTCCCGGTTTATCATCATAGTTTATCATCCTAGTTTATCACCCTAGTTTATCCTCCCGGTTTATCATCATAGTTTATCATCCTAGTTTATAACCATAGTTTATCATCATAGTTTATCCTCCTAGTTTATCCTCCTAGTTTATCCTCCTAGTTTATACTCCCGGTTTATCATCATAGTTTATCATCATAGTTTATCATCCAGGTTTATCCTCCCGGTTTATCATCCCAGTTTATCCTCCTAGTTTATCATCATAGTTTATCATCATAGTTTATCATGATAGTTTATCCTCCCGGTCTCTCATCCCAGTTTATCCTCCTAGTTTATCATCATAGTTTATCATCCTAGTTTATCCTCCTAGTTTATCCTCCTAGTTTATCCTCCTAGTTTATACTCCTAGTTTATACTCCCGGTTTATCATCATAGTTTATCATCCTAGTTTATCACCCTAGTTTATCCTCCCGGTTTATCATCATAGTTTATCATCCTAGTTTATAACCATAGTTTATCCTCCTAGTTTATCCTCCCGGTTTATCATCCCATATTATCCTCCTAGTTTATCATCATAGTTTATCATCCCGGTTTATCCTCCCGGTTTATCATCCCAGTTTATCCTCCTAGTTTATCATCATAGTTTATCACCATAGTTTATCCATCTAGTTTATCCTCCCGGTTTATCATCCTAGTTTATCACCCTAGTTTATCCTCCTAGTTTATCCTCCCGGTTTATCATCATAGTTTATCCTCCTAGTTTATCATCATAGTTTATCCTCCTAGTTTATCACCATAGTTTATCCTCCTAGTTTATCCTCCCTGTTTATCACCATAGTTTATCCTCCTAGTTTATCACCATAGTTTATCCTCCTAGTTTATCCTCCTAGTTTATCACCATAGTTTATCCTCCTAGTTTATCACCATAGTTTATCCTCTTAGTTTATCATCAACTATTGCATCTGAGTAAAAGTGTCACAACGTCTACCATTCCATTCTATTTTTATTTTATTTTATACGTTTTGGCTGCTTCTTTTGAAATGAAAATTATTACGTTTTAGACGAAAACTCCCGAAGAACAGGCAGTAGAAAATGGAGCAAGTAGCTATCCATAGTAGGCGTGTCTATTTCACACAACAACAAAAATCTGGGTTGGGAAATCTTAAATAGGGTGCAAGGATCTCATTAGGAAACATTATCTTACAAAGCTACAGACGTTACTTTACAAGAGAAATAACTACATCCTTCGCGTTTCACGAGCTTATCTAGTCATGAATGTTAATCAGTCATGAACTGCCAAGTCGTTGGCTATCCTGGCTGATTCAGGCAACCTATTGTTTAAATGGATGGCTGCCTGGTCGTGCGGTTTGCGCGCTGGACTGTCGTTCGGATTTATCGACGGCCGAGGGTTCAAACCCTGCCCGCTCCCATCCCCTGTCGTCCTGCGGGAGGTTTGGACTAGGAAGTAAACTATCTTCAACTCTGAAGGAACATCCGAAACATGTAAAACATTTTACAAACATTTTTACAAGTCCAACGATTTTCAAGGTACTTTTACCATGCTTTGGAAACTAAACCCATATCTGGATATTGCCTAAGAATACTTTGGGTTAAAAACAATAACAGCATGAAATATATAAGTAAAAATAAACATAAAAGAATTATTAAATTCTGTGAAATTAAAGAGTGCACATACAAATTAAATTGAAGGTCTTGGCTAATTAAAAGAAATAGAAATCTGAACATTTCTTAGATTTGTTTGTTTTTTAATTTATTATCTTTTTAAATAAAAATTTTAAGCTAAAAAATCTTTATTTCTATTGAATGCAAACACAGTTAAATTTTAGTTCTCAGCGTGATCCTTAAAATCCGTATGGGACAACAGTACAATGTCTATATGATTTGTTATACATCTATAATCATTGTGTTTATTGTTACCATCTTGTTCTAGGTAAACAAGTAGTCATACAGAGCAGAGGGGGAGGGGAGAGAAATGAGGCGGGGCTTAAGGGGCGCAGCATATCTCGGTCACGAACTAGTCAACAGGTTGTCCCTACATCTAACTTATAATTATACCGGCTCGTATATTCTATTCATTGAAGCTCAATGTATTGTTGGCTCTCGCGTCTAGACATTGTAGACAATAGAACGAGTAAATGGGCCAGTCATCTTGGCATAGGGAGAAGCCAGAGATTTCCCAAGACAATAACAAAACATTTAAATAATACTTTTAGGGCTGGTCTAGAAAACCAAAATTGTGTAGGATCAGAAATCTTTAATACCTTAGAGTAGGCCTTTGTCAAATCGGAGTACAGCATATAGTCAGAATATAAGGTTTTAATAATATTTCACCGATTACCTAACTACTAGAGATATGTAGTAACAATAGTCTCAAAATGAATTCTAACAAGAAAAAAAAGTTTTGGCCACAATAAAAAGCCACAGACCATCGTTGGTCTGCGGGGTACTGGTTGAGTATGTATGGTGTTGTTTTTTCTAAAAGATATCCAATGATACCACCCAACCTACAATTACCGTATTTTTCGCCGTATAAGACGCTCCGGCATATAAGACGCACCCAATTTTAAAGGAGGAAAATCTAGAAAAAAAAGATTCTGAACCAAATACTGTACTAAAATATTTTATATCAACTGTATAAAGTAAACAGCAGTTTAAGAACAATTTTATGTCAACCATGTAACATATTAAGAACAATCTTTACTCTCATTAACAGTCAGTAAAGTCAGTAAACAGTGAAAGTAACAAAAATCAGTCTGTAATGTTTTTATTCGAACCCCAAGAATTCCTCGTCTTCGCTGCTATCAGAAATGAGGAAGGACAGATCCTCGCAGTCATTGTCATCACTTTCTTCCTCACTGGTGTCAAATAAGACGTCGTCTTCTGTTCCGTCCAAGGCATTACTTATGCCACACTTCTTGAAGGATTTTACAACAATGTCCTTCACGGAGTCCCATGACCTTTTAACCCATTCACACACTTGTTGGAGGAGGCGGAACCAGGAGGCAGACATGCGGACATTTCAGGGCAGCATGGATTGATCGGGTGCCCGGGAGATATGCAGAGAAGCGGCGAAATTGTGCCCACACTGCCCAGCAAGGAGTGAGACTGCTCCGGGAGACATGAGGAGACGCAGCCTGCGCTGATGGATGGAGGTACCGGCAGTAAGCTCAGCATGATGCCCGTGCAGCACATGGTTAGACTGTCGGGAGGGGGGCATGGCGCGCTATAGGAGGGAGAGGGAAGCCCGAACACACACAGCCTGGCCGTGCAGGGAGGGTCACAGAAGTCACCACAGCCCGCAGTACGTGCCCCAAATCCAGCCCGCAGCACACACTGCATAAGGAAAGGACTGCGAGTAAGCGCCACACAAAGTTGGGGGCAGTTTTAATGCATGTAAAATGTGTATTTGCCGTATAAGACGCACCAACTTTTCCCCCCCAGTTTTGGAGAAGAAAAAGTGCGTCTTATACGGCGAAAAATACGGTAACTTTTATTAACCGATAACATCATTTTTGTTTCCAGCAAAGTGGTGGTTTAAATAATCATTATTTATTCAAAGATCTGAACTCAGTCGTTGGATCTGAACCCAAACTATCCAATTTATGACAGGCCATTGTACTTTTTTTTTTTAAATCCGCCTATAGATACAAAAATCAAGTTTGTAAAAGTTTTAACTGACCAATAAAAACAAAGTTGATACTGTTATTAATGTCACTAGTGGACCCTGAAGAAGGGAACCTTGGGGACGGTCGCCCTCATCGCAAAGGTTTTGGTTCCAATCTAGTATACATCTATTACTTGTTGCACCCGGCTTTAAACGCTAGCTCTAATCTTATCTTGTGTTTAGGTTTGCTACTAAAACTCACTTGAAGCTCGCATGGCCAAACGTGTCCTACATGAAACGTCCTGATTCTCTTTTAGGTATTTTATATGTACAAACGTTTCTGTTCTTTGCAACCATTGTGTGATGGTTGTTTTAATCTTTTTTTTTTTTTTTGATGGCCGCCGTCTGCCTTAGAATAACTGATTACCTAAGGTGTGGTTCATATGCTGCTCTTCCATTTGTGGCAACAAAAAAATTTTTCAAGCTCCGTCGACTCCGCCAGAGATAAACGTGACTTTCTCCTTAGCTCTTAAATTCAGCTTTAAAAAAAAAATTCATTCATTTAAATATCAATCGCAATACTTTTGCGATACAACCTTCACGTCAGTCATGTGCATCGGAAACTGATATTAAAGCTCTAAGGAGACTAATATTAATGGCTTATTATTTTGTGGGCTTAGGATTAATTGCTGTTTTTCTTGGCCTATGAAAAGGCTTTATGTTTCTGAGCTGTCAAGAGGCTAGGTAGAGAGTCGATTAATCGTCAACAGAACACTCGAACTATTGCACCCAGGATGTCCTTGACCTTTGACAAGAAACCAAACAAGCTAACGTCCTCTCAATATAATGTTCATGTTTTACAATGTCTTCATTGACGTTGCGTGTCTTCGTGTTGCTGTTGTTGACCGTAAGCTGTTATAAAGGAGCAAAAGTGCGATCAGGTACAAAATTTTAAGTCTTGTCCTCGAGTCCAAGGAGGAGTGAGTTTTTTTCCGAGACTGCAAAGACCTTGTTGTGACATACGAATAGTGTCACATCCATCGCAGACAAAACCGTTGTCCGATTTAAATTCTCGAAGTTTACTCTTGTTTCCGGCGATAGTATTTTTAAAAATTATTTTGTTCTCAGATGTGTATCCCGCCTCCTTTGTAAGAGATTTCCAGCTGTATCTTTCGAAAAATGTCAAGGTCAATGTTCTTTCTCTAAGCCGAAATATGAGAGATTCTCTCAGCCCCTACCCTTTAGTCTGAAATGCCGAGCAGAGGCGTAGTAAGCAAAACGAGCTGCCGGGACAAGGTACATTATTGGTGCAACCCCCCCCCCCCCTTTTTTTTCCACGAACATCACATGAAAATTCTCGTGTGTCGCACCCTTGAGCTTGGCATCTGGGGGCGTCGTCCCTCCTTGCCCCCCCCCCCCCCTCCTTTACGCCTTTAGAGTCAAGTCAATAGTAAATTCATCTATCAATTACTTTAAATGAGGCAATTTTGAAGACCGAGTACAACTTGTAACCAGTTAAATTCCTACATTGTACTACCACTATGGTGAAAGAAAAAGCCGATAGAAAGACATCACTATGAGGAAAGTCGTTCTAGATATGGAGAGTTTTATCCTCGCCAAGTGCAATGAACTTGGTGATGTAATTCTACAGAAGCATGAGCTTGTGTGTGTGTGTGGTTGGAATATTATTTCCCCAATCTCCTTACGATATCATCTTCATCTGCGAGATGGCGCCAAATGGTTAGACCGGAAAACGAGTTCTCGGCATGTGGAATAATAATGCTAGAGGGACAGTTAATATGTGTGGCTATAAGTGAGTCCAATAGAAGGCCTGAACACTGACCTACAATGTCACAACCTATGGGTAGTGACGACCAATACGTCGTTGCCACGTCCTACAGACCTGCGAGGTGGCAAATAACTATTTGTCTCCATTGCTCACAGGTTTCGACGACGCAGGTCAGTGTTGAGGCCTGCTATAACGATTGGTCTCGCTATAGGCCATCACTTAGTCAGACTTAGTCACCTTTCAGCTGGGCAATATCAGAAACGTATCTTTGCAACAGAAGCGTGCAGCGTCCCTACGTTCTTTAGTAGCACACGGTTTGCTGTTCGCTTGGCTAGTACAAGGGAAATTAATAATAAAACAACGATAATTACTTGTACAGTGCCCCTGGCGTTAGATTATATTACCCAGACTTGAGTTTTTTTTCCCATTCCCATCTTCCTCCCCTAAAAGCAATAATGATTCTCACGTTCAACAAAACGGTACAGTTCTGGTGTGGACTTAATGTAAGTGGCAAATGTGTTTGGGTTTTGTTTTATTTTGTTATCGTTAGGTGCTATGAGCTAGAACACGTGTTAACTCATTTTCTCCTAACTGACGATACCAACGTTGATTCCACCAGAATGTGGTAAATAATTTCGGAGAGAAAGAGTTAAGAGGGTTTTGATAATCAGAACATAGCGATGATTTCTCGTGTAGACTTCTTCTTCCACTAGCCAGCGTACATTGTGCCATGGAGAAGTCAGCTGCTTTTCACAGTCGTTCCCTATCGTCATATAAAGCGTTGGGGATGGGTGGATGAGGTAATAGAGCCTGTGTCAGGTGATGAAATTTTGACGTTTAAAGAGGCGTGGTTGACAGTTTCTTCAAGGTTGTTTGACACTTTGCGTTTCTTCTGTTTCTATAAAAATTTAAAAATGTATGTTATGTTGGAGGCGCGTTGGCTGAGTAGTAAGGCGCATGTTTCCGAACAGAGAGGTCCCGAGTTCGATTCTGGTGAATACAGGGATTTTTTTTCGGGATCTTTAGGGCGCCTCTCAGTTCACCCAGTTCTAATGTGTACTTGACATTAGTAAAGAAAAGAAAAAGGCGGTTGGTCTTTGTGCTGGCCACAGGACACCTTCGTTAACCGTGGTCCACATATACAGATGACCTTTACATCAACTGTCATATAGATCGCATGGTCTGAAAAGGGGGCAGGGACATTTTATGTTCTGAGTAGATACAAGAATCGACTAAAACTTTAAAAGCGACAATTGAGTCAGAAAATATACTATTTTTAAGACAAATTGATTGGACATTTAAACATGCGCGTGTAAATTCTAGCACATGCCCATGTCTGTGTTTCGGTTGACTGACGAACATGCCCGAATAGGTGACGTCACTATGCACTAGCACTCTTGTTTATGGGCGTGTGTCTACTCGTGCGTGACCGATAGGTGTGTTGTTCTAAAATAAAAAAAAAACTGATTTCTTGAAAAGACAGTTGAGGGCATTATCCTGTCTAAACTATCTCGTCGTATGTCCAGTAATTAAATGTAACGATAGACAACTTTAGTTGATACGTGCGTGATATCTTGTGATAAGAACTTCAAGTTGACCTACGTTTTCTTATTTTGTTGATTTAGTCGGAAGGAAGGGTATAAACAGTGCAGTCCATTTCGTTCTCTCTGCAGTCTTCAAAGGTTTTTTTTTGTTTTAAAAACACATTTTGTTGATTATTTAACTAGTACGAACTCTATGGGGGCGCTGTGGTTATGCGCTCGGCTTCTGAGCGTGGGGTCCTGGGTTCGAATCTGAGATTTTGAATTTCGGAATTTTTAGGGCGCCCCTGTCCACCCAGATCTAATGGATACCCGACTTTAGTTGGGGAAAGTAAAGGCGGTTGGTCGTTGTGCTGGCCACATGACACCCTGCTCGTTAACCGTTGGGCAAAGAAACAGATGAGCTTAACATCATTTGCTCCAAAGATCGCAAGGTCTGAAAGGAGAATTTTACAAACTTTATATTTTTTTTTTAGAAAAATACAAAAATATATAAATTGATAGAGCAATACCATATAGTAACTAAATGTGTTTTTAAGAATATGGATATACACTGAAAATTTAATTGTCATGACAGTGAAAAAGAACGCTATCTTAGCACTCTTTTTTTAACGCCAAGTTGAAATGAAGTAATTAGGCCATGAAATGGTCGATCACAGTGGCGTAGCTAGGATGGGGGAGTAGGGGAGAATTTGAAAACCCCCGGACTCCCATTTGAAGGGGGCTCCCAAAAAGAGTGTTTTTACATTAAAAATTAAATATTACGCAAAAAAGAGGACAAGCCCCCCCCCCACCCGGCCCCCAAACGAAGGAAAATTCCAAGCTACTCCCCTGGTTGAGCAACAGTCTACGTCTCTAACCTAGCGATAGATCATCTTCTATAGTTCAATGCGACACCTTAAAAGTAAAGGTTGGCTAGTGTAGGGGACATTCATAACACCTCGAAATCCCTGTACCCAGAATTTGACCTCGTTTCCGTATTTGCTGCTAACATTATACAGGCTTGGAGGTGCAACGCATGAAAGGGATAAAATAATTAAAAGAGGTTCTTAGACTTTGCATACAACATTCACACAAGAATTTAAAAGAAAACATTTTTTAAAAAAAGGGACTATGGGACTATGACAAAGATAAACTGCACTCGAAGATTTTCTATGTTATATATAAAAGTATTATAAAATAAAATTGAGTCTACGGCAAAAAAAATGCCAGTGTTCAATATTGACACAAAGAGTTCCCTTTCCTTGGCTAGTGATGCAGAACGTTATTTGTTTAGTAATACTTTTGGCCCTAGAATTGTGACGTTCCACGATTGGTTGCATTTACTCAAACACTCCTTCCCGGCCCTACATCTTAACACCCCTCCACACACACACTCACGCATCATGACGTCATGCAATTAAGGTGCTAGTGTGAAAAAGTTTGTCGAACAAAACCCCAAATAAACTGGTCTAAAGATGTCTATTGGGGTATTCTTGACGCCCACCTGACCTACTAAGACAACGCCCATGTCTTTTATTTATCCCTACATTTTTTGTTTTACTTTTAAGGAGAATTATAGAAGATGATCTGTCGCCAGGTTAGAGACCTGGAGTGGTACTCAACCACGCCTTATTTTTTTTTTTCGTTTTCTGTCGCTGTCACGACAATTAGTTTTGAGTGTGTGTGTCTGTATTCTGAAAAAAAAACATTTAGTTAGTAAATGGTACTTCGCCGACCATTTGTCTAAGAAGTACTCAGTAAATAGTTTGTGCCAACCATCTTTATCTTGTCATACTTGTCCAAAAGTTAGCGTCTACTTTAGCCTTGTACTCTTCTGAAATATCCTGTTGCTGTAATTGTTATATAACGATATATTATCTACTACGTCGTCTTACTGCTCTGCTAAAACATCATGCTTCTTTATTATACATAATTAAAATTCTGCCGTCATCGAGAAGTACATTGAAGTCTATTTACAAGCGCTGGTTATGAGTGTGTACGAATGTTGTTCGTATGCGCATCTATATCGTGCATCTATATTGTTATTGTATAGTAGTTACGCTGAGGTTGTCAATTGTAGTCAAACTGAATTTCCATTTGATTGGATCAATAAAGTTATCTTATCTTATCTATCTTATAAGATATCTTATCTTATACATGTATAATGGACTAATTTAGCCTACCGTTCATCTAAAACATCTGTCATTATTATTCCATTTGTTATCGACTACTTTGGCCTACTGCTCTTCTAATAATTCTTTCATTATGATACATATATTATCGACTACTTTAGCCTACTGCTTTTGTAAAACAAAATCTTGTTGTCATTCTTTCACATATCTAATCGGTTACTTTAGCCTGGTTCTCGTCTGAAAGATCTAACTTTTTAACTTGTAAAGTTGTATGTCTGGGTCTATATAGTTTACATTTTTAAGAGAAAGAGAGAGAGAGAGTTTGAGACCTGTTAAAGAGGATGCTATGAACTAGACAGCAAAGTTTCATTGATTGAGTTTCTAGACATGACATTTCAAACTCACACGCCTTGTCGCACCATCTTTAGGCGTGTTGAGATTTGATTTTTTTTTAATGCTTGAAAAGGATCTGGCATCGGTATCAGGCGATGAATGTGTGGAGGGGGGGAGGTAGATGGCGATGTTTCACGGAAGGGAGGGGTAGCAGGGGGTTGACGTATAATGTCATGTGTCTCAAGGGTGGAGTCTTTGTCTAATGCAATGTCACTGTGATCGCAAAATTAGGAGCATCGCTATAAACGTAATACTAAGTTTAAAAAAACCCAGACTTTATATTATGTGAACATGATTTTTTTTTATATAAAAAAAAATATATAATGAAAATTTGTAAACAAAATCTTTCGTAAAGACCCTCTCTCTCTCTCTCTCTCTCTCTTTCTCTCTCTCATGTTTTCAATAATTAACAACCAACAACCAACATTCCTAGCTCCCACTGTCTCTACCTCTCTTCTCTCTACCTCTCAAATTCTCAACAGCTTTCTCTCTTTTCTACTTCCCTTAAGTCTCCTCTATCTTCTCTTCTCTGCCTCTTCTTTTCTCTCTCTTTTCTATTCTATCTCTTCTATTCTATCTCTTCCTACTAATGTCTCCTCTATCCTTTCTTTTCTTTCTCTCCCTCTCTTCTCTTTCGTCTCCTTCTCTTTTCTCTCTCTGTCTCCTCTACCCTTTGTGTTCCTTCTTCTCTGTACTCTCTCCTCTCCACCTCTTTCTCTCTTTTCTCTAGGTCTCCTCTATCATCTCTCTTAGTCGTTTGAATATTCATATCTGAATCTACATCTATATTTTATAATTTGTCATTTCCACATGTGGCTAAGATTACTTTCTATCTCGTACCACCTCTATGTGTTCTTTCTTGAAATAAACAAAAAAATATTCATAAAATTGTGTTACCATTTTATATCATTAAATCTCAAGGCGTGGTCGTTTACAAATTGCTGAATTGTATCTGGTCACCGTGACATTTTTAACTTCTGAATGTCACATGATGTCATGTAGATCAGAGCATAAGTTGCTGCTGTGTGTTACAAAAAGTAAACTTTACACTATGTAGGTAGCAACAGAGCACAGTGTGAGTCTATTCGGGGCGGGGCTTTCACATCGATGTTCTAGGGTGGAATGTCTTAGTGTCAACGTGACTAGCCAATGGGGATTCGACATTTCAATTTGCTGCTGGGGATAAAATTATAGATTAACACTTTTACAATGGTTCACTTCTACGTGAATTCGTTTCAACCTTGACCTTTGCGACATTGACACTCAAACCTTGGCTCTCATGACCTAGAATATTTTACATTCCTGCCATGCCATTTCAACAGGTTTCTGTGTATCGATGTTTTCGTTCAAGATGCCTCCAGTAGATGTCGCTGCAAAATGAAGATTTAAAAAGTTGTTTACAAAGCTTAGACTTGTTACTAGATCTCTATAATAGGATAAGAAGCTGACCTGCGGAGATGCAAAGCAAGAGATCGACACACAGAGTTTGAGACCAAAAGTAAATGTACAGTCGAAGACAGATGTAAACAGCGGAAAAAGAACTTGAAGACATACATACGATAATCTTGTCTGCGTTGGATGTGGCAAAATATATAGTTCACGGTTAGGACGGCGAAGCCAGGTGAAATACATCATTCCTCCTTTAAGATTCAGGCTTGAAGATCAACATTATCGATATAGTCTGAATAAGACTTAAAATTGAAAAAGAATCTTATCTCGTTTTTTTGCGGCCCCTGAAAGCAAAAAAACGCGTTTGTTTTTGTGTCCGTTTTGTCTGGAGGAAGATAAGATTGTGGTTGTTGATAGTTTACTTTGTACCTCTTGGCTTTTGACATTCTTGCGATAAATATTGAAAGTCCCTTCCTTACCTGCTAAACAGATGACCCATGGATCGTTCTGGGGATGCATCTGATCTTTAATTATTTAGGTGACAATTATGGGCTTAGTGGTGTGTGTGTGTGTGTTTGTGCGTGTTTGTGCGTGTTTGTGCAATCAGCTGACGCACATAACACCGCCAGCTCTAGACGAGCGGTCAACCGTGACGAGTAGCGATGGTCAACCGCGACGAGTGACGGCATCTGTGTTGTGAACAGTACTCAGACCAGTCACTTCGGATATAGTCAAGTGACCACTTAGAAGGGTAGAGCGATGTTCCGCCCTGTTCCTTACATAAAGAGCGATGGTATCAGAATTGATGCAGTCACTTTCCGATGTGCTATTCAGTACGTTACCAGAGAGTTCAACAAAGTTCAGAGAAGCCAGTTGAGTTTCTTGTTAAAAAGAGTTTATACGGCTGTTCAGATATCCACAGCAGAATATTTGTACTGTCAGTGTTACATGTTGCCAACTGTACAGAACTTGTTTGGATTTATTGAATATTAAAGTGTTACGTTATTTTGGAGCTCTGAGTTGTCAAGTTCTTTGGGTTGGTAGTGTCGTGTGGTGCAGTTTACAGAGAGTCTGAATAGTGAGAGTCGTTACAATATGCAAATTTATACAATTCTCATTAAATGATATTCTATAACTCTTGAATTGTAACTGTATGATGCGCACCGAAGTTGTGCACTGTTAGGAACTAGAGATGAATGTTGACATAAAACAGAAATAAAAGAGCTCCGTCTAAGATTAACTCTTTCTCTCCGTAACTATTTACCACATTTTGGTGGAATTAACGCTGGCGTCGTCAGTTAGGAGAGAAAGAGTTAAGTCTAAGATCTAGAGAAGAAGCTGTACTGAAGACACTGTTCACTGCTGTGTGTTTGTGATGCTCTGTGAACAAAGACCTGACCTCGTTGAATTGCCTTCCTGAGATCGTTACACTCTCTATGTGCATAAAAACTTAGGATATGGCCAAGCTCTCTTCGTCACCATATTTATAATTAAATCAGAACAATACATGAAACAATTTAAATAGTTTTATAGATCCGGACATTCTATTCAAAATTATTGCAATATGAAAACAAGCAAGACTTATCTAATGGAAAAAGATCCGAACACAACACAACTATATCTTCCAATAATGTATAAGTTATTTCCCTTATTCGATACCAAACAAAATAATTAATAAGTAATCGACTACTTAAAATTTTTAAAAAATTGATTCATGTTTTGTTAAGTACGATAAATAATTGTTTAAAGTTTCAACTTGATCCGAAAACTGTTGTGTGAGAAATAACGTTTTCAACTATCTAAGGGGACGAAATCCTACACATTTAGCCGTATCTGTGAATACTGAACGATTAATTTCTCTTGTTGGCATCAAACCGAAAAATTAATAGACCTCATTCACCAATCGTAAACAAACAACATTTTGCCACGTGGTTCGCTATATCTTCTATACAAATTACGCAATCCATAAAGGCTGTCACGTGATACGTAATTTTCATTGCTTTTCAATATTATCACTTGGTTATTTTTTTTCTTATCAATAAATGTTTTGTCTATACCAATGAATAACAGTGCAAAGTTTCAACTTGATCTGAGATTAGGTGTGGGAAAAATAAAGACTACGGACTTCCTAACCAGATAGATACATATTGTGCTACATATTGTAATTCTTAAGGTATTTTTTGGTCCTTATTTGAATGTACAGCTTTGTCTACAACTATAGGTCACTCCCTTTCGTAAAGATTTTTTTTCTCTTCTAGGTAGAAACCTGGTAGAGAGCAGGCATCTCTGCATTAACTCATAACATTGTGTTCAGTCTCATGTTAAAAAAAAAAGCCTCTATTATGTAATTGAATTGGAATGTTTCGGATCGATTTCACGCAGGCGTTATTCATCATACAGTGAATTATTTCCCCTTCATTAGCAATTCAGTATTTAACAGTTAATGAATAAATAAAAAGAAGTAATAACAAGAAGAGGAAAGAAAGAAATAGGAACAACAACAGAAAATGTGGAGTATTCGTCCAGTTACCATAACGAGACATATCGATTCTTTTCTCCAAGACTCAGCGGGCATCGATTCGAACTCAGGTTCGATGCCTGAACCTCCCAGTTGCCCCCCCCCCTTTTCCCGCTCCCCCCCCCCCCCTCCTGAAGTCCTGGTGCGTAGTACTGCCCTTACTCCTTATTGTACTTTATGTTTTTCTCTACTTTCTTCGATTCGATTCCCGCCCCCAACATTAAACACCTGGGCGTGGTTCTCATCCGTGCATCTGACATATTCGTGTTCACCTGTACCGTGAGATTCAGAGACCGTAGAAAAGAAAAATGTTGGAAAAAAGAAAGAGGCGGGGTGTGTGTGTGTAAACCAATGTACTTTATGAATAGAACGAATCCGAAAATGCGAGTCATTTAAAGATGAAACTTACATTTGCGTTAGTAAGTTCTCAATTAACTGTATTTATAATTAGGCTATGCCCCCTTCAGTAACGTAGCTTTTAGTTTTCAACAGATTGGACAGTTGCAATGTTTTTTTGCAGTTTATGTTTGTTAAATTGTTAAAAAACGGAAAAGGGGGGGGGGCAATTTTTAGAAGTACAGTAAACAAACCAAAAGCTGCATAGGATTAATTGTTTTGGTATTGAATCCAACACCTTCCACTCGTCTTGCTAAGAAGAGAACAAAAAAAAATTGAGTAGCTACGCCCATGTGCTATCTCTAATATATCCTTTTTAATCCGTTAAAGTCTGGAAACACAAAAACACACACAAACACAAACATATATTTGGTGTCATCATATCGTTATCTCGTCATCACCAGCTTACATTATTTATTATCTAATGTCTATCATCAGTCATTATTTATAAAAACATCATTTATTATCTGTCTTCTATCATCTCCATCTATCGTTGTCATATTACAACTAGCGAACGAGATAACGGCTATCCGATGTTATAGCTCACTTAATGCCCCTTTTTACAAAGTTTATATCAACTCTGTCTGTCGGGAACAATTAGTGTACACGTTAGTTAACGTTCCGACACCCCTTTCACTTTGATAGGCCTCCCCTTCACTTTGAGACACCTCTCCCCCTTCACTTTGAGACACCTCCCCCTTCACTTTAAGACACACCCACCTTCGATCTAAGACACCACCTTCACTTTGAGACACACTCCCCTTCACTTTGAGACACACTCCCCTTCACTTTGAGACACACTCCCCTTCACTTTGAGACACACTCCCCTTCACTTTGAGACACAGCCACCTTCGATCTAAGACACCACCTTCACTTTGAGACACACTCCCCTTCACTTTGAGACACACTCCCCTTCACTTTGAGACACATCCACCTTCGCTCTAAGACACCACCTTCACTTTGAGACACACACCCCTTCACGTTCCGACACCTCCTTCACTTTGAGACACACTCCCCTTCACTTTGAGACACATCGCCCCTTCTCATTGAGACACCTCACCCTTCACTTAGAGACACCACCTTCACTCTAAGATACCTCCCCCTTCACTTTGAGACACGTTCCCCTTCCCTTAGAGACCCCCCCCCTTTTCACTCTAAGATACCTCCCCTGTCACTTTGAGACACCTCTCCCTTTACGTTGAAACGCCACCCCCTTTTTCAATAGAGACTATATTCTTCCGCCATCCTTGACATTCAAAAGAAACTGGATGTATCGATTTTTAAGTGTACTTCAAGTCTTCAGAAATGACAAGCATCATCTGATGAGCCACACTCTTAAATCTGGTACACGTTATTTAACTTGTCATCTGACATCTCGATGACATTTCTGGTGAGACTATGTCAAAGTGACACTATGGTTTCACTATTTAGCGCAGCCAGTCAAGCGAAGTTTGGATGCGGGATGGGAGAGGGAACTGCGGGAGAGATACGGATAGGTGATTGGTGGAAAAAATGAGTGGTCAAATTAAAATGCGAATAATTTGAAACTGGATGACAGGTAACGCGCTCATGACAACGGATGTTGGTCCTTTTTTTTGTTAGGACGTTTATGTAAGGAATCTTCACTGACGACTAAAACCTATGCGGCCGCAGAGGGCCACGCAATTTCATCGACCCCGCGCGAATTCTAGGTATAAATAATTAAATTAAACCATTTTAACTTATTATTAAAGGGTTCCTGGAATTCTCCTAAAATTCTAAAATATACGAAAAAGTCACGAAAATCTTCTGAAATTATTAAATTCTTCAGAAAACTGATGCAAATTTCCTTAAAAACAGACAAAATTGTCATTTCAGGGTGTCATTCAATATGGACAACGTTAATGCTACTCGCGATAAAAAAAAATCGGCATTGTCAGCTTTCGTTTAATCTAAATATAATAATAAGGCGAACCAAGAGGTTCAAATACTTAATTGATTTTTATAGTCCCTGGCATACAAATATAAATCTAAATCAATCTCGACCTCTAAAAAAAAAAAAAGACAAAAGCGATATTTTGCTAGTCGATAGTAAAATTAAAAGGCAGATTATAGTGGATAAATATGAAAAAGTTATATTACTAATTTGAGCATGAAACCCAGATAATTAAGTGAACATTGCTTATTTTTAGACGTATACATTCTATTTATGCTTGGATTAAAAGAGCGTATTGCATTTAGTTTCTAAATTGTAATGTTTATGTTCTGAAATGGGTTATATTTAATATTTTTTTTTAGTGTGTGGTGGTATTAGATTGTTACAAAGCTTCTATCAACTGTCTGTCTGGTACACATTTTGTACACGTTATTTCTTCCACACCCATTCTTGAATTAAGCTGAAATTTTGCACAACTAATTATTGAACATGAATGCATTTAAAAATTAACCAATTAGTTAATTAATAAGTGGTAATTAATTAATTTTGTGTGATATCTAAAAGGGAAATAAACTTACAGTATTAAAATGGCTGTAAATGTACGGTTCTTTCCCTTTTACACGTTTTGAATTTTTTTCAAAGTATTTTTTTAAAAATACTTTAATTGTTAAGGGTTGAGTTGTGTGATTCTGAAAATTCGCGATATTAAATTCTCAAAGTGTGTGGAATACTGATAAAACTAACATCAACATTCGAACCTTAGCATAAATGTGTGATTCTATATTTAACTCAAGGGACATTACACTCATTAACTTGCTGAGATTGTTTTCATCTGTTACCTCCCCTATCCGACTGCTGTGATTGAAGACTATTTACTTCGGATTATCGATTATTATTAACTTTTTTTTTTTTTTTTAGAATGTGTAGACTTCTTCCAACCAAGGGAGTAAGGAAAGAGTGTGGGAAATGGTGGGGAAGAGGCCAGGTGAGGAGGCGCCCAGTCACGGAAAGTGGGGGCGGACGGCAAGGACGGTGGGGTGTCCCTCCCCATAGGGTAATCGATACGTCCTGCACGCACTGTCAACAATGACCAGCTTGAGAGTAAATAGTAACAACTCCTGCACCACGCGGGAGGGATGGTCACGGTCGTTCCAGCAGAAGTGGGGGGGGGGGGGGGTGGGCGGGGGAGTAGTCTGGGAGTTTTGGTTATCTATCACCGCAAGGGAACAACGAACATCGCCACAGGGCACAATTAGACCACCTCTAACCACCTCGCTGACGCAGTCCTAGTTTTTGCGTGTGTCGCTTATCAAGAATTTAAATTGGTATATTGTTGGTGACTCTGTCGTCGAATAACTAGGTTTTCCTACTGCAAATGATACTTTAATACAGTGTTTCCCAAACTGTGTTCCGCGGAACCAGATAGTGTTCCTCGAGGCCTAAATAGGTGTACCACGAACTACTGGAATAATTCACTAGTAGGCTGCCACGTGAATTAGCCTCTCTAAAAATAAGCAAAGTTAAGGACAAGTGTGGGAAACACTGCCTTAATAAATAAACGGGTAAAAACAATAGTGCATGCCCCATGTGGAAGTTGCATCATGTATTGTTCCACCCACTGTCAACCTTAACCATTCCTAAGTAAAGGAATAAGCTTAACCTTCACCTAATTTTTAGTCTTTTGGTACGTCATGGCACCACACAAGATTTGTTAACCACCTTTCTCCATTCCTATCTGTCTTTTGCTTGGATAGAGCCTCTTTCAATGGCAGGCCCGTCTATTTTTTTAATGTTGTTTTCCTATCCCTTTCTTTGTCTGCCTCTTCTTCTTCTTCCTGGTACTGTTCCCTGTAGGAGGCTCTTTACAAGCTTGCCCTCGAAGACCTTGTGATATGGCCATAGAGTTCTAGTTTCCTTTTTTTTAACAGTATTTAGCAGGTCATCGTAGGGTCCAATCGCTGTAGTAACCGTCTCTAATCTTGGTGTGTGACGCGGTCTTTAAATGTAGGGCCTAATATTTAGGATACTTCTGTAGCATCTCAATTCCGTTGTTTGGAGTCTCCTCTGTGGCTGATTTTAAAAAAGTATCTATACGTACTCAACAATTAATACTTATGTATGCTTTTAGTAACTTCTAGACACTTAAAAATCTTCTTATGTAATTGAACCTAGTTTCGTGTTCTAGATTGAATTCCTTACATTCACATCTAATGATAGAATACGCATGCAAAGACTTTTAAAAACTAAACTGTTTTCTTTTATTCTTAAAACTTTTTCAGATTAGTTTGTCATTTTAGCTCTCATTTTTAGTTTGTAATGTTATCACAGCCCCTTGAGCCTACATTTTGTTTGTTAACAGCGCTTTACAAATTATTATTGTTATTATTATTATTCTCTGTATTACTTCATTGGACAATATTGTGAACATTGACGTTTATGCTTTAAATAGTATTCATCCAACCCTGTGGGCAGGGCCGGACTTAGGCCACTGCAACCTATGCAGTCGCAGTGGGCCCCGCACTTTCATAGGCCCCCGCGTATAACTTATTAAATTAAAACATTAGAACTTAACAATAAAAGCAGGCTTTCCGAGGCTTCCTAATTTTTCTGAGGCTCCTGGACATATCCTGTAATTGATAAATATTCTAAAAAGTCCCGGAAATCTGCTGAAATTAAAAATCTCCTGAAAACTCATAAAAATCTCCTGAAAAATAGACAAAAGTGTCATTTTTTGGGTTACCAATTTTACGCGCGATTAAAAAAAAACGGCACAGTCAACTTCCATTAAAAATAATTATTATAAAGACGAATGCATTTTCTATTACAAAATCTTAATTTTTACATTATGCTAATCTCTACCCAGACTGGGCCCCGCGCAATCCGTTTCGCATATTGCCCCGCAAGTGGTAGGTCCGGCCCTGCCCTTTTGGGGCCCTGGCCTGCTTCAGCACCTCTCCATTCTGATCTATCCTGGGTTTACGTCTCCATGCCCGGACTTTTAGCTCTTGTAGATCTGCCACGTCGTCACAAAACATAGATCTCAATAGATATAATAATTATAATTCGTGCCTGCTCCTTGGTCTTAAATCAAATTTCATGCAGATCCACTTCCGGTGTTTTCAAAAATCATTCAATGCGTGAAAACATTGTATGTATTATTTTCAACTTCTGTAGGGGGATTAAAGGGTTATTTCTCATGAATATTTTTTGCCCAATCATCGCCGCTTCTATATCACGTGACAGGGACGTGTGTACACGTCTGTTGCTAATGACAACGTGACTAGCACCTAACACCATGTCAACAACAAGTTATTACTGTTTCCCCTCCCTCCCCCCCCAGAGGCGGTAATTGTGTTTGTTGTATGTGTGTACTCGAAAGCCAATATGTTTGCTTGTGTGTGTCTGTGCTTTGTTGACATGACAAAACTGTTTATTGTTTTTTTTATTATTCATGACTCAAACATGCAGCAACCTTGGACCATCCCCCTCCATGCATTGTACTCCCCCCACCCCCACCTCTTTCTTCTCACCACACTCTCTTTGCCTTATCAAAGCGGAACAGCGCTTCTCCCCCCCCCCCCCCCCCCCGAGAAATTCATTGTTTAGACCGTAGAATAAAATTATAATGGAACAATAGTTAATAAGACGTAACAGCAGTGATACTACCAGACTTTTCTGTACCTGTGTCGTAGTGAAAAGAGGGAACTGATGCGCTCTTGTGTTTTTATTATTATTATTATTTTTTTTTGTATGAGTAATTGGTCCTTTTTCTGATTCTTTTGTGTTTGTTTTGTTGTGGGGGGGGGGGCATCTTATTTACATAACAATTATTCGCAAAATTCGCTTAATGGTTTGACATTTCAACAAGCCTAACCCATTAAATGCACTCTCCTTTGTATTGAAAACACTTCACGTTTATTTGCAACACCCGTTTAAACTCATAATCAAAGCTAGAATTATAATTATTCAGTTAAAACGAGTTCCACGGTATCGAGTTTAAAAATCGGCACCCTACTTTCTGGTTGCAAAAAACGGTCTTATCACAATACAAAGTAAGTTTGGTTTGCATAGTTTCCTTCAAATGTACTGTATAACACTTACTGCCTATAAAATCCTGTTTTCAAATTGGTTAATAAGTATACGCAAACAATATTCATAGCTTATTTTAAATACTAAAAGTCTCACTCTCGGCTAAACATAAAAAAAAACCGTTGCACCTAGCAGCATATTCTAAACCTTGTAACTGATGAGAAGTAATTTACAACAGAATTCAATTCTTATTAGATTTGATTGTGCGCAACAAGAACAGACTCTTTCATACGATTTTAAAAATAGTTTTTATGTGTGTACATAAAATATACACATCTAAGTTTAAAACAAAAAGTACATTTTGTGCTTTATATCCCTTGCTACTACACTGTCTTGAACTCGATAAAGAAGATTGCAAAATTAAGAAACTAAGATTTTTTTTTGTAAGATTGGGAGTAGTGATAAGACCTTTGAAACACAAACTTCTTTGTGTTTGTTTATCTTAAAGATGGTTGCTATGTGTGTGCATTAAATATGGATACTCAATTTTACAAAAAAGGCAAAGCTCTTAGAAGACCAAAAGACTGCTATTTTGAGCGCGATTTAAGCGATTGCAAAGAAGTCTTTAGTACCTTTTATTCAATCTAGCCAGCGGTTCTCAACCTTTTAAGCTCGGCGACCCCTTTTTACAATATACCTCTCTGCCGCGACCCCCTCCCCCAATAGACACACACACAGCAATAGAAGAATAGACAATAACAATCCTTATTTTTGATGGTCTTAGGCGACCCTGGCAAATCGTCAATCAACCCCAAGGGGGTCGCGATCCACAGATTGAGAACCCCTGGTCTAAACGTTAAAACATACATACAGATTTTAAAAAAAATGGAGGAAAAAAAAGCAGCTTTTAACCTTCCGTGGTAGATCTAATTGGTCTAATCACATGACTTCCCCTGGAACGTGTAGGTGAAGTATTTCTACACTGACCTTTTGATGGCTTATGCACAGGTCATGTTAAACACTTCAATTATGATGTTGTAAAATGTTTTACATGTTTCGGATGTTCCTTAAGAGTTGAAGATAATCTACTTCCAAGTCCAAAAGTCCCGCAGGGCGACGGGGAATGGCAGCCTGCAGGATATGAAACCTGGAACATCGAGATAACCTAACAACAGTACAGCTCGCATTCCAGGCAGCCTTCCGAAAGGTTCAAGAGGTTATCGTCTGGCTATCACGATGCTCATCCATTAGCTAGGAATTAATAATCCAAGAAAATAAACTCAATGCGATCTTACTGAAACCGACTGCTCAACCACTGAACCACTGTTGTCTTCTTTAGTAAAGAGTGCAACTGAGGTCGTTCTGCTTGGCGCACTGGGCAGTAATTTGTCTCCATTGAGACTGGTCAGTCAGCGGCAGTCTCAGCTTCATTCCAGCTGGTGTCCTTAGTACTTAAAGAGTTAATAGAACGCTATGTCATGCGGGGTCGGCCTTGTATCCGCTTTCCTGGCTTACTGGAGAGTCACAGTGCCATCATGAATAAAATCCATGTATTTATCAATACCAGCAGGGGCGGACTGGGTATCAAAATCGGCCCGGGCTTTGCCATATGCACCGGCATGACATATATTTTCGGTGTTGGGGGATTTTTACCCCACTCCGCAATTTATATATATATATAAGTGTGTGTGTATATGTAATTAATATTCATTACATTCTGATCTTTCATTCTTTGAAACGTTTTTTCTACCCTAGAATACTCTCTTCCTATAATTAGTGGAAAGACAGTACACGCCGCCAAGGGACAGGAAGGGAGTCCGGGGGAGCGCTGGGAGCTCACCCAGTGGGGTCCGAGGCGAAGCCCCGGAACCAATCATCATTTCCGTTATTTTAAACGTTAAAAAATGCATATCTGAGGTATATACAGTGCAGCCTGCTACTCTTCCGCTAAAAAATTCAAAAAATAAATTTCTATTCACTGGATACCAGTGACTGGTAGAAAATGGTAAAATACTTTAGTTTTTGTATTGGAGGGGGGAGGGCAACCACAAAACCCCTTTTGGCTACGCTCATGAAATTTGGTGACTGTAGTTTGCTTAACTTGGCTGCACTGGGGCAGTAAGTAAAGTTTCCCTTTTAGACAATGAGGTCTGAGGCAAGTGATGGTTTGAACCCCTCCCCTCCGAATACGCCCATGTGTTATATTATAGGTGTAAGCCTAATTCTCTACAAAATATAAATAGTTTGATAACGCATCGAAAACTGGATGGATGTATTCGTAGGATTACATATGTAGTCTGAAAACTATAAACAATACAATAGCAGACTAATGAGTTTGAAGCTCTTGGTATTTACAGTCGTTTATTCAAAAAATAAGATAGTTACGTACTACGCATCTTATGTGTCAATCTAGTCATGCAGGTTGATCTGTGACTTAAAATATGCTAAATCATTTGTTTTCTGGCTGACTCAGGCAACCCATTCCATTAAAAGATTTAAAAGATAAGAGAAAGCAGAACGGTTAAAGAGGTACTTACTTAATGTGAAAAGCTCTTGCTTCGTCCTAGTATATGCTCATAAACGCGATTTGTATATATATGAATATATCATGACCCATTATTTAAAATATAAATTAAATCTCCTTTCATTAAATATCGGATGTGACAGCGCTATATAAATTATTGTAATAGTTTTCATCATTAATGACTTCATACTAAGCATACGTTTGCTATTAATTAAAATAGTATAAAAAAATTTTTTAGATCTAGATTTATTTTTTATAAAATAATTTTTTTGTAAGCCTGAAGTGTAGTATTTTTTAGATCTTTGTTTTTAAAAATAATCAAAAAGAAACTTACTATTTCTTTTCAAATCGCTGAAAGTAGAGCTTTATACCCACATTGAGCTGTGAATAAGTTCGGCGGTTTGCAATTTCGCGGCTGTGTGCATGTGTTCAAGTTAATTTCTATTTAGTATTGTTGTAGGCTAATTGTAGCGCCTATATTTTAAATATTTTTTTTGCTGTTATATTAATGTTTTCTAACTGAACTTCTCTCATCCCTCTTTTTCGTTAACTGACAATGGAACCATCAAAAGACGGGGGAGGGAAGGAGCAAAAAAAAATGGGAGCGTTATCAAAGGTCCATGCCGACCAGCAACATGATTAGGCCAAACACAGCCTCGAATCAAAGCAGTCTATGCCGCTGGTGCATAGCGGAAAGTACAGTTCTAACGTTTTGCAAATGATAATACGTATTTTTCTTAATATTCTTGTTGAATTTCAAACAAAATTAATTGTAATAATAATTTAAAAAACAACAATACGAAAACGTGTTCGGGCCTTTGTGTCTTGCTCTGCTGTCACTTTTTTTTTTAAAGTTGTCTGCATTGACATTTTTTTTTCTTTGGTTGCGACCATACTGGCCCATTTGGTACCGGCCCACCGGGCATTTCCCCTTTTGCCCATATTGCCAGTCCGCCCCAGAATACCAGCCTCAGGTAGTTTCTTCTGATCCGCTGGCCAGACAAGATCTCGAATGAGAAACAGTGGCTAAGAACAAAGCAGCCGCCTATGGAAGTAGGTATCCTGAAGATGGATAGGTCACACCCTTCGCAAGCCTGAATCCAACATAAGGCAAGCCCTCACCTGAAACCCTTAAGGACAGAGGAGATGGGGACGGCCCAGAAATACATGGCACCGCGATTTGGATGCAGATGCCAAGGAAATGGGCAAGTCGTGGGGAAAGTTGGAGTGACTCGTCCAGACCCGAGACGCTTAGAGGAAGCTGGTTGGGGGCTAAAGGCAGAGATGAGATAAAGACGCCATGCCATGAGGTGTCGGCCCTGTATCCGCTTTCCTGGTTTCGAAATTCATGCCGCTGTGGTCATCGAAAAGTATGATTCACGATGTCCAGCAGATTTGACAAAGAGATTCTATTGTTACATCTTAGATCTTAGCCGTATAACGTAAACATAAAATTGAAGTAATATATATATACAGGGGAAGAAAGAGTTGATAGCCTACCGCTATTGAGAGAATGAACCACCGATCTTTTGCTGCACTTCTGCATAGCCACTTAAATAAACAACATATTTAATAACGGAGTCAACAAAAACGCTAGCTGTGGCATTCATACTCTCCCGCCTTGACTACTGCAACGCCGTGCTAGCAGGTATACCTGATGACAAAATAGCCAAGCTGCAACGTATACAGAACAACGCCGCTCGAATAGTCCTTAGAAAAACTAGACAAGATTCTGCTACTACGCTCTTGCGCACGCTCCATTGGCTTCCCGTGACAGCGAGAATCGATTACAAGGTCGCCACACTTTGTCATCAGTGTATATATAACAACGAGACGCCCTTGTACATTAGCGAACTGATTACTCCATATGTCCCCCAGAGAGCCCTGCGTTCAATGGACTCAACGCTTTTAGTAGTGCCACGTTTCTCCCTCAAAAACTACGGTCTGCGGGCTTTTTCAGTTCACGGACCAAAGGTTTGGAACTCACTCCCAATTGATCTCAGACAGACAACATGCTACACCACTTTTAAGAAGAACATTAAGACCTATCTGTTTAAAACTTTTTTAGATAAACTGTCATCTTAGGTCTTGTGTTTTTGTTTGTAATGTTGTTACAGAGCCTTGAGCCTACATTTTGTTTGTTAACAGCCCTTTATAAATAAAATTATTATGACCAAGATTTCTTTTTCGCCTCGTCATTTTCAAATCCAAACTAATTGTAGAAATCTCCGAGTCCTTTTATTTACTTGCCATGTTTGAGCTTTGCGCTGGGAGTAATCTATTGCGCTGTATCTGATCACTGGGAGAAAGGGAAGACAATTGGGAAGCTGGGAGAGGTAATCGATCGCTACTAGATCTTGCATTGTTTCCCTTTGTCAGACAGTTCATTTTTAACCACTTAAAAAGAGACTATTACGCGGTTCAAAGTAAACCGCAGCAGCTTGATCTCGCTCGACAGACATGGCCTTAGAAGTGCCCGTAGCCCCGAGAGGGTGTCCTATCAGGGCCACCAATATTTGTACGACGGGCTGACGGTGGCAAAAGATTGCCTCATTCGCCACCCCCTAGGGACGTGTGTAGCCTTTACTGTTAGCCCATATGTGCTATACTTTGTGTCGGCAGGGTCTGTTCTTTTGGCTATTAGGTTTATAATTTAAATAAAAGATACTTTAAGAAAAAAAGCTTATATAAGGGGAAGAACGCCACGCTTCAAGCCCTAGCGCCCAATACTGTAAGATTTCTTTTCCATTTTCGATTTCAAACAATAGCTCGACTCTACCAGTGCCAGAGAATGACAATAAATTTTATTTCTACAATAATAATAATAATGATAATAATAATAATAAATTAATAATAATAAAATAAGTTCAAGACGTGGTAAAAACGGCATTGGGATAAAAATAGGATAAGTATTAACAGATAAGTATTAACAGATAAGTATTAACAGAGAAGTATTAACAGAGAAGTATTAACAGAGAAGTATTAACAGAGAAGTATTAACAGAGACGTATTAACAGAGAAGTATTAACAGATAAGTCATCTTAATGCAGTGGGTGCGGAGTGGGAGTGGGGAGGACAATGAGGCGGCGTACGTTCTATCCCGAGAGTGACCGCTGGCCGTTCCTATATTCGAGGTTTTAACCAAGCCACGACAATAATCCAGGAGTGGGTACATGACAAATGGTTGAAATCCTGGGATGGCTCCAACAATGACCGTGGCGTCTGGCAGCATGTGCTCCGCCCGAACCGAGGCGGTCCATGGTGGCAGCCAAAAAAGGCCGGAAAAAACCATCATTGCCCAGTGCAGAACTGAGCACTACCCCAATGGTGCTTATTTTGCCCGGTTCCGGCCCAATTTTCCGACACTGTGAAGAGACAGTGGAAACAGTGGCGCACATCTTGAAAGAGTGTCCGCAGCTCGGAGATCTGCGATGGAATGTATCTGCAGAGTCAGTCGACCTGTATTGGAGCTATGAGGCATTACGCCAAACGGCAGTTTCTCGCCTGAGCTCTACAGGAAGAGTAGCCCTTCAAGTCCTGCTACCCATTGGAGTTTTCTCAGATAAGACAAGAGATATGAACTGTATAGATTCGTAACTATGTAATCTGAATTTGAATAGAGTGACAAAAAATATAACTTATACATGGTATTTGCCGAAGAGTTGGTGTTATATTCTAAGACTTCAGTATTCTTTGACTTAAAAAGAATATTATTACCACTACAAGGAAGATACTTTTGCTAGTCAGACAAATAATAGAAAATTTCTGGCGACACTGACAGAGGAAGACTATCATGAATTTTAATTTCATATCAAGAATATTAATCACGGTCCTGGCATTGCCTGAAAATGTGTGCTGGTTAATTTTTTTATTACTATTGTAATACCAGAAGATTATAGTTATATATCCTCTTTGCTTTCCAATATATTCTATAAGTCAAATTCTCAAGAACGCAACACTAACATACAAAGTTGCCTAACATGAGATGTATGCGTTGCTAGCCTGCTACACGTGACGGAAGTGACGTGATTACAGGGAAACGTTGCGTGCTTAACTCAAGTTATGGGTTCAGAAAAAACCCAAAGCTAAACTTTAATTAAAATTCGCCCTCCTGTCTGAAGACGTCATCAAGAGGCGTACACGCGGGAGGCTACATTTTGCTTAATGATAACAAACGTACCCCCTTATTGATATTCCAAACTAGTTAATGTCAAACTGTGTTCGTAACTCTTCATGATTACATTACATTCTTCTTTCTTATTACACACTTTTCTTATCCCCATGATCACGCAGTAACCAAGATTTGAACTAGGCTCTTTTTTTATTTGTACGCATATCAAGGGCCACCAAATTTGTGATTGTTATTAGAAGTGTGATTACTTTCTTGAAACTCTAGAGAAAGCGAAAGGCCACTATTTAAATTAAAGCCATTGTTCTGTTTGACAGGATTCCGAGCCAATGCTAATTCGTTATACCCCTTGTTTTTTCGGGGATCCTTACCTAAGACACCCTGTACTAGTGAGCAAGGATGAAGGCCGAGCACCCTGCGGAGATCAGTCTCATTTTCTTTCTCCCTACCACATAAGGACGACTCCCTTAGGAAAATGTTTTTGGCTCTTTTCCATTCCCCTCTAGTGCAATAAGAAGTTACAATGTGGCAGCCCAATGGGCAATACAGAACTTCGATATATCCAACATCCTAGCACTTTTATTCATTACAACGAACAATACTTATTTATCTTTAGTTTTGCTTAGGGCTTACGCCTCTTTTTTTTTGGTGGGGGGGAGAGGGGAGGATGACATCATGCTCATTTTTGGCTTACCTGGCCACGTGCCGTTTTGTTTGTAAACCTACAGCTGATAGTAAATTTACAATTGATATCAGTAAGGTTCAAGTCCACAAGTTGTTTTTTTTTTGGGGGGGGGGGGGGAAGCTTATGTTTCTTTTGTTTTCCGGCCTCATAACACTGATAATTCAATTAATATTAATATTAGGGAGGTTGAAGTCTAACGCTCCAAACCACCAAACTATCTTCACGTTTGGTTACCGAGACATTGTTTAGAACTACATTACCTATCCTTATTTTAATAATTATTTAATTGGGAACAAAACTTTGCTTGATTCTGGAAATGGTTGTTTGCATTTCTCTGAAGATCATTGAATGTGTATGGTTTCCTCAGAGCGTGAGTTGAACTTTTTAATCTTTTTGTTTTAAATACAACGAATGTAGACAGACGTGTCTTGTGGAAAGGTGCAACGTTATTATTATTTTTTATATATTTCAAATATTAAATAGTGATATAGGTGGTCGTTGACTTGTATCACCGAACTGCTGGAATGACAACTAAACCGCTGTAAACGTATTACATCTCACCTTATAACTTAATAACTTCTTTGTGCACAAAAAAAAACAAACAAAATATAACTTTTATTATAACATAGACAAAATCAACTTGATATGAAATGAAAATAAAAGTAGTAGACTTTAGTAATAATATAAAATGTTTTGTTTTTTTTTCCCACAAAATCTAGCTCACTACAATAACACTTCTTTTCAGCCTCACGTTCTGGAGTCTTAGACCGCTGTCGACGGTGCTACATATATTTTGCATCGTATAAAGCTCATCACTAACCTCTTCCCACCGTCAGCATAGAAACACTCAAACACACAATTCTTAACAAATAGCCAACATGTTTTGAAGGAATGTCTTTTATTGTTGAGGATGATTGTATATTGTGAGCAAATGGTTTATGTTGATTGATATAGGCAAGTCGTTGGTAAAGGTAAGTCGTTCTTCCTGAAGTGTATGTACATCTACGATGGTTTGAGTCGTTAGTGTTTGATACGAAGAGGGTTTTAATCTAAACTATAGTCTGTGGTTTTGTTTTCTATCTTTTTCTTCCAATGATTCTTCTTCTTCTGTTTCTTCCAATGATTCTTCTTCTGTTTCTTCCAATGTTTCTTCTTTCTGTTTTTTTTTTCCTTCTTGCGATATTTATTTATATATATTGGGTGGAGCTTTGCAATGATACTTTCTCGTTTTCTTCTTCTGTTTTCTAGGTCAAAGAGAAAAGAGGTATATGGTATTTAGCTTACAATGTATAGTTACTAAAAGTTTGGTGTTACATTTAAACACACAAGATAAACTCCCTCTCCCCCAAAAACGTTACTAGAAAGTACTAAAATATATTCTGTGCTTTTCAACCCTTAACTATAACTTTCAAGTTGATCGTCCTCTTTCTGGTTCATGTGCACACTTGAATTATCTTCCCCTTGTTTTTCCCCCTACTTCGTAGATGTCGCGTTACCATGACAACTGCTCAAACGTAAAAGGAGGAATTTTTTTTTTTTGGTTTTGTTTTATTTCGTCTTTTACCGCTACGCCATGATAATCTCGAGGCAGATGTGTTGTTAAAATGGCACACACTCACTCACATGTTCAACGCGCACACACATTGGCGCTCACGCTCATGGACTAACCATGCTATTGAGGGAATAATAGTGCCGTGTTGTCAGCCTGTATCGACATGCCGTTTCAAAGATTTCTTAGCTTTCTGTCGGATGCAAGCGCGCATTGTCTTGTGTCTTTGTTCTTCGGTGTTTTGTCTTCATTGTTCTGGGCCAGTCACAGCTGTGTTACTCGGCTTTTATAGATTCTAAACAATCTCCCATTGTGCTTCGGACTTCCAGAAGTTGACGGGAAAAAGTTCATCAAAGGTAAACAAATGTGTCATGTGATCGACTTTGGAAGAAGTTTAACTTGAAAGTGTCCTAGGATTAAGTCACAAGTTCGATCTAGGTCTAAATTTATATCCTCTGAGAAATTGCAATTAAAAGTTGCTTTACACAGGGCGGAGATATTAAAAACGAAAGTAGCTTTTTGTGTAAGCCTTCGATCTGTAAGTGGAAGCTTTACTGGTTCGAAATGTGGTGAACCCCTACAGTGATGCATATTTCCACCTTTTCTTCTTTGCACGATTGTTTTTAAAATGGTGTAAGATGCTTTGAATATCTATACACTTTTATAATTATATGAAAACTTTGTTGCTGTACATTTTTGACCAAGATCAGAGCTTATCAATAAAGTAGTAGGCCTACTATTTAATTAAAGTTTGTTTCAAGACAATCTAGCTGTAACATTGTAACTACTTTGACTAGACCACATTTCCCATTGGATCTGAAAGAGGTCTTACTACTCACTTTCTGAAAAATACCCAATTTTCGGCTGGAGTTTCTCCTGAGGCTCTTACTGTCTGTTCTTTTGGAAGTAACCTTTACAACTGGGTATGGAGGTCTCTGAATCGCCTACTCAGAGATGTACAGCCGCCGCGCGCCTGCAAAGGATGACATGACCGACACTAGGGTCAGGGAGAAGATCCGTCACTTCGAGTCCTTGTCCAACATGGCCAAGAGGACACGCTTCGTCTACAACAACGGGTTTTCATTTGAGGAGAGACTTTTGAAAAAGGTAGGCATTGTGGTCTGTGAGGGAGCAGCGTTACAGGAATGTAGATATTGGTTTATGACTTGAGTCTGGCCTTGATGTTATCCAGGTGGCATGTTACTCAATGTTTAGTAACCATGTGACAGATCAATAAATTATAAGAATAATTGTTTGGCGAAGGGAAACGGTCCAATTGTTTTGTATGTATTGTGTTTTAAAGTTGTGAGTGTTAATGCCACATTCTTTGAGTGAACTCTTGAGAGTTTTATAATGACGAAATGAAGTGTGGTGTCTGTTTTAACTCAATGGGGAGCGAGTTCCAAGACTTTGGTGAGAGTACTGAAGAGATCCTAAAGCATCCCATTTTAGTAAGCAGTACTATATTATTCCAACAAAATCTTCAAACTATAAAGCATCAAGTATTTATAGTTACATGTCATTGGTTTGGGCAAGGGTGGTAATATAGTTGATGTGATAAAGAAGAACTGTTTATAGATGTGAATAATTTGGTCGTGTTTAAACTATAAAAAAAAATATAAGGCAGTCGCTGATTTAAACTAACAACATGAGTTTTAGAGGTGTGCTGGCTGAGTGGTTAACTTGCTCTTGAAATCGAAGACTCTCGAGTTCGAAGCCCGGTGATGACTTGCATTTTGAATTCATTAAGAAACTATGATTGTATTGTGACATAATCATACATTCTCATGATCTATCTATTGAATGAGCAAAACATTTATATTTTATTAAAGTTGTCTGAATTTACATACAAATTAAACACAATTTTCTTTACATTATAAACCACATTTATACTTGACTTTAAGGGTAACAACTTGACCATTAAAACCCTGATCCACATTATCCCGTTAAACCTGTTTCTTTTTTATTTCAAATAGCCTTGAGCCACTTGACCAGGTGAATGGCGCCATTATTCCCGCCACTTATCGGCGCCATTCAATACGTTCTAGACGCGAGTGTTGCTCCATTCAGCAATCTCCCTGCACCTAACATGGCTGCATCGCTATTGCACTAACTGCTGTCTTTCATCTCTTGAGGCTGCTTAGAGCTGGCACGTCATGTATTGTATGACGTCCGTTCTCTGTAATTATATACTTACGTCTAAGTATAGAAAGTTTACAGAGATGTTTTTATAAAGGTCTATCTATTGTTTTGTTTTTTTTCTGCTCTGGAGTTGTTGATTTCTCTGTGGTTATTTTTGGCGTTTGTTTTCTTGTAATAGGCGAGACTATCATTGAAAGAGAGTCCAGCCAATGCGAAATATAGATAGAGGAATGGAACAAGACGGTCGACAGATCATGTGTGGGGCACCAACTGTCCAACAGAGTAAGGGATAAGTGAAGGTTCCTAGTGACAAATAGAAATATTATAACCAAACAGTTTATCGATATATACATTATACAAAAGAAATTCCACTTCTTACAATTTGCAAATGTTGCTATTAAGATCATAGGCAACAAACTGTACTTGAACACCTGTTTGAGAAAAACATTGCTAAGAAAGCTATACAAATTTTAAGCATTAAAAATCACCCTCTTCTTCGTGACTTAAAATTTTTAATATCACATAGAAGATATAGGCCACTGTTCATTACGATAAATAGATACAAAACTTTTATGCTATTTGTCCATTAAATTGATGAACAAACTTTAACTAACTTTGTAAAGTTTGCATGTAATGTTCAATAGAAACTGGAGCATGAACGTATATCTTGTGTGCTATCGTGGCCTACAAATTGTTTGCTCTAATATTTTTTTTTACTGCGTAATTGCACAAATCAAATTTCTTCATGGCTAATAAAGATTATAAATATTAACATACCTACATTTCAACATTTCACATAGAACAATTATCAAGTGAGACTTTTACAGGCTACATGTAGCTTAAGTCACAAATGCCAAACCTACGATCCGCGGGTCATATCGGCGCCTTCGACATTGTCACGGAGGTCACGGTCATATCCGACCAGGTGTTTACTGGCCCATCGAAAATTCTGGATATTGTTAAAACAATTATTAATAATGAAGTGCAGAGGCTCGTTTCCGTTGGGGTCAACTAATTTTCGTTTTGTTGTAATATAGCCCGCAACTTTAGCGTCATAAATGTGTACAGTCTCAGGACGGGTAAAAGAAAGGGATATATTTGATTATTGACACTAGCACACTGTGTACATTATTTTTGTGTGTGTGACAAGTTGGCTCTGTTGGACTAGTTCGTTTCGTTTCTTGGACTAAAATGTTGAATCACAAATTGGGCCGGAAGTCGCTTTTTTCCTTATATACCTTTGTATTTTTCAGTTCTCTTTTAAAATTAGACTGACATTATTATGCTTTAATTTTAAGTGTACCTGATAGAGAAAAAAAATTCTGCACAAAAAAACGGGTAGTTGGGATATAACCCGATAGAGGCTATAAAAAGAAAAGACCTGAAACTAGCGCTAGAAACTACACATTTACAGTACTTTATTTGATGAGTATTTTACCCAAGATCTGTGTTGTTTTTTTAGGACTAGCTTATTTGAAGTACCCGGCATTTTCCGATACACAATTTACAAAATACACAGTATAAATAGACGTAAGTTTCATTTTTTTTTATGTTAGACAAAATCACGTGGCAAATTTTTGTTTATATCCTAATTCTAAAAAGGAATAATAATAGAATTATACTGTAAAAATAATCACTAAGTTTTTATGTTATTTTTTTAATAGTTTTGAAATTCTAACTGATAAGATTACAAAGAGAGTGTGTTTTTGCAAATGTACACAACTTACACTATGAGTCAGTCAATCTCTTCTAATTGTTTAGCAATGAGTGTAAAAATGTAGGCCTGAATTTAAGAAGTTACAAACTTCAAACAACTAATATATTGCCTCTTCCATAAAACTTTGTATTTAAAAAAATAAATTTATCCAATGCTCGAAATCTGCTTGTATACTTAGGCCCTATATGAATTGATCCAATATCAAAGTATTAAGTAGCAATAACCCCGCCAAAAAAAAAAAATTAAATGAAAGAAGATTGAGCTCTACATATATTTTTGTGACGGTACGCACCGGTACGGGGTACCGGCACCTTTTTTTCAATGTCGGAAAAAGTTATTACTTTTCTTGTATTTCAACATTAATTGTTAATTTATTAGTAGTTGAAAGTTAGGCAATCTATCACTAAGTACATCATCTATTTTTTTTTACAAAAAAGAATCACTTTATATTTGTATAATTTGTATACAGCTTACTTTCAGCCGACATGCCGTATTATTAACAACACCTATATGTGAAAGTCTCAATCATTTAGAGTCTCAGACAGTCATTATTTTAGACTAGATTTAAGTAGAGTCTAGACTTAGATATAGTAGGCCCATTACTATAAAAAAAATAATGTCATATAATATAGCAATTTTATTACTAGGTCTAGGCATTGAAAAGTAAATCTATTAATAAACTATAATAGATCTAAGTCTAAGCACTACCTTATTAAATAAGTAGAAGTATAATAATGAATATTGTATAGATAAAGATTGACTAGATTATAGATAGATCTATAGATAGGCCTAGACCTCTAGTCTAGTAGATTAAGTATAGAGTATAGTAAATGTATTACAGAATTATTAGATCTATGTCCTATGACATAGTCTATATCTAATAATCTAATAATGAATAAACTTTAGTCTTTAGTAATATCTAGACTGTATTCTAATAAAAACTGACTATATGCATAGCATAGGCTAGACTCGGCAATCTAGTCTCAAGATAGAATCTATACTACTACTAGATCTATTCGATTTGTATATATAGATCTAGTCATCTAGACTAGAATTAGATTATAGATCTAAATAAAATAATGGAGAGATTATATGAGGTGTTAGCTAATAGCGTTGCACAAGAAACAAACCTGGGTTTTTCTAAACTCTAATACTTGGTATGTAATTGTAAAACAGCACCTACCTAAATAAATCGTAACTAGAAATAAAAAAAAATTTATTGTAGTATATATAGGTCAGTGGTTGTATATTAAATAGCCTTCGTAACTTCTCCTAATAGAGAAATGCCTTTTGTAATTTCTTTTACAGAAAAAATTGGGCTATTCGGGAACATGTTATGCATAGTTTTTATGCTCAGCAACAAAGCCCATAGCTTATGTTTTCTGTAACAAATTTAAGCTGTTTACAATTGACTATTGCATGCGAAAAATTATTGCAAAAAAAAAAAAATTATATCTAGCGGAAAGTAACTGTAGATTTGTAGCCATAGGTATCAATACTTGTAATTTTTTTTTTTTACTTTTTGATTGATTCATATTTTTATAGGAACAATGAATATTTGTGCAAAGTTTCAACTTGATCCGAGAATGGCTGTGGGAGAAATAACCTGTTGCATGAAATGCACTTGACAGAATGACTTCAAATGACCTTTGTAATAATTAGCATTCTTGAAAAGCCATTGTAGTTTTTAAATGTCTATAATAGCGCTATCAAAGTAAAATGTTTAAAACAAACTTGTGCATAAACTTAAATCAACAGCCTATTTGGTCTTTGTGAGATAAAAAATCAGATTTGTATTTGTATTTTTTTTTTTGAGAAAAAAAGTTCCAGCCCTCTAATTTCGCTGCTCCACTGATTATCATTGAAATAGTCAAGCATAAGAACGGACTCTCATAATGCATTTAACGATCGGTCATTAGAATTAACAGTGAAACAAATAGTGTGAGATATGTCAGCGAGGCTGTAGGACTACACCTGGCATTCTGAACCATATTGAACATCACAAGTACAAAACAAAATATAGCAACAAGAAAACCTAAGAATAAATATCAACAAAACAAATAAGAGCGAAACATAACAACATTCATTACAGCAATACATGACAACAATTCATAACAACATAAGAATACGTGTCAACAAAGTCGCAATAATCAACAAAAATAACAATACGTAACAACTATATATAGCAACAAAACATAACAACTTATTGCGAAAATACGCAAAACGAGAACAGCAACAACAACCAAATCCATAGCAACAACTATAACAACAACAAAATGAATAAAACAAAAAATTAAAAATAAAAAAAACATACACAGCAAAACATTATATACGTATCTACAATAAATAACAACAAAATATATCGGCATTTAATTGTTACAATAAAAAAAAACATGGCTGAGTGGTTAAGCGCTTACTTCCCTAATCTGGGGTCCTGGGTTCTAATCTGGGGTCCTCAATGAAGACTTTGATTTTTAGGGCGCACTTGAGTCCATCCAACTCAATTGTATACCTGACTTTAGTTGGGGAAAGTATAGCGGTTGGTCGTTGTGCTGGTCACATGACACCCTCGTTAACCGTCGGCCATACAACATATGATCTTTATATAATCTGCCTGAAAAGGAGGGGGGGGGGCTACAAAAAATCAACAACTACAAAAATCCATAGCACCTGCAATATATATATATATATATATACATATATATAACAAAAAACAAAATATAGCTCAATAAAACAAAACAAAACACAAGTTTCTAGCATTTGTTCGGTACAGTTTTATCTAACAATAACAACAAATGTCTCCGGAACTGTTCTAACGTGAGAACCATTAAAAAACCTGTATTGATCTCATGCTGTTTCTTTACCTAGTCAAGATTTTGAAGCAAGTCATTGCCGGGGCTATTTGCTGAATCCATTTAAACCAATTGCATGTTTCCTCCTTGGGAGCTATCGATTTGAGTGCTGAGTGCTCGGCGTAGAACTGACGTGGCTGGTGTTATGGTGGCTCTTTGAACTATGTTCGTCCTGCGTGCCCTTTGTTGTTCTTTCATAATGTTCTGTATGTCAATATGTATATCAGTTATGTTCTTTATCCCTTTACAACTTGCATTAGTTTTTAAGTTCTTTATGGTTCCTTGAGCTTGATTGTTCTGAAGGTTCGTTGTTTTTATTTGAGCTTTGCTTGTATAGAGGGTTCTTTGGTGTGTTTTTTTAAGCTTATGAAGGTTCGTGGTTCTTTGAGCTTGCTTGTTCAGAAGTTCATAGTGGTTCTTTGAGCTTGCTTGTTCAGAAGTTCTTAGTGGTTCTTTGAGCTTGCCTGTACAGGGTTTTTTGTGTGGTTCTTTGAGCTTGCTTATTCATGGGTTCTTCGTGATTCTTTGAGCTTGATTGTTCTGAGGCTCTTCATGGATCTTTGAGCTGTATTTGTTTTGGTGTTCTTTATGGTTCTTTGAGCTTGCTAGTTTGTGGTTCTACTTTTTTTTTCTTCAATTCTATAAATTTTTTTACAAGTCAAACTTATTCGCAATCGAAAAATAAAATTACTTTTATAGTATACTTATGATTTAAAGGTAGTTATTACATTTTTGTTTTGTATTTGAGGTCACTTAGCTAGAAGTTCTATTTTTTTAAAAGTTATTCTTTTTTAAAAGTATCACTAGGTAGTAAATATTAAGTGTACATATTAGAAATAACTGGAGATATATCAACTCTAGAGTTCATAGTTAATAAATAGTTTTCATTGTCAAGACGCCCAGTGGAAGTACAAAATAGCAGCGTTCAAAGCTCAGTGGAAGTATAAAGTAGCAGCGTTCAAAGCTCAGTGGAAGTACAAAGTAGCAGCGTTCAAAGCTCAGAGGAAGTACAACCTAAAAATTATATATTTTTAAAAATAATTCCTTCAATTATCTTCAGCTCTCTTTATGAGGTGGTCGTGGTGGGTCGAGGGATAGAAATGTTGGGCAAAGCGTGAACGTAGGTCAAAACCACTAATGCTCTCAGTGTGGTCTGAATGTTGAATGGTGCGAAAGTTTGTTGAAAAAAAACAAAACAAAGACAGGGGAAGGGAGGCAGTATATTATGGAGATATTTTGTATTATTTGATATGACGGATATATTCGGAAATGAAAGTAATGACATTTCTAGACAGTATTTGTAATTAACACGAATGTCGTGGGTTCGATCCCATACTGGTCATTTTATTTGCTCTTGATTTGTCAATCACATTTAACTTATGAAAAATTAGATCCATACGTTGTTTGAACGTTCATTATGAATTACTTTAAATGATTTTCAAGCTACTTGTATAGAGAGTTCGATTTCATTTAATGAAGTATGTGTTTTTGTAAATAAAATTACAGACGTAGTTTCAAGCAAGAAGATAATTAAGCCCTATGGCTAAGGCTTTTCCGTGTCTTAATTTAGTCGTCAATGTTAATAAGAAACCTAAACTCTATCAAGTCATTGGCTTTCCTAGCTGATTAAGGCAAACTTTTTATATTCTAGAATGGCACTAATTAAGATAGGGCCCTTGTACGAACTAGACCCAGCAAATGGAATAGGAATCGTGCTTTTATCTTTGTGTTTTTTCTAAGTATTTTGTTAGGTTAGATTTTGTATGCTATGGTTCAGTTTTATTTGTTATGTATTATTGCTACTTTAATGTTTGTCTTCTGTTTCTAAGTCTAGTGATTTGACTGATCCTCACTATGGTCTTTTAACCTACACGTTTATTATTTTGTATATGGGGAGTATACCCATGTATTTTCATACAAGTAAGTGTTGTAATGTGTTTTTTCAAGGTTGAAATTAGGTGAGACAAATTTACATACTTTATTTTTTCAGTTACGTCTTTCGCAACTCCATCTTGAAAGATTAAACTAGAGTAAATCTGTTTACTGACATTTCCAAGTTTATCTTTCAACCATTTTAAGAAACGCGTTGTTTAGAGAGGTTTGGAGTTGGGCTGCCACAGTAAAACCCAATAAGCTTTGTTTCCTAGGGAATAACGTTACACTGGATTGTTGATCTGCTCTTCTCTTGCTATTATAAGAATGGAATAAGAAGATCGATATTCATAATTATACTTTCTTCTCGACATGGTAAGGGAAAGGGAGGGAGAAAGGGGGGAGGTAAGGTTGGGTAGAAGGGAGTCAATGGTTATGTAAAAGCGTGACGTGACGAATAAAAAATGTGGGTTTTATTTTCGTTTATGCAAACTGAAGATATTTTATTTCTTAGCTAATATTAGACATTATTTATTAGACAAACAGAACATCTTGACAATATACAAACAGAAAAATCTTAACATTATACTAACAGAAAATCTTAACATTATACACAACAGATAATCTTAACATTATACAAAACAGATAATCTTAACATTATACACAACAGATAATCTTAACATTATACACAACAGATAATCTTAACATTATACACAACAGATAATCTTAACATTATACAAAACAGATAATCTTAACATTATACAAAACAGATAATCTTAACATTATACACAACAGATCAACTTGACATTATACAAACAGATTTTTGTCCAAATAATCAAACAATAAAGTATTGGTTATAAATAGAACAAACATTTGTCACTTACCGAAATATCTTCTTCACATTCACCTTCATCTATCCCTTGGTCTGTTGAACAGTTAGGGCACCACACTTGGTCTGTTGAACATTTAGGGCACTACACTTGGTCTGTTGAACAGTTAGGGCACCACACTTAGTCTGTTGAACAGTTAGGGCACCACACTTCGACAGTCATTAGCAGATCATGGTCGGACCCAGTTGACGTTCTAATCCTGTCTCTAATCTCCTCGTTTGTGATGCGGATTTTGTATGTGACACCTCGGATCTTTCTGTAAAGCAATATAAATCTACATTATATAAAAGACAATAGAAACAGATATAATGTTATAAACAAAACCATACCGAAACTTTTATTTCATGTGACAGCTTAAGTAACAAAGTCTGTCCACTTTTCCCAGTCAGCAGTTTTTCTTAGCAGGATATCAAGAGAGGCCGCTCCATTCTTTTAAGTTGTCCAGCCAGCTTTTTTTTTCATGCTCCCTTCACGAGATGTACAGTTTAGAAAGAGAGCATATTGGCATTTTAAAACATGTGATGTAATAAATTAATTGTATTACCAGCCAAACATAACAAATACAAACAACAGTTCACAATGCAATTGACCTTAAATAAGTTGTTTTGATGGATTATAAAAATCTGGAAAGAGTCGAATTTTTCATTTCTTTCCCCGGTTCTTTCAGTTGATCTGAGCAACCTAAGGCAAATAGTTGTTTTGTTTTAAATTGAATACTAGTATCTCAACATATTCTTAGTTATATCACTCAATTACCAAAATATAATGAAATAAGGTTTGTCTTTGAGGAATGCAGTGCCCTAGTTATTGCTCTATTATTCTATCCCAACGGGGAAGAAATCGCGAGTTTGAGGTAGATCTAAGGATACAGGGAAATGATGTAACGAAATAAGGCAAACGAGCGAGATACTATTTTATCAAGTCTGTCTGTCTGTTTGTCTGTTATAATGCTTGAACACGTTATTTTCCTCACCCCCATTCTCAGATCATGTTAACATTTTTCATAATTAATTAATTGGCATAGACAATACGCATATCAATAAAAACAATTGTCTATTGATTACTGGTTATTATATTTTATATTAACAAGGGAATTTAATTCTGCATTTTGGTTAAATATGTGGTGATTTGTCGCCTTTAATAATTGTTCATGTTCTCATTCTCGGATCAAGTGGAAACTTTTAACAATTATTTATTATACTTAACAAAACATGGATCATTTTAAAAATTAACACATTAGTCAATTCATTATCGGTAATTAATTATTTTGTTTGATATTGAAAAATGAAATAACTTCTACATTCTTGAGTTATATAGTTGTAAGTGCAGAGCTTAGATAAGCTTTGTTATATATTCTGCTTGGTTTTTGTGGGGTTTCTTTTATAAGTCTCAATTCTTGCGATATTTATTGGCAGTTATCTCCCCTCCCCACTCTCACACATCATTGTGGTGACGAGTGGATGTGATAGTGTTCTAGCCTACCGAATTGAAGCTCGAGGGTATGATTCCTAGCAGATGACTTTCTAATTTCTATTGATAAAGTGATAACGCCCCCATATCCCAGCAAGCTTTAACGACCACGTGACACTTGTTGTTGAGAGTCGTGGACGTTTGTCGATGTGCTGACCGCATGTTAGCCTCGTGGATAGATTACTGCAGAAGGAAGTAATCTCAACAATAAATGTAAATATCGACGTTCTTATGGGTAACAAATTTACATCAAAACTTCATCCTGATAAAAAAAAAATAACGAAAGAATACTACCAGGTGAAGAGAATTTTGTTTTTATTCACGGACATAAAAACCAAAAGTTGCCAGATTTATTTCCATCTCTCTACCAATTCCATGTTTTTCCTGCCAGGTAGTAACTGCCTACTTCCACTTGAAAAACACGCTCTCTAAGAAGGGCAAAGGTGAGAAAGTGGAACCGCGGTTCGTCCCGGGACAGCGCTACGTCGTGGAGGAGGACGTCCCGGGACAACGCGACGTCTTGGAGGAAAACGTCCCGAAGACGGAGCTGAAGATAAGTGTCAGTCAGGTGCTCATTACAAGTGTGTGTCGTCTGTCACCTCGTGAGTACAGATAGTGTCACAAACGGATGTCACGTTTTTGGCTTGTCACAATCACGGAATCATTTAATGATAGTGTCACAGTCCGGTGTCACTTTTACAATCAGAAAATTTCTGAAATATTAATGATAGTGTCACAGTCGAATGTCACATTTTGCTTCTCACAATCAATGGCTTTTAGTAATAATCTCCTGGCTTCTACTTCGTGGCTTTGATTGATATGTTCTCTCATTTTATCATTGTTTTAAATTGGTGAAGGAACTACGGCCAGCGGGCTTTATCCTGCCTTATGAAACGGATTTTTTTTAATTAGCTGATGAATTTTGTTAATAATTGGAAATTTTTTTTTACATTCAAACTTCGCACTATTTTATATTGAAATAAAAAAAAACAACTTTTATGAATATACATTCATGTGATTTATTACTTATGGTTAACAAAGCACAGTAAATCTCAGAGTATCTAGCTATTTCTTTCTGCTATTGTGAAATAGCACGAAACAGGAGAAGGATGTGTGGCTCAGAAGTGTAAACCACTTGGCAACCTATCTAAGGGACAGAATTGTGCTTACTGAGAACCTAAAGGCAGCACGGAAAACCCTCTCCCAGATACCACTTACCTCCACTGGTTCACAAAATAGATTGGACCATACACACTGAGCATTCTTTAAGCAAGAAGGTTGTGCTAAATAAAATCTTTTTTTTTATTATTTTTTTTTTATTCTTTTTTAAACAAAGGGAAAGAATTCCGCAGTTAAAACTATATTGTCCAATAATGTAGAAGTTATTTCCCTTAGATTATTTTGCATATTGATGTGCGTTTTGTTTAAGTCAATAAATAATTGCAAAGTTTTAACTTGATCAGAGAATGGGTGTGGGAGAAATAACCGGTTCAAACTTTTTACCAGACAGAGTGAGTTAATATAAGCTATAGAAAAAAAAATTAAAGAAATTTTTTTTTTTTTTTTTTTAATTACCTCTGGTTGGAAGGGAAATAAAAATCAAATTGCTAAATTTTTTTACGATAATTATAAATATGTTTGAATGTTTTTCTCCCCCCCCCCCCCCCCCCATCTTTCAATAGTTTTGTTTTATCGGCGTTTAGTAGAGGGGATGGGCCTGACTTTGTGGGCTCATAGGCCTCGTTTACGGCATGGAAGAAGAACAAGTTGTACATGTCGTGCTCGTCAGCGAATAAAATCCACTATGACCTCCTGACAGAGGAAAAGGGAAAGTATTCATCAAAATTAGTTCTGTAACCTCAGCTGCACTGTATTCTCCCCCTTTAACTTTCATTTCGAAAAGCTTCTATTTAAAGGAATTCGAACTGGCGTATTGTCGTGGGGGGAAACGCATGTGGGTCTGTTTCATACTTTTCAAGCCATCATTGTACATACACATATCGTTATTACTGTCATGCTTATTTGTAGGACGAAGCAACTTTTTTCTAAAACGAAAAAAAGTGTTCAGCTGTAGTGGTCCAAGTGCTAATTTACAATTTAATGCCACTCTCGTGTAGTGCTAGGAAGGTAGAGTGATAATAGTGGTTTGTTAACACAGAAAATAATTTTAGAAAACTGCTTTTATATAACTGTTTCATGTTACACTCAATAAAGTAGATAATAAGGAAATAACTTGTAATGATATTATGTTGATACAACTATAAGAGGCCAACAACAAGAACAATAACATTTTTTGTTTTTAAAAGATAATACCTCCTTTCCACAGCTTAAAGATCAATTATTTTGCTCTTAATAACTAGTGATACCTTCCCCCCCCCCATCCCCCCAACCCCCACCGAAAAGATACTGGTTAAGCGGATGTATAGATCTACTAGACTCTAGACTATTTCATAGATATACCTTTAGGACTAGACTTAGAAGACGCTGATGCGCCAAAATTGCCTGAACATTCATTCATTCAACGCGGGAAGTACCCGCAGACAAGAGAACTCTGTCCTTCTCTAGCCAAATGTAAATGTATTTCTTTTTTCTACTTTCTAAAATTATAACGGACAGACTATAGTAAATCCTACAGTATTGAGATATATGGATGTAAATATGGATATCCTCTTCAATAAGCTTTTTTAAAATATATATATATATATGTATATATGTATATATATGTATATATATATATAAATTTGTTTTTTTTTAAAGGACTTTAGAAATAGAAATAAAAAAATAACAATTGGTTCTGTGCATTGTGTCTTTCCAAATATCATCTTACCTTATTTCGTGTGTGTGTGTGTGTGTGTCGTTTTGACCAATAAACAGAGAACAGCATTGTATTAACAGACTTTCATAAGTTCATAACAAACTAAACACTTTCTTTAGGCGTTCAAAGATTACTCAACTTGACAGTAGGTTTAATGTTGACCGATGTCAACCTTTCTCCTTCTCAGCTAAAACTTACTTTAGCTCTGCCTAGCCATAATGTCGATTAATTAAAGTGGTTACTATATTTAGAGTGGCTTTCACTTTCAGCTTTCATTGCTAAGAATGTTTAGTCTTAAAAGAAAACTTAAAAAAAAAAATATTTTTGCTGGCATTACATAATATCAATAATGCGGACCTGGCCAAGTTCAATAAGTCTGTCACGTATGGGAAACAGTAATCGATTCTCGCTGGCCCTCAAAGAAGGAACGTTAACATGGCATAAACGAATGGGAATCGATTACCTAGTGAAATAAAAGCTTGTTAACGATTATAGATCTTTGAATTGAGTGGAGGCAAGAGTGATTTTGAAAGCTACCGCACATGAGAGGATAGGAAGAGGGTGCGGGGAAAGAGTGACTCACTCACTTTCTTGCCCACACAGCTCACAATGCCTAGAGGAGTGAATGAATAGATAGACTGTATGGGCTCGTTCGATGACAGGATCGATTCTTACCATAAGAGGGTGACAACTGCTAAGTGCGTGCGTGCCTTCGTGTGTGTGTGTGTTTGGGAGTGTCAAAAATGTGTATGTGTGTTTGTTTGAGAGTATGTGTATATGAGTCGCTGTGTGTGTGTGTGCTTGGGTGTGGGCCTGTGTGTATGTGTTTGGAAGTGATTGTATCTGCGTGTGTGAAAGAGAACGCTTTGAAATAATTATGAGCCAGACGCAACATTTTTATGCCTGGTAATTTTCTTGTGAATTTAGACAGGCCGTCCCTCTGACGTGATCCGGCCTGCGGACTGCACCCCATTCTCACTGATGTTATTTCTGTGTTATCGTGCCTGTATAAATATTGACGAAGTACAGTTATTAAATTTGCACGACCTTTAACATGATGCTAACGTTGTAGGCAGTGGCGTAGCTAGGGTGGGCGTAGGGAGGTCCAAATTTGAAAATCCGCCCGGACCCCCACTTGAAAAGGGAGGGGGGGGGGGCAAAATTAGTGTCTGAAAATGTTTTTACATTAAATATTACGCCATTATCACATGTCATGTTGTCGAATGTCAAAATACAGCCCCCCCCCCCCCTTAAAGAGGTCAAGCTACACAGGCGCCCAAATCCCTAGCTACGCCAGTGATTGTAGGCCTACAAACAATTTATTTTGCTATAACTATAAAACAAACAACTAAGATAATATTATCATATTAATATTGCATAAGTTGCAACAAACAAACCTGACCGTAGTTCAGCTGTATCAATGATTCCTAGTCTAATTTTACTACCATTAATTCTATCAACACAATCCTTTTAATGGAAATTTAGTTTTTAGTGTCGGGAATTATTTATTATCAGATTAAATTTTCTGATCTGGAGATCTGGGTCGTTAGGTTTCCTTGAATAGTTTGGCTTGGTAATTCACGACGCTTGATACTCATATGGATATTTTCTCTATTTTCTGCAAACTTTAAAAGCAGACTTTGCAAATAATTAGTACATAATTAAAGACGATTTCAATTAGTAATAACACGACATTCTCGGACCATCAAACAATGTTATTTGAAAAAAAATCTACGATTGATTATTTTATTATCGATTTTTTTTTTATTTTCCCACCACGTCGTGCATAAGAAAGTTTTCGATGTAGACACAAAGTTTTTGAATTGTCGTCTGCTACTCTTTTACAGCTGTCTTTAACTTGTCTGTTGAATTATTTAAAAACAACTGACCTAATTAGCATGAGAAACTTATGTAACACACGTTGTCTCGTTTGTTACTTGACTAGCCATGCGTGATGGAGAATGTCCTGCAGGTATCTCCTCCCCCCCCCCCCCCCCACTCTCTCTCAAAATCAACTCGTTGTTGCAGATGACAGGAAGCTTCTTCCTATTGGCTAGTAGAGGACTGTGACCATTGGCTAACAACAGTGTGTTGTGATGACTGGGCTAATTGGTTTGAACTGAAATCTCATACAGTTGATGTCTACGTCTTTATGTATTTAGTTTATTATTGAACAGTTTTAATCTTCATGTCTCTATTTTCTCAGTTCTCTCCCTTACCTGTCTCAGCTATTGCAATAATTTCTATTTGTACATAGTTTGTAGCCAAAATATTCCAGTTTCACTTATAGTATCTGTCTGTCTGTCTCTCTGTCTGTCAATATCTGTCAGTCTCGGTCTCTCTCTATATGTCAGTCTGTCTGTTTATGTTTGTCTATCTGTCTGTCTGTCTCTTTATAAATATATTTGGGGGGAGGGGGGGTGTGCGGGCGCGGTGGCCAAGTGGTTAAGCGCTAGGCTTCTGAACCTGGGGTCATGGGTTCTAATCTTGGTGAAGACTGGGATTTTGAATTTCGGGATTATCAACCTAACTCTAATGTATATCTGACTTTAGCTGGGGAAAGTAAAGGCGGTTGTCTTTTTGCTGGCTACATGACACCCTGCTCGTGAAACATTGGCCTAAGAAATAGATGATTTTAACATCATCTGCAGAATAGATCGCAAAGTCTGAAAGAGAAACTTTATATATAGACAGTTAGTGCCATGGACTAGTTATTTATTTCTGCAAAGTAAAGTTCCTCTTTCAGACCTTACTATCTATAGGGTAGAAAATATAAAGATTTTTTTTTCTGTGTCCCACGGTTAACTAGGGTGTTGTGTAGCCATTTAATCATTCTTTTCCTTTGTACGACGTCTACTTGCTTTATTGTTTTTTATGAATTGGAAGAAAAAAAAAGATTTGCTTCAATCTTAATCAATCACGGAAAAAAAACACTATTTTAAGATCACACCACTTGCTTCCCTTATCCTCATGTTGTTGCTTCCCTTTGTGTCAAAGAGTTATAATCCACATTTTAACGCTTTGTTTGAGTTCGGTCAATATGTCGATAGAGTAAAAACGAGGCTTTAACCGCTGAACTTTCCCAACTAATAATATTGTTTCATTTTTGCTTTCAAGTTGCGTCGTAACACATTTATAGGAAGGAGTTCGATGAATCTAAACATTTTGAGTCTGCCAGGTCAAAAGTGCTATCTCTGACAACAAATCTCAATCCGCTGCTTTCTGTTTAAATATAAATATGAATAAGCCACGATATTAGAAGTTATATTTTATTTATATTTTTTATAAACACGCGTAACAGTCTTGGGATACAGGAAGTCTTATTTTATTTTTACAATGCCTCTGTTTCAGTCAGAACTTAACCTGGATGGCGGGTGGAGGGTGGAACCTGGACATAGAGCTGAAAAAACGGCTCTAACGATTTTCCTATAATTTTAACAGTTGATGTATATCGCCGAGAAAAGAATTAATAGCTTGTTAGCCACACGGAAAACTCTAGTTTAACCTTTAAATTTTTCAAAGTAAAACATAAATAAATGTAAATTTGGCTAGAAAAATAGATGTAGATCTAGATCTAACATCCGTTTTGAAAGGACCATAGCGTTCTTGAAAGGACTATCGCCTTCGGGAATTTTCTAATGGAAGGCTTTATTAATTCAAGAGTTTCAAAAATTAAAGTTCAGGAAACATTTGCGCATCGTTTTCTAAGTCTAGATCTAAAGGCCTATCAGTGGAATACTTGTCGTAGATCTAGACATTCGCCTACCAAGGATTCTTGTTCGAGGAGAAGGGAGGGAATCGAGCGAGGTAAAAATGTTCCACTGTTTTTTTAATGTACAGCCTAAAGACTATTGAGGGATAAAAAAAATCGCTTTATAAGTTCAAATCTGATTATGCGATATGTTAATATGCCTATTTAGTTCTTTAGTTTCTATTTTTAAAGCCAAAATTGCAAGCTTGAATCTCAGTATTATATTTCGTCATTTATCATGGGAAATAATTTTAATTTTTTGTTTCTTCCATTCCTTTCATTAGTCCCAACTTTTTAAAAAAAAATCGTTTCTTAAGTTTTTGTTATTCTTTACACGCCTATATCCCTGGGATACAAGCAATAGATATTCCAATAAAAGCCCGGTGAATGATGCAATAAGTCTCTAACCCCCTCATAATCCGTTGTTACACCAAATTGGCGCGCTAGTTATTCCCCTTGTAACTCCAATGACATGTTCACATCTGCTTCCTGTTGTTATTGCTGTTGCTCGTGCCTATTACTGCATTGTTTGCCTGTGGTCGTCTGCTGGGGAAGGTACACTGCGCATTCTTTTTTTTTTTTTTTTCTGGTCGCCTAGTTTACCAGTGATTCTCAAATTTTTATGGGGTAGTTTTTCTTACTTGCGTATGCTAGGACAAATTCATTTTAAGTGCTCTTTTTTCCTTATAGCAAGGACGGTTAGGGGGGGGGGGGGGGGGGTGGGAGGGGGGTATGAATGAACCAGAAAACTCAATGAGTTAAAGTCTAACCAACACTGCAACATGCGCACATGGATAAGAGTAGGACGTTATTATCTTCGTATAATGTAATGTTGGTGAGTAAATTCACACATTAAACAAAAAGTTGTTTTTTTTGTTTTTTTGTTTTTTTTTGAAAAAAAAAAGTGAACATGTTTTTTGTTTATCTTAAAAGAGTAACCCTGTTTATAGTTAAATTACAAAGAGTAACCCAGTTGTCTGTTTAATTTGAAGAGTTAAATTGTTTTCTGTTAACTTCAAAAGAGTGACCTTGTTTTCTGTCAACTTATGTTTATCTCAAAAGAGCCACCCTGATTTCTATTATTTTCTACAAAGATTTTGTGAAAAATGTAGTGAGTATATTTCTTATCAATTCGTGTAACTTTCAATTAAATGCTAAGTATGCAAGTAGTATCTCAAAAAATTACTTCATACTTTGTGTTCAAATATTAAAGTTAACACAGCATTGGTATTTTATTTAGAATGGAAAACTAAAGTAATGAACATCCCAGCAAGTGAATGGAACCCTCGAAAGTTGAGTTATTAGCGCAACAGGGGGGGGGGGGGGTCAGGTGGCTGAGGGGTTATATGCTAAACATCATCTGCCCAATAGATCGCAAGGTCTGAATGGGGAACGTATGGTTGCGACTATGAAGAACTTATACAATTATAATTTTAAATGAACAACTGTCTATTTCCGAGCCAACAGAGAGAGAGAGAAATAGATAGAGAGTAAAGAGAGAGAAAGAGAGATAGAGGAGAGAGAGAGGAGAAAGAGAGAGAGAGAGGAGAGAGAGAGGAGAGAGAAAGTGTCAAGGAAATGAGAGTAAGAAATAAAAGAGAGATGAAAGAAACAAGAGAAACAGAGAGAACAACGAGCAGAAAATGTCATTACTGTCTGGGTTTAGTCCTATAATGATACCTGATTTACTATTACTTGCTTGAGTGTGTGTGCGCGTGTTTTGTGTGTATGTGAGCGTTCTGTTTTGAAGTTAATCCAGTTCTCCTATCCCTCTATTATTTACAAAAGCAAAAAGAGGGAATCGATCCGGCCCAGGCTTACATCACTTTAGAATTTTAGTTGACCGTATCCATCCTGGTCGTCAACGCAGGGACGAGTGGCTACGTTTTGAAATCGGTAACCAAGCGCTTTTTTTTTCCTTCTGTCATTGGTAGTATCGATTTTCCTTATTTGAAAGCCGTCCCCTCCCCCTTCTCTAGTGTTTAACGATCTGTCAATCTCGATATAGTTCCGCCTTTCGTGCAGCCACTGGCCGAGATCGATTTCAAGTAATACAGCTCCCCTTTTTTTTTTTTGGTTTTGAACGGACCCAATCGGATATCGATTATATCTGGAGGGGGGAAATAACAGAGGTGCGACGTATCGCAAGATGAAATTCCCCGATGCGTGGTGCTCACGCGATACCGCAGTTTAAGTATCTTGTGAAGTTGCGAAGACAAGGGGAAAGAATCAAAATCGCCCATGCGATATTCTTAAGATTTATGTGAGTCGTGCCAAGTTTTCATCTTAGCAGACGCGAGGCATCTAAACAATAAGTGATAAGGATTAGTTTCGTATATATTGTTGTTTCGAGTTGTTTTCATATTAGAGAGATTTAGTTTCGTATAACTCAATAGTTCTAACCCATATTTTTCTCATCGTTGATAAGTGGATAACTCTTAGGCAAATGCATTATATCTAAGGATACCACGGATGTGCTTTAGTTATGAGGCAAATTTAGTTTGCGATAGTAGCACACTGCTTTAGGTTGTTTGTTTATTTTTGTTTTATTTTCGCGAGTGTGGAGTTTTGAATTCTAAACAAGTCACGTTGGCTAACCTCGTGGCCAAAAATCCCGCCAAAGTGGATGACCTTGAGGTCATCGAACTGATGAACGAGCGTTACAGGGAATCTAAGGCCTTGTTCCAAAGCAGCTTACTGAACTGGATATGTAGCGGTGAGGACCTACTTCTTATGGGGACAAAGACCAACCCGGTATGTTGACTCTTGAGTTAGGATCTACATAGAAGCTTAGAGTCTTGTGAACATATAGATTTCTAAATATTTTAATTTAAATACGTATTACCATCTCATCAAGTCAACAGATGTATTTTAAGAAAATTTAAAGATTACAACTTTTAGGCTTTTATTTTTTTGGTAAAGAGATTTGTGACTTCAATGACAATACAATTTTAAGAAGTTCAATTGCATAACCGAAAATGTATTACTTCATTTCATTGGTACATTCTCATCTTTTTGTCCATTCACGTGGACCAGTAATTAGAGCAGACTGTAACTTTCATGCTCTTGCTGCTCCTCTGTTGCTTTGTTAGAATGTCCACATCTCATCAAGTTCTGTATCGCTAAGGCTGAAGCTTTTCAAGACCAGCTCGGCCTGACCTGTTGAAATCAAGTCAAAGCAAGATTCTGCGACAGCTCTTCTTGTGTAAAAGGTGCAGACATTTCGCCATCCGTGCATAGATAATGTTGAGATAACATTGTGCACTAGAGATTGACGTCTATAATTAATAAGATTCCCCTGCACTCATTTGAGTCTATTTTGGAGATAATCCACATTTTTCCCTGTAACAACTCAAAACATTAGGACCTTTTAACAGGTGAAAGGTATTGATCTCTCTCACACCCACGATAATCGTCCATTCTCCTTCAACATAAGATATCATCATCATCATCATCAGGGGAGGCGAGGTGACTAGTGTAAAGCGCTGTGCTTCCGAACCTGTTGGGGGGGGGGGGGGGGATCGAACTCTGGTGAAGACTAGCATTTTTACTTTCGAGATATTTAAGACGCCTCTGAGCCCACCCAGGTCTCATGGGTACCTGACATATGTTGGGAAAAAGTAACGGAGTTTGTCGTTGTGCTGGTCACTTGATACCCTCGTTAACAGATGATCTTTACATCATCTGACTGTTTAGATCGCAAGGTCTGAAAGGGGTACTTTACCTTACTTTACATCATCATAATCACTATCATCATCAACAAACTCAAGTGAGTCAGGGCTTGAGAGGTTGAATAACTTTTACAAAAGCACTATACAAAAACCCTGCGGTTCAAGCGTAACCATACAAAATGACTGGTTTTATTGCTTTTAGCCGATAATATTCAGAACCATTCATTAATGATCCTTTTGTGCCCAATCTTTGGCGCTAATTTGGATTGTTTATTCACATCTACATGGTCTTAGGTCCTGTACAACTTTTGTTTATTATTGTGTTCTATCTGTAGCTTGGGATCACCATCATCATCTTCATCATCATTAAACTCTATTTGAGTGAGAGCTTGAGAGGCTCAAATTCTCTCTTGCAAAAGCCCTGGACAGAAACCCGGCTGTTTTGCGTTGTGTATACATGTCGCCATACAGGTCGAGAATTTTTGGCTTCTAAGACCTGTCGAGACGGAGATCAGCAAGACTGGGGCAGTCGAAACGAATATGAGGCACGGTTTCCTCTTCTTCCCCGGAGCGGGGGCACCTTGAAACAAACTTTGGTCATAGCCGTGAGAAATATGAGCCAACAGGACACTGTGCTATAATAGCTTGCTCAGGCTTGGGCAGCCTCCATCACGGTGAAGGGCGGTCAGGGCGCCTCATGCGCTCCCAGACTCCACGGGCTTTGGGACCATAGACTCCTATGCCGATGCAGTCACTCTGCCAGTGCCATATTTGAAAGTCTCTGAATCGCCGAATTCAATTTTATTTTAAAAATTATTTAGCAATGCTTGAATCATTGAAGCAAACTTCTGATCGGTTGTGATTCTCGAGGCTTCTTCAATTTCAAGCAATGGCAGCAATGTCCCTTTACTGATACTAGAATCATCATTTGTAACTAAACTTGAAGGCACCCTAGGATAGAAGACTAAATGATAAGCAGTAGTATTGCATAACAGATTAATCCATAACCTGGAAGTACTGAAAAATTGCTCGATAAAATACGCAGAACGAGACAAAGATATTTTGTTTCGTTAGCTAAGACCAATTCGTGTTTGGCAAAGAGTTTATGGTCACGTCTCTGGGACGTCTTGTGTCAACCTTAATTAGCCGAATGCATATTAAATATTTACCTTATTGCAACACTCGCAGAGATGTCAATTTAAAAGTGCAGGTTTTCTCTCTTTGTCTCTTTCTCCCTCTCTTTGTCTCATTGTCTCTCTCTCTCTTTGACTCTTTCTCTCTCTTTGTCTCTTTTTCTCTTTTCGTCTCTTTTTCTCTCTTTGTCTCTTTCACTTTCTTTCTCTTTCTCTCTCTTTGTCTCTTTCACTTTCTTTCTCTTTCTCTCTCTTTGTCTCTTTCACTTTCTTTCTCTTTCTCTCTCTTTGTCTCTTTCACTTTCTTTCTCTTTCTCTCTCTTTGTCTCTTTCTCTCTCTTTGTCTCTTTCTCTCTCTTTGTCTCTTTCTCTCTCTTTGTCTCTCACTTTCTGTCTCTTTCTCTCTCTCTTTGTCTCTTTCTCTCTCTCTTTGTCTCTTTCTCTGTCTCTGTCTCTTTCTCTCTCTCTTTGACTCTTTCTCTTTCTGTCTCTTTTTCTCTCTTTGTCTCTTTCTCTTTCTGTCTCTTTTTCTCTCTTTGTCTCTTTCTCTTTCTGTCTCTTTTTCTCTCTTTGTCTCTTTCTCTCTTGTATACACGATTTCTCTAGTCCTTCAAACTTTCACCTACTCTTTTCCATTTTCTTAATTACTCTCTTTTTCTCCCTTTCTTTTTTTTACTCTTTTTCGCTCTTTCTGTCTCAGTAATTGCTCTCATACTCTTTATTCTCTCTCTTTCCCAGTTTCTACGAACCCCTTTCTCTCTCTCTTTCTCTTTCGTTTTCATAGAATTGTCAGATAAAAATAGAAATAAAAATAAAAAAACTGCAACAATAACATTGTTTTTTTTCGGTTGAATTTGTTCATACAACCCATGACGTCTTTTTATCACAATACTCTCTTTATCTTTTGATTCAATGATTGGGAAATGGTGAAGTTCTTTCTAATTAAGCACTAATTAAACATGCATAGACAAGAGTCTACGTGAGAGGTTTACAGAGCAGTGACAGACAAACTTGAGTTCACTCAGTGACTAGGCTGGGAATAGTTCAATACCTTAGTCTGCTTTGCCAGGATGCACAAACATAAGTAGTGAATAAATTCAACATAATATCAAGCAAAATGTATAAAAATTCTTTTTAAAAATAACATAACTTATCTTAGAGGAAGAACTTCGCACCTACAACTATATTTCTCAAGAATGTAGAAGTTAATTTCCCTTTTCCGATATCAAACAAAATAATAAATTACCAATAATTAATTGACCTGTAGTTAGTTGTTTAAAGTTTCAACTTGAGATAGGGTCTGGATGAAATAACGTGTACATTTTTTAAGGGGAGAAAACACAACATATTTAACTATGTCTATTAATTGTAAAAACTAATTTCCCTTGTTGCTATGAAACAAAATATTTAATAACCAGTAATTAATTAACTAATTGTTTTTTTTATATTGATTTATATATTGTCTACGCCAATGAGTAATTGTGCAAAGATTCAGCTTGATCCGAGATTGGGTGTAGGAAAAATAATGTGTTCAAACTTTTTACCCGATAGACAGACAGACAGACAGGATGAGTTGACATAAGCTTTTGAAAAACACAAAATAAAAGATACTTAAATATGTAAAAACTCCAACCAATAATCCACACAATATAACATTCAGAATTAGTCAGCTCCTGTTACCCATTATTTGTATTCATATTTGTTTTACTTTATTTTTAACTGAAATTTTGAGACCTCCAAAAGAAAAACGATTGGAAATGATCCTAATATCATATAGACAAGAAATTATTTGTCTGATAATTGGTTAACTCTTAACCAAGAAATATTGTCACAAGTTTGTTTCTGTTTTTGTTGTGGGCTATTGAGAATTAGAAAAGACAAAACCTGATAACGACAGCAAAAGAAAAACTCATTCTTATCTCGGTCTCACCTCTTCATTACTGATGAAGTTTACATCTCTAAGTTGTCTTCTATAAAATAAGATAATCGACAAGAGAACAAAAGTGGTCTAGTCTATTATTTGTGATCAGTGTCTTATTTTATTTTATGCGATGGTAAAATGTTGAATTCGTGTCCCAAATGATGCTTTGTTTGATTGAAATCATTTAAACTTTCTTAATAATGTCTTAGTGCCGTTCATTTGTTGGTTTTCAATGAGTTCATTAAGTTTATATTAAATTATTTACTACATGATATATATTTGTTTATTATGATGGCATGAGTAAGAAAGAACTATAAGAGGATAATGCTTTTTTTTTTCAACACTAAAAGTATTCATCTTCGATGTACGCTACTTACTAACTAATACCCACAGAGCGATTTTAATGCTCTTAATAACTATGAATGTTAGATTACAAAAACTGGAACATTTTTCAAATCGTCGACCTACCCACCTTCCACGAAGATACGAGTTGAATAGAGGTATTTCAAAAATAGTTGAAAAACAATACAATCACATGGCATAAAAAATTAATTAATTTCCTTTTGATATTTGGTAGATGTAACAATAAAGGTTGTCAATATTAATTCGAGTATATCTGATAACTTTAATTAGTACTATGCAGACTCGAAATAGCATAGTTTGTATTTTAGGTCTACACACGAAGGACAATCTTATAGCACATACACACACACAAAATATTGCCTTTTCACTACGGTGGCTTGGGGGGCGCAAAAACATGTAAATGGGCAGAAAAAATGTGAATTCCTTAATTAGAGTTGATTTAAAATATATTCTTTACCGAAATAATTTTCCTATCACTATTAATTATCTTATCAATCTAAGTATGCTGATACCATTTCCTTCATGGGGGGGGGGGGGGGGAGGAATGAGTAATATTAACTTTACTAGCTCTCAATCGTCAATGAATAAGGAACTTCTAAAGGTAACTAGTATAAAGACTCTCTCAATGGCTATTTCGTAATATGAATGCATTAAATGTAATATATAGTTCTAGAAGGTAAATAAGAGAGATACAATATAGTGGACCTTTTTATTTTCTTACTTTCTTTCATTGATTCACAATACATTAAATCAGCTTTTTTTTTTTTTCTATTTCGTTTATTATTGAACCGAGTCATAACATGAACATTTCACTCTGTACAATACACATTATTATTACTGCATAGGTACAATAGACCGTTAACAAAACTAACATGACACTTTATGTTTGATTATGTATTTCTTATATATGGTCTAACGTTTCTGCATAAAAGCTTGATCATTATATTTTTACTTATTTAAATAAAACGTAACATATCTAAGGACCATATCGAATCCGGTATTGTCATGATGTTTTTGGGAAAGTTTAAAAGATCGTTATGCCTTGTACTACATCAAAAGACTATAAATGGGTCCAGATATATCTCTGGTGTAGTAGATAGCTTTTCTTAAAGCTGGGCTGAGTCTGTCTCAGCATGCTTGATTAGGCTTGCTTAATGATTGTATGCCAACCAAAAATAATTTCGTTTTTGTTCCTTGTGTCTGTACAGATTAAAGTTCAGGTCTGCGTACAATTCTTTAAAGTCGGAGAAATTGACACCTTGAAAGAACAATACACCGCAGATGTCATTGTGCGATCCAGGTGGAGAGAACCCAGCCTCGATGGCCAGTTAAGTGAGGTACAGTTTGGTTTTACACTTGTCTGTTGTTTTCTAAGACACACTGTCTTGTATTTTCGAAGACACAATATACTAAGAGATCAGACTAGACAAAAGAATGAGCTATAAAACAATATTTTTATAATCCCGGCTTCTTTTCATGTCGGAATATCGGGTTGTAGGAAACATCAAACGAATCAAAATTCCATGTTTAGAGTTTGCCGTTTTTGTAGCAATGGGGTTGTTCCGTATTTCTTCCATGTCACGTGGTAGTGTTGTTTACATTAATAGCCTCATTGATGCTATTCTAATTTGAATATGAAAATAGTCTAGATCTATATATCTGTAAGAAATAAAAAGAGTTTTACAATAATTCGCTGATTAATATGATTATTTAGTAGAGATCTAGGCTAGTACTAGATCTATACCTTATCATAGGAAAGCATTGCCATTATTGCCTTGCATAAAGACCCTAACCCATTACGTATTTTTAAGCTGGTCAGACATTCGGAGCAACCCCATTACAGGGTGGGGTGTAGCCGTTGTAGCGATCCACGTCAGAGCATTTCTGAGATACAAAAAGACTGTTTTTAACTCAGTGATTTACCATCTACCCATATTTCTAACGAATAATAATCAACAGTAATAAATGTTTGATATTAAGCAATAATCTATGCTTATAAATCTCTGGTAATTCGTGTCGTCAGCTGTTTAGTACGACGCACACATTTGCTCTACAAAAGTGCTCAGTAACAAATTATATCCCGCTGTTTTGTTACTTTAATGAAACACTACTTTAAACTCTGGCATGTGTATGGACACATGTAATATATGCCAAATGCTTAATCGTCAAGAAAACTCACGAAAAAATGTCCGTGTTTTCATAACGACACATACAAAATGGTTAGGAAAACAGCTTCTGGGTTTAAACTAAATCTTTGGATTTGAACCTAAGTCGAGTGCAATTGGTGACTATGTGAAATTAATGTCTTTGGTAATCTATAAAGGGGTAAGGAATCGAGCTCATTTTTATGAATTTCAAATCGAGCTCTTTTGTGGCGGCAGAGCGCCTAAACGCAGTACGGGAACATCTTAAATAGTCCCTCCCTCTGTCCAAACGCAGTACGGGAACATCTTAAATAGTCCCTCCCTCTGTCCAAACGCAGTACGGGAACATCTTAAATAGTCCCTCCCTCTGTCCAAACGCAGTACGGGAACATCTTAAATAGTCCCTCCCTCTGTCCAAACGCAGTACGGGAACATCTTAAATAGTCCCTCCCTCTGTCCCCCTCCCTACATGAACACTCAAAGAGTGCAGTGTGTTGAGTACGACTGTACTAAATCAAATCCTCTTTAAGGGCACAAGTATGCAAACCTTTCACTCGCACATCATAATATTTTACAGCATTCAAAGTTCTGATGCAGCAGCTACTTTTTACTTTTCTGATGGCGAAAAATCTAATTTTTTAAATCTCTTATGCTAGCAGTTTTTTTCATAAAAATACACCACTTTTACAACTTTTCGCTATTAATAGTAACAAAGAAGGGAGGCTCTTTAGTAGGGGAGATGACTATTTACCATATTTTTTAACAAATTTATCCAAATGGTTTTAGATTTTTTTCCCTTACATTTTTATTGCTAAGTTATGTAAGTTCTGTCATAGTAACTACTACATTTACACAAAAAAATGTTAACTTTTTTTTAAAGATAAAAAATCTATTTGGTATGTATATAAGTTGGTCATAATTTAAAACAACAATTAATAAGTAGTTTTTTCATATTATCGCTTGAACTGCAAAGTTCCATGACTACAGTAAAACACTAAACTAAAGGAAAACATTTTGTTTTTTACCGAAATGTTTTTTCTTTCTTGAGGATTTGACTTAAGAGATTGACCCTTTACAAAAAAATTAGATCAATTAGATATTCATTAAAACACAACAGTTAGGCCAGGTTCACATGTAACTTCATATTCCCTTTCACCTATCCTTTGGACTGCTGGGGCACCACACAAGATCTGTCAACCTTCTTTCTCCATTTTTCTATGTCTGAAAATAATGATTCCTGCCTATTTACCTGCCTGGGTGGACCACTAAGGGGACCGATTTTGAGTTTGTGTTTCCACTTAAACTGTCTTTGTAACCTTGTTAAACTTCGATAAACTATTTCTTGAGTTTTCCCAGAGTGGCCGAATAGCTAATTTTTTTTTCCCAGAGATATACATCAACTTTCAAATTTCTAGGAAAATCGATAGAGCCAGTATTGTTTTTTTACCCGTATTTTTTTTTTTTTTTTTGCTGATGACTTTGTAAGCTGAATAGAGGAATTGTAAAAATACAATTAAAGATCTTTATTTACTTTTGGTACTAGGGCGGAGACATCACCGACGTCAGAAAATACTGGAACCCCAAACTGTACATTGAGAACAGCTATGGCGATCACAAAGAGATGTTTCGTTACAGGCTCGTCTTCAACGACAAGGGTGAGGCTTATATGACAGAAAAGAGGACCGTCAAAGGAACCTTCATGGAAAACCTTGAGCTGGACGATTTCCCCTTTGACGTTCAGGTAGGCTGAAGTTGAAGTATGGAATTCAACCTCTCAAGCACTCCGTTTGATTGAGCTTGATACAGGTGATCGTTTAGATTAAATGACGTTATATATGAGTACATTAACAAGGTCCAGAGAAATTGTTTATAATGAGGTTTATTCAATTATGTTTTTATGCCTTAACTTTGGGGGCGTGTTAGCCGAGGGATAAAAGGTCTGATTGGTCTCGGGTTCGAATCCTGGTAAAGGCTGGGATTTTAAACTTCGGTATTTATTTGGTCACCAAACTTAATGTGTACATGGTATTTGTTGGGAAAGTGAAGGCAGTTGGTCGTTTTGTTGATCACATGACACCCCTGTAAACCATCGGCCATAGAAGCTGAATAGCTTTACATCATATGCCCCCTAAGATCACAAGGTCTGAACCAATACCTTCGATTCAATGTATTAGTAATTTCTTTTATGCTCCATCTATGTTTAAAATCTTTGCAGGTTTTTTTTTTTATCATAGAAGACATGTTGTCATCCTAAAAAAACAACTAATCTTCCGTGTTATTAAACTCAAAACATTTAAGACAGTTGTGGAAGCAAAAAAAGGTTGGTTGTTGTGCTGGCCACATGACATCCTTGTTAAACCGTCGACCAAAGAAACAGGTGTGCTTTACATCATTATCCCACACAGACTGCAACTTCTACAATGGTCCCGTCATTTTTATTTAAACTTAAATTAACTCACTTCGTCTGTCTCTGGTACAAATTTTGAACACGTTATTTCTCCAACTTCCCATTCTCATATCAAGTCGAAATTTGCACATTTATTCAAGGTCCATGACAATGCACGAACCAATCTAAAAGACCAATCAAGGTAATCAATCAGTGATAATTAATACATTTACCTAATATAGAAAAAGGGAGCTAAATCTGCAGTATTGCTAGTGTGAATATTGTCCAAGATATTATTAAAACTCATGTTTAAAGGACACTCTTTCTATTTTTTTTGCTTTAGGACTTGACGGTGACTGTAGCCTCCGAGTTCCCATACACAGATGTTGAGGTGGTCGAGGACCTGGAGAACCATCACATGGTCAACAAACAGTCTTTCGTGGATGAGCAGGAGTGGCACCTGTACTCCCACACGGAGTGCATACAAAGGGAGCTGACCATTGACCAGTTCGATCCCAGCGTCAGGCGCTCGGCGGTGTCGGTCAAGTGCCGGGCAGCCCGAAGGCCTGGATACTTTGTTTGGAATATTTTTATGATCACGGTGAGGGAGCTTCTTAAGTTATCTCTCAGAGGAGTAGCTATGAATTTTCCATCATTTGGGGGCCTGGGGTCATGACCACTTTGGGGGCTCCTGCATTTTGCATAATATTTAATGTAAAAAAACACTCATTTGGGCCCCCCTCCCTTCAAGTGAGGCCCGAGGGATTTTCAAATTCTCCCCTCTCCTCCCCCCACCCTAGCTACGCCACTGTTATCACTTGTCTTTAAAGAGATTATCTTTTTATAAATTTTATAAGTTTCTCTTCCATAGATATTAAAACTACCAGTTTACATATTATACTAAAGTAGTAGCATAAAAACAATGTTGTTTTTTTTTTACATTTTTATATCAACTTTTATTTTAATATCAACTTTTATTTTAATATCAACTTTTATTTTAATATCAACTTTTATTTTAATATCAACTTTTATTTTAATATCAACTTTTATTTTAATATCAACTTTTATTTTTATATCAACTTTTATTTTTATATCAACTTTTATTTTTATATCAACTTTTATTTTTATATCAACTCTCTCTGTCTGTGTACGATTTTCGGTTCAATTTGCAACTTTACACAATTATTTGTTGTACCTAACAATCAGTTGATTTCTTATTGGTAATTAATTATTTTGTTTGGTATCGAAAAAGGGAAGTAAATGCCACTTATTGAGGGGCGTGGCTGTGTGATGGAGTTACTTCTTAAGTTTTGTACACGTTTTTCTCCCACGTCCTATTCTCTGATCAGGCTGAAATAGTTGCACAGTCATTCATAGTCGAAGGCACAGCGTTAAATAATAAAACAAATGAACCATTTTGTTAACCATTTAGTGGGAAGCGTTGTCGAAAGCCTAATTACGTTTGAAGTTGGCTTGGTTTGGCTACCTGTGAAAGGGGCTCGAGGTTCGACACCCGACTCGAGTAGAGCTGTGATTACTGAGCTCCAAAAGTAAAGTTCCCCTTTAAAACCTTGTGGTCTATAGGGCAGTTGATGTAAAGGTCATCTGTTTCTGTGGTCTACGGTTTACGAGGGTGTCATGTGGGAAGCGCACTGAACAACCGCCATTACTATTGCCCAACTAATGTCAGGTACCCATTAGAGCTGGGAGGGTCTCGGTTTGGAAGCCACCGCGCCACTGAGCGCCAAAAGGCAGCACGGAAAACCTTCTCCCAGATACCCCTCCGCCTTGTGGTCCACAAACGAAATTGGACCATAGCGCTCTGACCATGCTATAAGCATTAAAGTAGCGCTATATAAAAGCTAAAATTTAATTTTAATTAATTAATTATTGTTTTTATAAAGAAAAAGGGAGCTTATTCGTGTAGTATTGAGATATTTAGCAGTGATTTTTACTGTTCTTTTCTCTAATATAAGCTTTCGATTTAAAATAATAACTAACAAAAAAATTAATAAAACAAACAAACTGAAAACATGTAGAAAAGACTGGCACAGCATTGTCCTAGTCATATTACAAATAGAAATGCTAAAATAAAAAGTTATTTGTACTAATTAAACTTTTCACGTCTCGATATTCGAATTTTGAATGTTAGTCATATACGCTCTACTCATTTAAAAAAAAAACAACGTTATTATACTAGGCGCTTTGCTTTGATCTAAACATCAGGCTATCACTGACCTTTGTATGCTGTAAACTGTATCAGTCGTATGGTTTGAACTATTCTTTAAGCACACATTGACAATGTTGACTAAGATAATGGCTTCGTGCATGAATATATTTAACAAGGGATTTGTTAGCTCACACTATAACTAACTGCAACGCCTTAATTAAACTATGAAAAAAAATATTTTTAAAAATATAGATAAGATGGCTGAGTGGCACACAACTTGGACATCAGACTAACTTCTCAGGTTTGAGCCTTTTTGTGCTTCCATATTTTTGCAGTTGACCGCTAGTATTTACTTGATTTACATAAGTTACAGTGAGAAACTAGGGAAAGAGAAATTTGGTAAAGCGTTTGATCTGAACACACAATTTCCTCATGAAACAATGTCCAACAAATATTGTACATTGTAATTTTTACCTGCCCCATACAATTTTGAAGAGATTATGGGACATTTAGGACGCCCCAGTGTCTGCCCAGCTCTCATGGGTACCTGACATTATTTGGGGAAAGTAAAGGTGGTGGGTGTTTGGAGACCACACATTCGTTATAGGATGAATCAATCCCCAAATAAAAAGGTGTAGTTTCACGATGTTACAATAGTAAGCCTGAAAATCATTGATTATTTTACTTAAAGTTTGTTATTTGGCTGTCTTTGTCTTTGTCAACAGTTTCTCATCTGCACTTTATCGTTCGCAACATTCTCCGTGGACAAATGGCTGCCCCAGAACAGGTTACAGCTTTCCTTCACTCTGGTGCTGACTGCCGTCGCGTTCAAATCCGTTGTGAACCAGAGCTTACCAAGGATCTCTTATCTCACGTATATGGTGAGTACATTGGACAAAGTACATTGATCAGAGAGCACTTTGGCAAGAATGCATTGGTCAAAGTACATTGGTCAGAGTACAATGGTCATGAGACTTAACATGAAACTTGCATGCTAAACTTTATTAAGTTGAAGTCATACTTAACACATGCCACATGCTTTAGCTTTTCATTCGAGTTTTCGGGTTTTGATTGTAGTAAATTTCAAAGGAAATAAATTTACACAAATTCTCTATATTTCTAAGAAAAATATCTTTAAGCATTTAACAGTAAAACTTTTCTATATTTCTATATTAACTTCTAGACATTGCCAAGATAAATAACTATTAGCCTCAGAGCTTCTACCTTCTCTATACTTCCAAGCAGGGGCGGACTGGGTATCAAAATCGGCCCGGGCATTACCATATAAACCGGCCCACAAATGGCATGTCATATATTTTCTGTTTGGGGGGGGGGGGGGGATTTTTTTTCCCACTCCGCAATTTATATATATATATTAGTGTGTGTATATAAGTAATTAATGTTCATTACATTCCGATCTTTCATTCTTTTAAACGTTTTTTCTACCCTAGAATACTCTCTTCCTATAATTAGTGGAAAGACAGAACACACCGCCAAAGGGCAGCTAGGGAGTCCGGGGGAGCGCAGTGAGCTCCTCCCAGTGGGCTCCGTGGCAAAGCCCCGGAACCAAACATTATTTCCGTTATTTTAAGCTTTAAAAATGCATATTCTGAGGTATCTACAGTGCAATTAGCCCGCTACGCTTCCGCTAAAAAAATTCAAAAACAAATCAGCTATTCAATGGAGTCCAGCGACTGGTAGAAAATGGTAAAATGCTTTAGTTTTTGTATTGGAGGGGGAAGGGAAACCACAAAACCCCTTTTGGCTACGCTTATGAAATTTGGTGACCGTAGTTTGCTTAAGTTGGCTGCACTAGGTCAATAAGTAAAGTTTCCCTTTCAGACAATGAGGTCTAAGGCAAGTGATGGTTTGAAGACCCTCCCCTCCCAGCTACGCCCATGTGTTATATTATAGGTTTAAGCCTAATTCTCTACAAAATATATAAAATTTGGTAACGCATCGAAAACTGGATGTATGCATTCGTAGGATTACATAATGTATTCTATTTATACATGTATGTAGTCTGAAAACTATAAACAATACAATAGCAGCCTAATGAGTTTGAAGCTTTTTGGTATTACTTACAGATTATAGACGTTTCTTCAAAAAATAAGATTGTTACGTCTTACGCATTTCATGTGTCAATCTAGTCATGTATGTTGATCTGTGACTTAAAATATGCTAAATCATTGGTTTTCCTGGCTGACTCAGGCAGCCCATTCCATTAAAAGATAAGAGAAAGCAGAACGGTTAGAGACACAATTACTTAATTGGAAAAGCTCTTGCTTACTCCCAGTACATTCTCAAAAAGGCGATTTCTATATGAATATACCATGACCCATTATTTAAAATATAAATCTAATTTCATTAAATATCGGATGTGAAAGCGATATATAAATTATTGTAATTATTGTAATAATTTTCATCGTTACTGACTTCAAACTAAGTTGCTCGACCGACAAACCCACTCTTTAGTGGACGAGGTCTTATCTGAAAGCCAATGTGGTTTCAGAGCCGGTAGAGGTACATCTGACATGATATTTGTTCTGCGACAATTACAAGAAAAATGCAAAGAGCATAACTTAAACCTATACGCTGCCTTTGTGGACCTCACCAAGGCTTTCGACACGGTAAGTCGGGATGGTTTGTAGAGGATTTTGGCCAGGCTGGAATGCCCATCTACGTTCCTATCCATTCTCAAGCAGTTTCACGTGGGACAAAGAGGCCAGATCAGACACAATGGTGCCCTTTCTGATCACTTCCCAATAGAAAATGGCGTGAAGTAGGGCTGTGTTCTTGCTCCTACTCTATTCGCTATCTTCTTTGCCGTAATGCTGGGTCAAATAAGGCAGCGAATGCACGAAGGCATCTATATCCGGTTTCATCCTGACGGCAATGTGTTCAATCTTCGACGTCTACTATCCCATACAAAAATAAAGGAAATGGTCATAACGGAGCTTTTCTATGCCAATGATTGCGCCCTGCTAGCTCACAATGAACATGACCTCCAAAACGCGGTAAACGAATGTGCATACGCTGCCGCCTCTTTTGGTCTATCTATAAACGTCGGGAAAACAGAAGGCATGTTCCAGAAGTCACCCAATAAAACATACTTATCCCCAAGGATCACCTTAAACGGACAGCCCCTTAATGTGGTAGACCACTTCACGTATCTAGGTAGTATACTAATGACGCCTCACTTTCAAGGGAAGTTGATAACCGTCTGGCTAGGGCCCGTAGCGCTTTTGGACGCCTTCAGGCCAGAGTTTGGCGAAACAGATCACTCCGCTTGCCTACAAAAATCAATGTCTACCAGGCGGTGGTTCTCTCAACCCTTCTGTATGGCTCCGAGACAAGGACACTACACAAGAAACATCTAAGACCTCTTGAGCGCTTACACCAAAGATGTTTGCGCTCCATCATGTACATACGGTGGCAAGACCGCACTACAAACAGCGATGTCCTTGCGAACGCCGGTATGGACAGTATATAGGGACTTCTTTTGGTCCGACAGTTACGCTGGGTAGGGCACGTATCCCGTATGGGAGATGAACGTTTTCCAAAGGCAATCTTTTTGGTGAGCTAAAAGGTGGTCGACGTAACAGAGGCGCCCCACGGAAACGATTCAAAGACCAGCTTAGGCGTCAACTTTCCTTGGCTGACATAGAAGAGAGCACCTGGTTGCATGCGGCCTCAGAACGAGACAGCTGGAGGTCACTCACTAAGGCCGCGGGATACATTTTGAGACCAAAAGAACGTCTGCTGCCGAGGACAAACGCAGACGGCGAAAAGAAAATCTAAATCGACCACCTGCGGACAATGGTTATGTTTGCCCTGTATGTGGCAAAATATGTAGGTCACAGCTGGGACTGCGCAGCCACGGGAAATACTGCATTCCTCACTGATCTTCGTACATGAAGACAAGCCTTATTATTATTACTAAGCATAAGTTTGCCATTAATTATAATAGTATAAAAATTGATTTAGATCTAGATTTATTTTTTAATTTAATATTTTTTTTTGTAAGCCCTTAGTGTAGTATTTTTAAATCTATGTTATTAAAAATAAACAAAAACTTACTTTTTCTTTTCAAATCGCAGAAAGTAGAGCTTATACCCATATTGAGCTGTGAATAAGTTGGGTGGCTTACAATTTCGCGCTGTGTGTGTGTGTGTTGAAGTTAATTTCTATTAAATATGGTTAAAGAGCTAATTGTCGTGCCTTTTTTTTTTTGCTGCGTTATATCAATGTTTTCTGACTTAACCTCACTCATCCCTCTTTTTGGTTAAATTTCATTGGATTCATTAAAAGACGGGGGAGGGAAGGAGCAAAAAAAATTGGGAGTGCCATCAAAGGCCCATGCCGACCAGCAAAATGAGTAGGCCAAACACAACCTCCAAGACATCAAAGCAGTCCATGCCGCTCGTGCATAGCAGAAAGTACGGTCTAACGTTTTGCAAATGATAATACGTACAGTGTATAGTGTATTTTTTTTTTATTCTTGTTGAATTTCAAACAAAAATAATTGTAATAAGAATTAAAAAAAAAAGAAATCGTGTTCCGGGCCTTTGTGTCTTGCTGCTTTCACTTTTTTTTTAAAGTTGTCTGCATTGAACCTTTTTTTTTCTTTGGTCGCGACCAGACCGGCCCATTTGGTACATGCCCATCGGGCATTTGCCCTTTTGCCCATATAGCCAGTCCGCCCCTGCGATCGTACATAACAAAAAATTACGGTGTGACGTTTTGCAAATGATAACACTGGGCAACAAAAAAATTTTTTGGGAAAATCGTCCAGGGTTTTTCAGCTGAATTAGACTAATGTTGATGCCCTGAGTCCGAAAATGAGCTTGGTTTCGCTCAATCAGGTCAGAATGTTTTGCTACAGAAACTTTAAAAAAATCGTTTTTTGTAAAAAACAAAATTTTTGCGGCTCACCAGTCGATAAACCCCTGCCGATTTTCTCGGTATTCCTCAATAATTAGAGTCAACACAATTCAATTATTTCAGTTTTTGTTTAGTTTATCAAATTTTATTAGCATAATTGACATAATATGAAGAAAAAGTTCAGGGCATAAATCTGCGTTTCTTAGATTCCCGTGTGTGAGCAGCTGCTGGGTTGTCTCTCTTCAGCGACCAGCAGTAGTCCGCCAGCATGACTGCATCCCACCTCCCCTGGTACCTTTCCTCCATTTGGTGCATGTCCTGGTGGAATCTTTCTCCCTGCTCATCGCTCATCGCCCCAAGGTTTTCCGGAAACTTATTCATGTGCGAAAACAAGAAATGCATCTTTATGCTCATCAAACACCCGAGTTCTTGAAAATCCTCAATCATGGTGCTGATGAGCCTTGCGTGGTTTGCTGCCTTAGTGTTCCCCAGGAAGTTGTTCATCACCTGCACAAAGGATTCCCAGGCGGCGCACTCAAGTAAGTTCATGGAGCTACAGAACTCTGCATCGTTTATGAGCTGCCGTATCTGTGGGCCGTCGAAAATGCCGGCCTTCAGCTTCTCAATAGTTAGTTGAGGAAAAGCTCGGCACATGTAGTTGAAGCACCTCCCATCCTTGTCCAGAGCGCGCGTGAACTGTTTCATTAAACCCAACTTCAAGTGTAGTGGTGGGATCAATATCTTCTCCCGGTCAACAAGAGGTTCGTTTATGATGTTTCTCGCCCCAGGTACTAACTGCTCTCGCGCCGGCCACTCTTTCTTTACATAGTGCTGGGCTCTGTCTCGACTGTCCCACATACACATATAGCATGGGTACTTCGTGAACCCAGACTGCTGACCAAGTAAAAAGTTCACCATTTTCAAGTCGACGCAGATGATCCATTGGTGTTGCTGATATTGGATTTTTTCGAGCACATACTTCACTGCTTCATATTTCTCTTTGAGAGTCGTGGAGTGCGCAAGCGGGATTGAGGCAAACTGGTTCCCATTGTGGAGGAGCACACACTTCAAAGAACGCTTGCAACTGTCAATAAAGAGTCGCCAATTTCTCGCATCGTATTGAGGACCGCCCAGTTTATCAAGAAGACCGGCGACATCTCGGCAGTACACAAGGTTTTCCTCCTGGCAGAAGTAGTCCATGTACTCCTCATGCCTTCTACGAAAGAAGGTAATACGCAGTCCTTGTGAAGCAGGTTTTTCTCTTTGAGCCTGGAAGCCAACAGCTCGGAGGAATTCTTCGACAGGCTTAGGTCCCGAACTAGATCATTGAGCTCACATTGTGTGAAGGGCTGCGGACCATATTGTGCTTCATACTCCTCTTCTGTACCACATTTCTCGTCTGAAGTGGTGGCCTCGTCGTCGCTGCCTGGAATCTCTCGGAACGTTGGCACGGGTATTTCTTCGCAATGAGGAACTGGACGACGAGCAGATGGAAGGTCGGGGTACTGGAGGCTGCGCCGATTTTTTCGGTTGATGCCTGCAGTATTGATGGCACAGAAATAACAATCCGATGCGTGGTCAAATGGCTCCCTCCATACCATCGGAATTCCAAACTTTAGTGATGTTTTCTCGCCTTTCGTCCACCGCCGGAGGTATTCCACGCATGTTTTGCACACCGTGTGCGGTACCCAAGACTTGTCTTGGTCACCCAGCTTGATTTCAAAGTAAGCCTGGTAGGCATGTTTCACAAATTTTGTGATGTTCATCCTATCAGCTGACAGTGTGTACTCTCCGCAAATGTAGCAGAAAACGTCAGGGTTATTCGTGCATGAACGTCGTGCTGAAGCCATTTTAGATATTAGTTAGATAGTTATTTTTTAGTAAATGAAATAGCAGCAGAGTAAGCCCTATATATACATATTTGTAAATCAGTAGTCTTTGTATCATTTTATGTTATTTTAATATCGGTTCTATTGATCTAAATTAATTTCTATGTTGGTAAGATATCGATGATGGATATCGATGGTGTTTTGTTGTGCGTTTATTACCATTGTGTAGATTGTCAGATAGCTCAAAAATTTGACCTGATTGAGCAAAACCAATGTGATATTCGGACTCTGGACACCAAAATTAGTCTAAATCAGCTGAGAAACCCCCGACGATTTTTTGGCTGTTGCCCAGTGTAATAAGTATAGTGTAAAGTTTTTGATATTCTAGTTAAATATTAAACAAAATTAATTGTTAAAAAAAAACAACAACTTGAACATCTCTCTTTCTTGCTACTGTCACTTTTTTTTTTAAGTTGTTTTAAATGAAAAAAAAAATTCTCTGGTCACGACCAGACCGGCCCATTTGGTACCGGCCCACCGGGCATTTGCCCCAATACCCATATAGCCAGTCCGCCCCTGTTTCCAAGACAACTTGTAGCATTTGACGTTATAATTCTCTTTATTTTGAAGAAAAATAACTTTATATTAATAAACATCGTTTAGCGTTAAAGATATTAACTACTCTATATCTTTAGGTCATGTGTTTTATAATCAACTTTAATACTTTCTATATAAACTCTCGGGTTAAACTTTTTAGCATTTATGTTAATGAAATTTTGTCTATGACAAATATATTTAATCATCTATGTTCATGAAGTTTTGTGCATTATATTTCCAGGACTAACATCTTTTAGTATCTATAGCTTTGTCTATATTTCCAGAATAAATATCTTTCAGCATCTATGTTTATGAAGTTTTGTCTATATTTCCAGGATAAATATCTTTTAGCATCTATATTTATGAAGTTTTGTCTATTTTTCCAGGACAAATTTCTTTAAGAATCTATATTTATGAAGTTTTGTCTATATTTCTAGGACAAATATCTTTTAGCATCTATGTTCATGAAGTTATGTCTATATTTCTAGGACAAATATCTTTTAGCATCTATGTTTATGAAGTTATGTCTATATTTCTAGGACAAATATCTTTTAGCATTTATATTCATGAAGTTTTGTCTATATTCCCAGGACAAATATCTTTTAGCATCTATGTTCATGATGTCCGCTGTTTGTACTTGGCACGGAGTTGTCACCACTTTGGAAGGGAACAAACCATTGGCGAACTTTATCGAGTACATCGTCCTGGGATGTCTGGCCGCCATCTACGTCGTCTACAATATTGGCTTTTGCATTTTGATTTATGTTTTTGTAAGTACAGACGATTGTAACTTAGTTTGGTTATGAAATTGAGGAAATGATGTTTTTAAATCTGCAACATATAGTAGTCATCAGAGATGGTACAATCGTAGCTTTTTTTGGTGAGTCGAATCAGTCTTCCAAATATCTTTATACCTTTAAGTCTAATATATGTAGTAGAATCTATGACATATCGGTACGTGACGTTTTGGCGATGGGACGTTTTGGTGCGAGATATCATTTGACGATAATTTAATAAGCACGTAGCTTTTATAACAATATTTATTTCACTCTACCATAATATTGTATGTATAGTATGAATTCTAACACTTAAAGGTATATGTGTATATGTATATATATGTCTTATATGTGACCATGATACTACTATCCCACAATACAAGAAAAACCGAAAATGAAAACAAAAAGGACCAATTACGAAAACCTAAACTTAAAAATCAGGCGATTGTAAAATTTACCTAAAAACAATACAATTTAATTTGTTCTTGTATCAACTGAGAGGATAGTGACAACTAACTTTGTAAAACACAATTGACGCCCTAAACAGCAATAAGAAAATCTTCGTTGTCTGTCAAAGAGCGGCACTGCTGCAGACTTGCTACATTCTCAGTAGACTAAGTGAAATACAATGAGTTTGTTTCTTGGCTTCCAAACCTCGGGTCCTGGGTTTGAATCTCAGTGAAGACTGGGATTTTAAATCCGCTGAGTCCACCCAACTCTAAGTGCCTGGCTTTAGTTCGGGAAAGTAAAGGCGGTTGGTCTTTATGCTGGACACATGACAGCCTGCTTGTTAACCGTTGGCCAAAGAAACATTACCTTAATATCATCTGCCCTATAGCTGAAAGGGGAAATTTACTTTTTTACTTAAAGAAATTCAACACTGGCAGTAACAGAGAAGGAGATTTAGTTCCGTTCTACAATAATAATAATTAATAATGATAATAATTGTTATTATTTTTACGCTACAAACGAACGAGTATTCATTCTCTTGCGCTGCCAGGGTCGAGTTTGTAGTCCATTTATCAGTGTCCATTGAGGAATTTTCTGGTGATTGTTCTATAGTGTAAAAAAAAAAAATAATGTAAGCGTAACAGCCTCCAATGTAGGCTTTTCTTCGAGTGTTTGAAGATGAAGACACAGTGCAGTACTTCACACGGCTTACTAAACTCAGCTTTAATCTCCCGTCATCGATTTTGTTAAAAGATAACTTCCTTATTCATTTAGACTCCCAGTGTAGAAGGGGGCTAAAAATTGAATTCCCTAGTGTAAATATTTTTTAAGGTTTTGTGCTGCTGCTGTCTGATGCAAATGATTAGTTTAATAACCTTTATTATACATAAATGAAATAGCTATACTGTTCAATGTATTATAAGAGTCATGCCATTAAATATATATACAACAGAGAGTGTCACCACTTAGTTTTTTTTTATCCCAATTTCATTTAATGTTTGTTCAACTGTACAATTGTACGTTTTTTTAAGTAATAAAGTTATGACAAAGTACAGAAAAATAATGTTTTAAGTAGGCTCACTATAGTTACTTGTAGTTTACTAACAATAAAAATAAAACGTCATTACAGCCCTGTAAGAAGAGACGCATCATGGCCCAGAAGGATGTTGAGCACAATAAGGTATTTTCTTGGTTAACTCCCTTTGTTCTTGTGAAGAGGGGACATACAAATTTAACTAAAGTAACATTTCCTTTGGCTTGTGGGCATAATTACTCTTTTTTTAATGCATTTCACGTATTCTCTGCTTTTAATATCTAGATTTAATGCTGCATTTAAATTATATAAGCTCTAGTCTAAAATAAATTAAAATATTAGGATGCATGTATATAAAATAAAAAACAACCTTGTAGCTTGTATATATTTTTAAAGAAACATCATTATATTATATAACATTAATTACATTAACATTTCTAGTTTTATATATAGATTACTACTATTTTAATTAGAGAAATTTACTTATTACATAATATGTTCAGTTTGAGAGCATGTGAGTTTATAAACTTAAACTATGTTGTTTTTTTCCTTGTGACGTTTCACACTGAGGACATTAACTTGATTGTTTTCGTTCTATGTGTGTAAAATATATGTATTTCTGAGAGGATTTTATGTAGAGCTATTTTTTAAAGAAAAGAAAAGAAAATTCTTGGTTTGAAAGTCTGTAAATGGATTATCTATACAGCTTTATCTGTATTTCCTGTCTGTGTGTTTGTCCGCCCTGGTCCTGTTAACATAGTGGCTTTTATAACATTATCATTATTACTTCCCTTTTCTCCTTATCTCCCCCTTTAGTTGAGAATTTTTTAAATAAATATTTTGACTCGTTGCAAAGAGATCCATTTCTTTTCAGTTTTAATCCCCACCTTTTTTTTAGCCAAAAGCTTTTCCCCCCGACTAAATTCTTATTTTAACATATTTTTATTTCTGCTGTGCTTTATGTAATTATTGTATACACTTCTCTGTCCAGCGCTTGCAAAGACGAACTTATGCGGAGAAACTCTAAAATTGAGATAATAAATATTTATTCCCACACAAATTAACGTAGGTACTCTTCTATTTCTCTGCTTCTATTTATATCACGCTGAGTGTATAGCACAGTGCTGTCCCCTTGAGTACTCTATTATTAGCACAGATACTATGTTACAAAATGGAGCCTGACACATGATCATGTGGAAGTTCAATATCACTATTCAATATGTCACATATCACCTTCGTATCTGTACACATAGAAATTCAAATGTGGCTTAGAGAAATGGAGAAAACAAGAGGTTAAATAAATTCCGAGGTGCTATCAATTTTTTTAAAATAGTTATACAAAATGTGCTAACTGTGCATAACAAAAATACAAGTAATATAATCTGAACTTCTTTTGGAACCTTTTTTTTTTTTTGATAATCATTTTCCAAATTGTTTCCAAATTGTAAATATTAGTAAAAATCTTGCTTAAAGAATTATCTTACAATTGTATACGTAAAAAAAACACATTGGACACATTTTAGAGTGTTTTTTTTTTACTAAATAGATTACCATAATTATAGATAGTCTAATGATTATACAGCCAAGCAATCAGGAAATTTTATAATTATAAAGTTGGCAGGTGGATTTTTATTTATCATTTATTTATTTAGACTTCTTTGAGACAAAGTGTTTTTTGAAATTTCAACACTCTCGGAATTAATTCTTTCAACATATCATATCACAGTCCGAAGGGTTGTCCACAGGTCAGGTCATGCCGAGTTTGACAACCCATGTGTCTGCAGTCCATATCGCCCATTGTGTTTTGTTGAATTACAAGTGAAATGTCCCAGTGTTTATGTCCATTTTTTTTTACCAGACTCGCAACCGTCTTGTGCCATGCGAGGTGTTGAATTCTATTTGAGATTTTTTTTTCTTTCCATTCCACATTTAACTCTCCACGCACGCTTTTAACTCTTAAAACTCCTCCAAATGATAATTTTCAGCTCCGTCGGGAGCATACCCCATCGCAGCCAGCATTACGCAGAATGTTAACCCTCACAAAAACCATCTCAGCTGACTTACCTGGTCTGATAAACAGCTAAGGTTTGACAGAGGTAACTTGTCTCAGAAACAAACACTTCCATTCCGCAATGAACAAATATAGTAGTTGTTTTTATATTTCTAATAACAAAGTAACAAAAATGTAGTATTAAATGTTTACAATACAAAGAAATAATAATTATATCTTTAATATGTTTTTAAATTCAAAACCCCTCATTGCTTAAAGACGGATTTTACATTCAGTTCACTAGTAGACCAAAAGCTTTATTTTGTTCAATCATGTGATAAGCGTTATACTTGGTTTGCCCCTTGGGTTAATGGCGATAATATAGAACTTTGTCCTTATGCAAGGACTAATTGATACAGAACTCATAGAAACATATCCAGAAACTTTAATTTATTTTTCCTCAGGCTAGGACTAATTGATATAGAGCTCCATAGAAATATATCCAGAAACTTTAATTTATTTTTCCTTAGGCAAAGACTAATACGTACAAGTAACGGAATGAGCATAGATTTCGGTTGGCTAAGTTCTAAATTGAAAACAATCTTAATTCAAATAACCAATTATTTTTAACAACTACATCCATTATGACTGTTGAAATTATTACTGGCTAAATACAAAAAGTTTCTTATTAACAAATTAATTATAGACCATGATTTTGCTTAATTATATTCAGATTTTACCAAGCTTATTTCAACTCAGTCTCTCTGTCTGGTACAAGTATTGACACGTTATTTCTCCCTCTCATTAGTATTCAGATCAAGGTGAAACTTTTCACAATTATTCATCGCCCGTTAGAAAACACAAATCAATCAAAAGATCAATCAGTTAATCAATTAATTAGTGGTAGTTAGTTAATTATGTTTGATATAGAAAAGGGGAAATAAACCTTAGACTATTGATAGATGTGAAAGATGTGTACAGTTCTTTCCCTTATATTTTGCTTGTTAAAATTTATTGTAACTAGTACTTTGGTAGCACAAATCATTACCAAGTATAAACATTGGACGACTATGTATATAAAATGAACTTCACTTGTAGCTATTGACACTCTACATTTTGGTTTTAATTTCTTATTTGTATTAAGCTTCTAGTTTTAATATTCTGAGCCTTAGGGGGAAGGGGATGACTTTTGACTCAGGGTCAAAGGTCTCAGCTAAGTCCTTGCTGTTTATTGGGGGGGGGGGGGGGGGGGAAGGTCAAGGCGGTAGCTTTATGCAATGGCGCTTGCAACCTCTTTAATTTACATCATGTGTGAACTAAACGGTCGTGATTGGAAAATTGGGGGAGGGAAGAATATTTAAGAATACTTTTTGTTTTTTTCTAAATAATTTAGTCCTCTTTCTTTATATTCTAGAGAAGTCTTTGACAGACATTGTGGAAGTATAATTTGATTAGTGTCCAAAATGTCTTATATAACTTAATGCTGTAACTTTAGGATTGCTGCATTTCATTTCTGTTACGTGCTTGAATAATTTTTAGTCTTTTCTGAGTATATTTCTTTATTTTTAGGAAAATAAACATTTGCACTTCAAAATACACCAAAAATAAAACATAGATATTTCCTCTGATAAATATAAATGCTAATACAAAAGGAAATTATGAAGAATTTAATAAAATCCAACTTATTTCAGTATATTATAGGTTTTAATAACATGGTGTTTACTTCTAAAATTGTAGAATTCTTTTCTTCAGTACGAGAGAAAGAAAAGGACTTTTGAAGAACAATCACAATCGTATCCCCTTTATTATAATAATATTTCTCCACAAAAGTATAACTTTTGTTTATAAACATAAATATATATGCATTGACTAAAATACAAAAAATCTGGGTGAGTAAATTATTAGGTCTAGTGCCCTTAAAAAATAGCTTTTAAATTTAAGACTTTTAATAGCCTATTTCTTAAGGGGCAACCAATTGGAATTTGTAAATTTGAAATGAAATTATATTAAATGGATTGGATTTTTAAAATTTTTAATTTTTTTCTTTTTGTGCAAATGAATAATTGAGAAAGCCTTTGGTCTACTAACTAAATGTCAATATCATGTACACTCTAATCGTTCATCATTCTCATTGATGCAGTTCAAATTTTATATCCACTGTTTTCATCACCTAGCACATTATACCTGTTATAATCAGCGTGTTGCTTTTAATCTGTACCCAATTTCGTCCACAGAGAGATGACCACAGAAAACATGAGCTGAATCAAAATAACGCGAGGCCTAAAAACTCGTACTGACCCACGTGGCCGACACGCGGGCACGAAGACATCACCTGACCTACTGGAACCAGCACATCACGTCAAACCGGAAGTGTTCCTGTCTTGGTCACGTGTACTTTGACAGTGTCATTCAAACGAGTGTACATTACTCTCTCGCATTAACAAAGACTTTTAATTGTTTGTTAAAAATCACTTTCCTGTTATATCTAGGTATTAACTCTTAAAAACCGTAATTTTTTTCTCATTCTACCGGAATTATTTTTTTTCCCCACAATTTTTATCACATAAGCCTTTTTATAAACGTCATACTGTTTTTTCTGTTTGTTAAAACATAGACATGTTATATAAAATTTTGTTGGAAATTGAATGTACTACAAGATAATTTATCTTTCAATGTTATAGATAGTCACTGGAAAAAAAAAAAAGGTAATTTCAGAGATGAAACATTTTTTTTTTTAATTTGATCTTTAAAAACTGACTTTCCCAAGTAAAAAAAGAATATTCCAACAGTCCTCAATCATTATTATTGTATGAAATATTAAACTCTATCCAATTATCTATTTAAAAAACATAACTTTGTCAAACTTGATCAATATTTACACTTTAAGTGAGGTTTCTTTCTAGATCTACTAGGGCCTGGCTGGGGCGACGCCCCCTTTTGTTTACTACATTTACTAGATCTAGGGGTGAATAATTGACTATCAGACTTGCTTGAGTCTGAAAATCGCTTTCATTATAACTTTCTAGCTCTAGAACCTCTATCTAAGTCTAAGTCACTCATGTCACTATCATTCGTATCTAAAAAGATATTTAGAGCCTGATCAGCAGTAAAACGGCAAGAAGGCCTGTCAGCCATGATGTCTGATGCAAAAAAAAACGAAAAATTCACTAGTCACTTACAAAAAAAAATATTTAGAACAATAAAACAGCTTAGATCAACAAGGTATCAGAAGGAAAAAACTTTCAAAATGGCCGCTCTAGCGTTTCCTTAAACCATTTGAGGGTTTAAAAACATGGATTAGAAAAGAAAAAGAAGTAAACAGGGAAATAGTGATTGGACGCTGGAAGCGTCATCACGTTAGCACGGCCGGAAGATGGTCGCTGTCAGCGTCATTACGGTCTTGAAGAGTTAAGCCTACCGAAATTGTAAACTTTATGTATAGACATTATGACCTAGAAAAAATATGACATGTTATATTTAAAATAATATAAAGACCAAGGATAATTTTTCACATACAAACTGGTGGTCTCTATGTAGTGGTTAAACAATATAATTATTTCTAAAATATTTATTTTAGTGGCATTAGTTTTGGATTTTATTGTAAAATAGACCTACATTACATTTATATTGCTGTCATTTCGGTTAAATGTAATTCAATCTATTGGTCAATAAAAGAACAAAATACAACATTAAGTCACTTATCTGTAGAAAGTCTATAAATCATAAGGGTGTCTTAAATATAGTTAAACTTTTTCTAGATCTCTATGAAAATCCTTTAAAGTTCTCCTAACAGCCCCCCCCCCCCTCCCCCCCACCTCTTCTTTTAAAAAAAATGGCTAACATAATTTTTCTTTCTTTCTCAATTTAAATGTGTGTGCAAGGAGCAGGGTACCTTTACATAAAGGGAAATAATTCTCTTTTTTTTTTCTATTTTCACGCACAAAGCTAGATATGGCTGAATGATAATGCTTTTTATTCTCTTTTGATATTTAGGATTATCCTAATAATTTTGAAATAATATAAGGTTAATGGCACAATATGCAGGTTGGATTTTTTTTTCTGGAAAAGTCCCACAGTTTCTCTTATCCTCTCTCTCTGTCGACGTCCTGATATTTGTGTAATCGCAACGTGCCTTCTCTCCTTTTTCTTTACTATGCATAACTTAAAAACATTCGAACACGATATAGGTTGCAACCTAAATGCCTAAATTTAATGTTAAAAATTATTTTTTACTGTCGTGAAGCTTCTACAATGTCAACATTTTAGCTGGTCAACTTTACGCCATGAAAGATTGTTTTTTTTCTTTAATAAGTGTAGTGTTTACTTTGCAGTGGCGTTGCTATGGGTCGTGTCAATCCGGACTGAAAACAAGTAAAAAGAGGCTTATACGTCTATGTAACTTTGAACCTTAAAAAAATATTATGATAATGTGTTTGCTTCATCCTGTTAGACCTGACATTCTTTTACTGAAAGTGTCCTCTTTAACAAACCCTGCTTCATCGTTGTCCAAACTATAATCTGTTGATATTTGTGTGTGTGTGCGCAAAATACAACAAATGAATGAAGCCTTTCTACTTATTTTATTTACACCCAGACAGGCTGGTATCTTAAAACCTATGTTGCAGGCCAACTATTCGACAAACTGACGTAATGATTTGTTCCATTTTTATGTTTTTGTCTCTACACTCTTGAGATATGAAACTGTTAATGTATGCAAATGTATATTATGAAAAAAAAATATTGTTGATGTATATAGATTTTACAAACAAATCATACATTTCAGATGCAGAATTAGTTATTTATTATACCGTGATTTTTGTGTGTGTTTATGGAGATACATACGTACCTAATATATAACTAAATATTTTAGATGTTAATCTAAATGTTTAAACTTATTATGATTGATATCGAATACGATATTGCAGGGGGTTCTTAATCGGAGTGCCTGCACCCCATTTCATTAAGGGTGTAACTAAATCTAACTGATCTTTTTTTTTGTATTTGTTTCTAAGTTATTATACATTTGGTCTAAATTAAAATTAAGAAATATTTAGCACTATTCCTTTTAAGATTTCTGGGTTAATTTTTGGTCAAGAAGTCCCCAAAGGTTAAGAACCCCCTTATAGAAGTTGCATTGTTAGAAAGAGATTGTGAAAAATCGTGCTTTGAATTTTTCCTGTGAAATTCATGTTTTTCTAGCCTTAACATTAGGATTATGTTTTTTTTAGATCTTCTCTAAACATGATTTTATGTACATTCTTAAAACCAATGCCTCTAAGCTTTGTACAAATTTCGCCTTGGTTTGTTTGTATTTCTTTGGTAATGTTACAGTTTTATATTTGAAAAACAAAAACCACATAACTATACAAAATGAATTCATTAATAAAATAATGATTAGATGTTTCATTCTTTAATTTAGGGAATGTTACAAAACTTGTTTCTGTTTGTATGATGTGTTTACAAGGATGTATTTCTATGTCATTAGTCACCGATCCACATTGTTGATGTGTGCTCTTCTAAGTGTACTTCATACTGTCTCATTAGCAGGTCCCACGTGTTAAAATCTTGACACAAGTGTTACAGCAGGTTATATAGCCAGGCTCTGTCCATTTGGTATACGCCCAAATTTACCCCAAATTTTTTTAAGGAAACATTATGTTTCTGTCACACTAAGTTTCACATCCTGTGCTGTCATTAGAAATTAAAATTTTTTCCTGTTGTCACTGAAACTCACAATTACATTTTTACAATATCACACTGTCACAATACTATACTGTCATTCACAACATCAATGAATCAGTAATGTGTCTTGAATGATAAACTCATGCTGAGAAGTCTGCAAAGACACTTCACCAATGATACACACTAATTTCCAGATGCTCATAAGCTTATTTAGTTGTGTTTGTTGCAGGGCCGGCCTTAGGTAATTGAAGGCTCTAGGCAAAGTGAATTCAGTGGCCTCAAATTAAAAAAAAACAACAAGGGTATTCTACCATAAGTAGTCTAACAAATAAATTTAACCCATTTGTCAATAAACATTGAGTCATAGTAGAGACTTAGATCTAGGCTAGTAGACGTAGAGCCCTAGTGCTCTGCTATATTTGAAATTTGATACAATATTTTCAATGCTTTTAGTCTGTGGAGGCCACCCCTGTTAGAGAGATCACTACAAACAACACACACTCATTCATAACTGTATATCACACATGTAATTATATCTTATGGTTTCTATATTGAAAGCTGCCGTTTCTAGAATCTTAAATGTCACACGCACACACACTTTCTAAGTTAATTAGAAGATAGGTTTATTCACTATTGTCAACTGTTATCAATGTTTCATAGCCTTGATTCACTCGTACATCAATACTTTCATTACATGCCATGATGTTTTGTTTTGATGATTCACATATACACTGACACTAACATTTCTAATCGTGTTTTTAACATCATCTGTTATTTCCCTCAGCATTACATTGATATGAATCATCCATTTCGCCATCTTACACCGTCATGTATGTCACATCTCTTGTCACACTGTCCAATGTCAACAATGTATAAGCTCACTTCTCGTTTGTAAGACAAAACATTTCCAAGTTATACTTAACCCTTAAAATCCTTAGGGAAAAAACAAAGCAAAACAACATACAAACTTGTTAACCCTAACCTCTTGTTATAACTAATCATTTTAGAATCAATCTGTAAATAAACATTTAGATTATATTCTTATTAAATATACGCCGTTGTCGTCTTAATAATTTGAAAGCAAAAGAAAATACAGTATGTAATTATTACAATTGTTGCAGTTGTAGAAATTCTTTTTATTTCTCAGGTATTTGTTAACCCTGTTTGATGTTGTGCTTTACACTGTGAGGTGATAGACTTTGACATATTCATACGTGTTCCTTGTGTTTGACCTTTCAGGCTTCGCCTTATGTGATTAGCACTTGCAACTTTGTCATGATTTCCTTCGTACCAATACAAATATTCAACTATGTTTAGCTCTAAATCACTCACCTAGATATATTACATCTACACCAGACATTGATCCAAATTTTTTAAAAAGATTTCATCTTGAAAAGTTGTTTTGTTTTTTTTTAAATCAGAGATTTTTATCCATGGAGTAAAACCATAAATACTAAAAAATAGCTAGCTTTTTGTGTATCCGGTACAATATAAAGTTTTAATTTTAATAAGTTACGTGACAATAGGTATGCAATTTTAGCATTGCAGTATTGCATTTTTGAAACCTCATCTGTTCCTGACTGTTATTTAGTTGGCAATTTATAGGTTCAATTTAGCTTCCTTGACATTGTTTACTTTATGGCAGGGGTTCTCAACCTGTGGATCGCGATCCCTTTGGGGGTCGATTGACCATTTGCCAGGGGTCGCCTAAGACCATCGAAAAAATGGATTGTTATTGTCTACCCTACAATTCTGTATTTGTGTAGGGGGGGGGGGGTCGCTGCAGAGTGGGGGATTGTAAAAAGGGGTCGCCGAGCTTAAAAGGCTGAGAACCTCTGCTTTATGGTAAGAAATCTCCATTAGAGAAAAAGAAAACGGAAGTCAAATATTTCTGGGATGTAGCTCTTCACCCCTGAGAGAATTGAAGATCACTAATAGTTTCTTTTACGCTTTCATGTTATACTATGGAATTATTTCGAAATAACGCTTTAATTTTAATTGAAATTGTCACCATTCACAGACCTATATATTCATACGTGCCAATCTATTTTTAGACCTTTCGTATCCATCTTGAAGTAAGAATCAATTTGTACAGATTTTTTTTTCTAAAACAAAAGATCTTTAAGTCTCTAAGCATTTAGATCTAGATCTGGACCTATATCAACTCATCTCTAACATATATTAACCTTTAAATAGCGTAAAATGCATTGGACACTTCATTTGTTAAAGCCAACATTATCTTTTGCGTTATTGTTACAAGAGACTTTGTTTAAAAAGTAGGTGATCACATCAAAAGGAATAAAAGAAGATAGATCCTATTTTATAAATATGTACAAGAAAATAAAAGTGGCTTAAAATTCATGAAATCTAGGCTTTTTCTTCTACCTACTGCCATTAGAGCATGAAACGGGTTGCCTGAAACAGGCAGGAAAACTAACGACTTGGTAGAGTCAAGCTACTAATCAACATTCAAGCATAGATTAACACACGGAAACGACTAGGGTGTAACTATTTTATTTTCTGAAGGAATGTCTATAGATTGTGAAATAAAGTAGACAGATAACGACCGTGTATCTTCAATAGTGTTATCTTTTTGTGCTAATTATATTAGGGCTTTTCTATAACTTAAAAACTTATCTATTTGAACCCTGTAATAAATTGTGACACGGATATACATAACCAGCAGACAATATATGGGCACTTTCGAATATTATGTAACGTCTACATGGGGAAGGGTATACAATTTTGTTACAAAAGGAAGGGGCTTTTAAGATTTGTAACGTAACAAAACAAAATAAAAATATTTAAACGAAATAAGTACAGTGGAACCTTGACTTTTGCTGGTCTGACTCTCGAGGGAGGGCTTCACCAAGGGGTTTCAAAAAACATTAATAGAAAAAGTACTCAAAATTTTTCTTTGAACATCACTGGTTTCGGGGTCAGACCGGACAGTATTGGGGGTGGGGGAACTGAATACGTCATCAAAACGCTGAAAGAGTTAGATACTTTTATCATCATTTCTATCAATATCATGATCAAAGATGTGACATGTAAAAATGATAATTACTAAATTTAATCTTTTGGCAAATTCGAATTTTCTAGTTATGTTACTCTAAAGAGGGGTGTGGGTATTGAGTCTTGGTACGACTTGTTACAAATGGGGTAGGGGAGCGTGGCGAAAAAGGGGCGATTTTTGGGGTTACCTAATATCCGAACTTTTCCTAATAGAAGATCGTAAGACGTTTATAAAAGGCATGCACTTTAATGTAATATGGATCTAGTCCTAACACAATCCTTTTAAAAAGAAGTTTCCTTTATTACATCTTGGTTGTTGGTTCCGTGATTCTAAAAGTTTCTTTTATGTGAAAAATAAAAATTAAATTATCTCTTTTATTTATTTATGTTGGTACCAGTTACCTTTATGTACTCCTCTTTGCCTAATGTAAGTTTTAATATTTATAGTGACGACCAGCTCGATCTATATATATACACACATGCCTCACCGAAATCTTTTTGATCTTGTGTAATTGTCCATTTTGTCTTATTCAGAGAATAAAAGCGATCTGAAAAGCTAAAATTCTGTAAATTATTCCCCAAAAAATCTCAATACTTTTCAACTAAGAGTCTTAAAAGTCCATCAACATTTGTTGGATGAATGTCAATTTTTTAAAAATAGTGGGTGTGAATGAAGAGGCAATAAACTTTGAAATTACGTCTACTAAACGAGACATTCATTAAAATATTTGATAGTTGTAATGTTGTTGAATATTCTGTAATTGCAGATATCTAAACATAATGAAATAAACTTTCGCTTATTGCAGAGTGTATTTTCGGCTGCTCGAAAGTCTGTCGAAATCATTATTTAATTACGTAGACATTTTACTTCAGACAAGAATTAACGTAATGATAAGTATGATCATATAACTCGACGTTATGACAATTTGTCCACATCAATCCTTATAAAAAAAAAATAGATCCTACAAAAGATTACATTAAATACTGGTTCTTGATTTAGAAAATCTTAATCCACCATCGTATGGGCACTAGTCCATAGCAATAATTCCGGTCATTAATGATCTCTATTGCAGTTTACTATATTTGTACTTATAGATTTATAGATTCCCCGCCAACTACAATGGGCGACAGTGCAGATCAACCAATGGTTGTACCTATTAAATTCATTTTTGGTCACAATGTTAAAATTAAACTGTTAGATTTCAAATATTTTTTTTATCAGTTTGGCTTGCATAGATACACAGATCTGTAAAATCTTGTCAGAAATGGTTTCGATATTTTATTATAGGAGGGAATGGAAAGATGAGGACGAAATTAAATTGCAAGTAAAAGTGACTTGTTTCTCTTTTTTTTTTTTTTTTTTTTTTTTTGAAGTTCTTTTTGACCAGAGCCGGATTTAAGTAAGTTGGCGCCGTGGGAAACATTTTTGTAGAGGCCTTTACTCACTAAAAAAGGCTTAATTAACGCTAGGGTGTTGACACATTAGAGGCCTTTTCAATTTAATCTCATTCGCCTTCTGTTTTCTTCTAATTAGTATTCATACTTGTTTAACTTTATTTTTTCTAAAAGTTTGTGAAGAACCCCTTTTGAGAAAGAGGCCATTAGCGGCTGCACTGTTGTACAATCATAGATCCGGCCCTGTTTTTAGCTAAGTTACATACATGTTGATGTTGTATAAACTGAACTAGATAAAGCCGACAGACATTACTTTGTTATAACGTGTTTTGACTATGAAACAAATGTATTTCATGTCTATATTTCTTACCAATGCTTTCATCCAGTCAGACATTTGTCTGTCTATACAATTTATATGTCTTAAAACCAATGTCTGTCTCTACATGTATGGAGCAAATATACCGTGGCAAGGGCCCATTTACCTTTTTCCCATAAACTAAAGTGCTTTGAATAAAGATTGTTAAACCAGATGTTTCTCATGCCTACGTTGTGTCGGCTTGTTGCTATGTTATTGTTTAGTTCTATTGTTTTTTTTTCCCTTCTTTTTTGATGATGATGTTTTTTCTATGAGATTTCGAAATGTACAGATCTATTTCTATGACTTCACATTTCTTAAACTTCTACAAACAAAGAGTTCCAATGTTCCATGGTCAACTTTTCTATCATGTACTTGAAAATAAATTTTTTTTTTTTTTTAAATTTCTTTCTTATCTTTAATTGTGTTATTGTATTATTCAATGGTTTCGGGCTATGAATGTGCTTTGGCATTCACATATGTTATACTAGCCGGATATGACCCGCGGCCCGATAGTCTTAGTTTGGTTATTACCGATCTAGTGGATTAAATTTAGATCTATGTCAAACAAGACGAGTGTTGCCTTCATATTTTTTATATTCGCGAAAATGAAAGTAGAGTGTGAAAAAGGGTTTACCAGTTCAGCCGACAGATTGATATCTAAAATATAAAGTAAAAAGTAAGGCGTATGCTTGTGTGTATGTATGTAGAAATCAAAATCGTTTGACCAATCTTGATAAAAACTTGGCATAAATGTTCCTTAGATTATGACGGAGACTGTAGTATATGCTTAATGCCCCACCCAAAACCTGAAGGCCTTAAAATAAAAAAACAACTAAATATATCGCTATTAAAGGAATAAACTTTTTAACAAATCAAGTAAACACTTTTTCACAGTATTTTAAATTTGATATCAATATTTCGGCTCAACTGGTAAACCAATTTCCGTACTCTACTTTCATTTTCGTGGCAAAATAAAAAAAAAAAATTGATAAATGAACATTCGGCATGTTTGAAATAGATCTAAATCCAGTCCACTAGATCAGTAATACCCCAACTAAAGCCCGTGTTAAGTGAAAGCGACGGACAGGCATACTTGTAAGAAAAGTAATTTTAATTATAGTGTTAAATGTAAACGACAGACAGATAGAGTAATTATAAGTAAAGTATGACATCACACCCTCGTAAACCGTAGGCCACAGAAACAGAACCTATACATCATCTGCCCTATAGACCAGCGGTTCTCAACCTTTTGAGATTCAAGGACCACTTAAAAATGTGTGTCTCAGCCACGGACCACTACTAAAAATTTTGCTACTGGCGCACTAGAAATTTATATAGTTTTATAAAAAAAAATATAAAGTTGATATTTAAAATCATTTGTTATATATTTTAATAAATGTTTCAACCTTTTCATCCTTTTGTAATGAACAAATATCAGTCTTACTGCTAACAATAGTTCGGATTAGAAACAATGCTACATTTAATTTTAGTGCGAGCCTTGAGCTTGCAAATATGAGCACAGCTTGTCCAAACGAAGTGTAATGCTTGAAAGACTCAGTGGGATTTCATCTTCGATATTTTGTTTTAATTGTAACCAGTGCAGAAAATCCACATTCATAAACATATGATGTTGCAAAGGGTAAAATTATTTTGAAAGCTTTCTGAGACAGTTCTGGATACTCATGCGAAGCTTGTGTCCAAAACTTCATCAAGCTCACTCTCGGATGCATCATCTTCAACGTAGTATCACTGGTCAGTTCAATGAATTGGGTTAATTCCGATGGTGGTAAATTGGTATGGTAAATGGTAAATAATGAATCAATGTGTGCAAGAAACGGACTGGAAACCCACGAAAAACTCTCAACGTTCAAATCACCAAAGTAGAAGTTAAATTGATCCAGCAATGATTGAACATGTTCAGAAATTAATTTCACCAACTCGGGCTTGTTGATTTCAGCATTTTCTGGTTTCTCGGTGAATTCATGCAATTAATCAAACATTTGAAAGTTACCCTGAAATAATCTTGTCTTCCACAGAGCAAGTTTTTTCGTAAAAGCAGACACTTTATCACTGAGGGTTACTAAGTTTGTGTGCTTCCCTTGCATAGATGAATTGAGTTTATTCAGCTGTTCAAAATTGTCGGCCAAGTAAGCCAGAACAGCAACCCATGAATTTGTATTCAAATGAACAACAAGTTGTGAATTTTTACTAACAAGAAACTCTCTCACAGCATCACGTAATTCAAACAGTCTGTTAAACACTTTTCCCCTTGATAACCAGCGAACTTCAGTGTGCATCAGTAACTGCTCATGATCAAAATCCATATTCGAACATAATGAATGAGCCTTGATGAAATTAACAATTTTTATGGCCTGATCAAAATAGATTTCAAGTCCGCGTTCATTCTTTTACTCGCAAGACTTTCCCGATGAATCATACAGTGCGTAAATGTGGCAGTTGGCACATTAGAACGCACACGTTCCCACAAGCCTGTTCGTTTTCCAGTCATTGCTGCAGCACCATCCGTGCACACTCCGATACACCAGGACCATTCGACGCCATTGGCTGCCATAAAATTATCAAGGATAACAAAAAGTTCTGCACTTGTTGTGTGACCTGGACAAGCTTTACAAAACAAAAAATCTTCTTCAACTTCATCCATCCAGATATATCTGACATAAGCCGTTAATTGTGCCTGGCCGGAAACATCCGTTGATTCGTCCAATTAAATAGCAAATTGTTTAGAATCTTGCAGCCTTGAAATCAACTGTTCTTCAACGTCAGCTGCCGCCAAAGCTATACGTCGTTGAATTGTGTCGTTTGAAAGTGGAATTGTTTTCAGTTTACTTGCCAAGGCATCACCAAACATCTCTCGACACATATCTATAGCAGCAGGCATTATCAGAGTTTCTGCAATTGTGTGAGGCTTTTTGGCCTGTGCAACTCGGATAGCCACTAAAACTGATGCTCTTAAAGCATTCGCATTGACTTTAGTTGCTTGGAGTATGCAAGACTGCTGAATACCAAGGGAATGTTTCTTGCGCATAAAATATTCCAATGGTTTCTCCGAGCAGTCAGTATGATTCGTTTTAAGATGTCTTCGGAGTTTCGCAGGTTTCATCGCTTCATTTGCAAGAATTTGTGAACATATTACACACTGTGGTCTGGGTTGATTATTTACTAAGACGCATATAAACCCAAAGCGCAAATACTTTTCATCATACTGTCGTATGGGAGTTCGTCTTTTTTTCTAAGGAACTGCATTTGATTCACACTCAGGTTGTGAAGATGAGTCAGAGAAATCATCATCGTTGTCCTTATGTTCGGTTGCTTTCTTTATTAAAAATTTATCCATGTGTTCAATCAATTTAATTATTTTGATTAGTTTTCAAATAAAAAAGCGTATTTTTGAATGTCAATATAAACGGGAAGACGCCAAGGCCAATCTGATTTCCGGTGTAACTAATACTTAGAGTAAACATAAAATCGTAACGCACTTTTGCGCTATCGCCATCTAGCGATTTAAAATCAATAATTTTAAAACTGACTTCATATATTCTTTTTCATGTCTTTAATTCTATTATTTTTCATATTTTTTATTTTTTAAAAAGCATGCAATTCGGGTTTTGCTCGCGGACCACCAGGCAAATGTCCGCGGACCACTAGTGGGCCGCGGACCACAGGTTGAGAACCGCTGCTATAGACCACAAGGTCTGAAAGGAGAACTTTACTACTTTTATAATGTTAAGTGTAAGGACAAGCATATTTTTAAGAAAGAGTAATTTTAATTATAGTTTTCATTGTGAGCGACGGATAAGCATATTTGTAAGATGATTTTAATTTCTATTATAGTGTTAAGTGTAAGCGACGAACAGGCATATTTTTAAGAAAGAGTAATTTCAATTATACTGTTATGTGTAAGCGACGGATAGGCATATTGTAGAGAAAACGTTCAAGGGTTCTAGCTTAAACACCACTACGTCAATAGTTAACTCTTCAATTTGAAGTTACTCTTATGTAGTGTTGACATATTTCCCAGTACATCTGCCTAAAAAAAAGTAAAGCGATAATAGGTATACATGTATTCACCGACAGCGTCACGTATCAGTCTAGCTGAATCTAAATTTAGCCTATGGCCTCCTTTAGTCGCGAAGCGACTTTGGATCATCTCATGGAAATAAGATAAATGTCTGGGCATTAGCTGTGGTCGGAACGATGTCGCCCAAAACATTATTCCCCCCCCCCCCCCCCCCCCCAAGCAGGTGATGTATCCAAAGGAACGGCAGTGCCGATACAGTTTGGGGTCAGCGGCGTCGCAGGTTCTGCCAGAGTGTAGCAAACTGCAGCTCCTGATTTTTCCTCAGGGTTGACTCCCGAAGCCTTTCCCATGATTGGGTTAAGCTGCAAGGCAACAGAGGTTTGAATTCAGAGTTTTCCTTCTCCTAGGTGGGTAGCCAGCCATGGCTAACGAGCCCCTCCTGCCCGAAGCTAACTGGTTAAGGCGCCAGTTACTCGACTTTGCCCCTTCTCCTGTTAGTGAGAACAGTTCCGCCGGACTCAATATCTGAGCCACACGTGAAGGCCAGGAGTTGAACTGGTTGTCAGAGGCAATTTGAGACGCGTGCCAATAGGAAGCATTTTATAGGTATTCGAGTGCTTACATCCATTACCACTTCCGGCAATGACAACCTTGCGGAACCAATCTAAATTTAACTCTCCCAAAAAGTAACCTTAGTATTTAGCCCCGCCTTTCTTCTAGATGTTTCGGGAGACGGGAAAATCCCATGACGTCATCTGATCGCACAATGGTGGCATGGCTATCACCTGAGAATTACGATGATTGGTTGGAGCGGGTTTGAGCGCCAGTTGTGGAGAAGATTTCATAGAGACAGGTTGTGTACTAAGAGTTGTTTAAATGGTTATTCAAAGATGCAAGTTGCATAAATCTCAGTGGTAGAATTAAAATATTTGCTTCAATTTTATTTGGTAACGAGCTCGGAAGAAAATATACATGTGATGCAGTTTTATTTGTACATTTTGTATATATGGAAGTGATTCCCAGTTCTCGACTTCAAGTTTTGTATTTTGAATTGAAGTCTCTTCGTTATTTGAATCTCTAAAGATATATTTAGATCTAGTGATAATATCTACATAAGAATCTCCGGCTTCACGAGAACTTCTTGAGATATTAAAAGTTCCTCAAGAGACATCTAAAGATCCTCTACGTGTGACATATGACACCCCAAGAAGACCTGTGACAGACAGCCTTCAATCGCCGTCACAAATTCATCAAATTGTTCTTTCATGGGTCTAACAGCAGCATGATGAGCACTATATAGATATTTTAATGATACTCAAGTGACAAGTGTGATTAATTATAATGTTTCATTGAATGGCGAAAGCGGTGAAGAAAGAAACAGTTTTTTAGAATAAGAAAAATGTTATGCAAGAAACAGTTAATGTTTAAGTATTTTGACCATTTAGCTTAATCGAACAGTTACACATCCTTTGAAATTGTTTTTCTTTTTTTATATATATATAGCCTGTACTTCTTCATGATTTCTAGACATTGTTTCTTATTGTTTACTGTAAGTATATAAAAAAAATTAAATTAATTTTAGATGTAGCATATATAAGAAACATTGTATAAAAATATTTCAAAATAATTGGGTATTTTTTTTTATTTATTCAGTTGAAGAGATTACATTGCCAACAACACTTATTTTTTTTTATTATTTTTTTATTCACAGAGAAAAAGCTCATTAATTTAAAAATAAATGTAAATGAAAATGCTAGATAAAATAGGTGAACACTTTCCTAAATAATAAACATGACAACTAGTTTGAGAAATGCTGATAGGTTTTTCCCTCTTCTCTAAATGTTCATATGAACAGAGAACACGAGAATAAGCCAAAAGTTACTCTATTTCCTTGGTGGGATCTTAAAGCAGCCGAGATTCACTTTCACCACAACAGCTCTGATCCACTGGACTTCAAGTTCAGCACATCCGGTAAAATGTTTGTTTCTAACGTTTAGGTTGGAAAAACGAACACACATTCCGGCCAGTCTGTTAACAAAAGAGATCCCTTTACAAATAGGTGGCCGGTTACTCGCTGCAATGCAATACAATGAATAAGACTGAGGCTAATGTAAAGTTCCCCTTTCAGACCTTGCGATCTATGGGGCAAATGATGTTAAGGTCATCTGTTTCTGTGGCCCACGATTAACGAGGTTAATATGATAATGATAATCTATATCTATGTATATAATTCTCTTCTTCCCTAATCAGATCAAACAAGAAGTAAAGGAAAGATCACTCTCTTATTTCTGCGGATAGTCACCCCACGAAAAAAAAAAACAAGAGGGGGGGGGGGGGGGGAAACACGTTTTCACAGCTCGCTACGGATGGCTGCGCGCTGGACTGTCAAACCCTGCCCGCTCCCATTACATGAAGGAGGTTTGAACTAGGAAGTAAAGTATCGTCAACTCTAAAGGAACATCCGAAACGTGTAAAACATTTTACAAACACTAAATAGTAGGGCCGGACTTAAACTTAAGCATTTTGGGGCCCTATTCGAAACGGATTTCGCGGGGCCAAGTTTGGGTAGGGAAGCGGACAATAAGTCAAATTTAAGAGTTTGTATTAGAAACAAATTCGTCTATGCATTTTATTCATTCTTTACTACGTACAGAATTACTTTACGAGCCTTGCGTGTAGCAAAGTTATACAGTATATCATAATAATTCTGTTTCCCACATATATCCCGCTCAATAGCAAGAATTACCAAATGTTTCAATCTATCTTTGAGAATTGTTGACATCAAGTAATTCTTCATTAGTTTGAGGCGCGAGAAGCTTCTTTCACCTGATTACACAATTACGGCTAATGCATAATGCCGTTTTTATTAATTGCGCTTAGGATGGACGTTTTTCATATTGAATGACACCCCAAAATGACAATTTTTTCTATGTATTTCCGTATATTTTAAGGCCTTTTTCGTATATTTTGCAATTTCGGGAGATTAGGGTTAGGGTTATAGTTTTACGCAAAGACAACCAAAATGACACCGGATGCGTTTAATCAGCAATGCAGAGATAAAAACTATTCAGAGTTCGTGGAACACTCGAGTTCCGAGGAACACAGTTTGGGAAACACTGGTTTAAAGTATTCTACGCAACATATTTCGAATGTAATATAAGTCTATACATAAAAAAGGGCTGACAAACCTGAAATTTTTTGGTTGACAATTATTTTTCCATTTATCGTCAATGTGGCTTGAACGCCGAGCTCGTTTGGGAGATAGGTTATTGTATCGCACACTGTAGAAAAGAGCCATATTCAAAATTAGAATGAAATAATTTCATGCATCAGATTTATTTTCAATACAGTGGAGACACATTGAGTTGGACATATTCGTGATTTATTGGGAAAAAAAAGGCTTATAAGTATATTTTCTGGGCCGGATGTTCAGAACAGGACCCATAAGGGGACTCGAAAAAAATATACAATTAAAAAAAATACTAATTATATACCCATTCATATCTCTTTATATATATTTAAGACTAGTCAATGAGTTCTTCTTTACCAATGTTAATATAACATTCCAGCTTTGTCGATATTAATCATTAAATAAAAGGAGAGAGAGAGAAAGCGTGTGATGGATGGATAAATGGATTGTTGAATGAATAGATGGATATAAAGAAATAAAGACATAGAGAGACAGACAGAAAGACAGACAGAAAGATTGACCGACAGACAGACAGACATACATACAGATAGATAGACAGATGGATAGATAGATAGATACATAGATACATAGATAGATAGATACATAGATAGATAGTTCACTTTTATCGCAAAAACAAGCAAAGCTTGTCCTAGGGAAAGAAACGGGAAAAAATTCTGGCATATGTCTCCATACCACCCCTTTTCAATTTAAAACAAAATTAATTTATTACCACTAATTGATCAATTTTTTTTTGGTATTATTATTGATTAATGCATTGTTATCGATTATGAATAATTATGCAAAGTTTCAACTTGATCCGACAATGGGAATGAGGAGGAAAAGCGTGTAAAATATGAAACAAGGGGAATAAATCCACATACACAGACACATATCTTAATAAGTAGCGTTTATTTCCCTTGCTCTATACCAAACAGAATTAACTAAATAATTAATTAACTAATTGGTTAATTCTTTGATCGATTCATTTCTTGTTTGGTACAACAAATATTTGTGTAAAGTTTTATTTTGATCTGAGAATAGGTGTGAGAAAAATAAATGGACCTCATTCACCAATCGTAAACAAACAACATTTAGCCACGTGATTCTATATATCTTCTATACAAATTATGTATTCCATAAAGGCTGTCACGTGATACGTATTTTTCATTGTTTTAAAAATATTATGACGTGGCTAAATGTGTTTTATTTACTATTGGTGAATGAGGTCCTTTATACCAGACAGAGAGAGATGATATAAGCCTTGTAATTCGAATCATTCTTGTTTTGTTTCGCCCCTTCAGTCAGTAGTTAAGGGTCATTTCTATTTAAAGTTTAGAAGTGTACACACATAGAGGTCCTAATACTCACTATTTCAGTAAAGGAAGAGTGGAAGACTTTGTGTTCAATGACTCTATTTGTACCTTACCTGTAGCCTTGAGATGGATTTTCTTTAAGTTCACCTGGAAACAACAGCCACAAGTGAAATCCCTACACCAACAATTGTTTTGAGTGAAGGTTAAATCTGAATATACAAAATATAGATCTAAGCCTAGTTCCTTTGTAATTTAAAGATTGGAAACAATTATTTAATATTAATTTTAAGCAATAAGATACATTTAAAAAATAATGACCCAAAATTTAATACAATCTTTATTATATTTTGAAGGGATTGATTCATTGACTGACTGACTTATGACCTATCACTAACCATCCCACTGTAGTATTATTTACAAGGAACTTATTTAAGCTATTTGAAGTTTTATTAGCTAAGACCTAATACGACTACAGCGGTTCTAGTTGTCTACCAGCAGATTGGTGCTATAAGTCAACGACCGTTAACAATACGCGGGTCTTAGCTTTTCTGAAGGCGTTCAGCATAGACCCAGCCACATGGGAGACAGAGGCACATGACAGAGCATCATGGCGTCGCGCTGGGAAAACTGGCGCACAGGTTGCTGAGGAAAAGAGAACCACGCTGGCAGAAGAATAACGCCAGAGAAGAAAAGCAAGGCCCACGACACCAGCTCCAGCTGGAATAACCTGCCCAGTGTGCAGCAGAACATTCCGGGCTCACATAGGTCTCACCGGCCACATGAGGAGGCATAAAACCCCAGTGCAAAGTCCTTGGCCCCCCTGGATGACAAAGTGGTCATCATCGAACCACGATGGACGAGATATATATATATATATTTATATATATATATATTACTGACCTAGTGCATTGGATTTTTGATGCAGGGTCAAACATGTCGAGAAATTCCCTTACCACTTTTTAATTTTCACACGAAAATGACAGGAAACTATAAAAATGGGTTTACACGCTGATCCGACTTATTCATAAGTAATATAAAATACTGTGAAAATGGGTTTGACCGATTTGTTAAAAAGTTTCTTTCTGCAGAGATAAATTATGTAATTAGTTTTTCTTTTAAGGGCCTTCTTGTTGTACGAGAGACTTTTCACATACACTTAGGTTTCCGCCGTGATGTATGGAACATTCATGCCGAATTGGATCAAGATTGGTCAAATGTTTTACATTTTATTCGGGGCATGCTACTACTTAAAATTTGCATTATATATTAGACTAGCCAGATATGACCCGCGCCTGCGGGTTTAGTTAGAGTAGGCCTACTACTGACCTACTAAATTGAATTTAGAGGTATGTCAAACATGGAGATAGTTCCCTTTCGCATTTTTTGTTTACTTGATATATTCAAATATTCATATAAAAAATAAAATACTGTGAAAACGGGTTTAACCGATTTGTTGAAAAGCTTCGTTTTTTTTTTCAATAGAGTTACTATTAGGTATTTATATGGCTCTCAGTTGTGGAAGGGACATTAAACATACACTTCGGTCTCGGACATGATCTAAGCAACATTAAGTAATAATAATCTTAAACAAAATCTAACTCACTACAATAACACAACCTTTCGGTCTGACGTTCTGGAGTCGTCTGTCCTAACTAAGACCAAGTGACGACAAAGCCCCCATTGTTGCATCATTCACAACCAATAGCTAACTTCTTCCCGCCTTCTCCATAGAAACACACACACACACTCCATATCATGGAACTATCGGGGGCGTATCTGAGTTTGTTTGAAGCTGTGTTCTGTTGTCACAGATAAATAAATAATAAAATACTGTAGACATTCATAAATAATAATAATAATAACAACAGCGACTTTGTGTTTATACATAAGTAGACATTGAAAACTATCATTATTATTTCTTATTACGTCACATCCTACTTCCTCACGAAACATTCACAATAAACAATGACGCAATATAAACATATTAGCACAAACTGCCTTTATAGTTTTGTTGTTCTTTTTATTTTATTTATAGACACTCTTTGCTGGCACATTTTTTTTAGCATAGCGAATGTATCAATCAACATCAAATCCCTTTTTATAATTAACAAGTAAAAGAAAAAAACAAACAAACCAGAAGTGATAAAAATTACCTTTCAGGTTATAATTAGAAGCAACTAAAGCCTCAGTCATCAATTCTTTGATCATTTCCGGAAAAATATCGTTTGATTGGTCAACCTTGTCGTTCAAGTTAGAACTAGCTCCATCGTCCTTACTAAATGCTGTTCCTATGACCTTAGGAACGTTTCCTTGAAGAATGTGGAGAACCCGTTGACTATATAGAGACGAAGGGTAATAGTGAATACATAGATACACACGAAATATATGCCAATAATAACAAGGTTACGGAGACAGTTTGTGTGCAAACACAAACTCATAATCGACCACCGATGTGGTCCGCTCAGGCAGGTAAAAAGGCAGGTTTCTATATTTTCAAAAAAAAACAAAAAAAAACAGATACTATGAACTACAACCCTATCAACAACTACAACCCTATCAACAACTACAACCCTATCAACAACTACAACCCTATCAACAACTACAACCCTATCAACAACTACAACCCTATCAACAACTACAACCCTATCAACAACTACAACCCTATCAACAACTACAACCCTATCAACAACTACAACCCTATCAACAACTACAACCCTATCTCCGTCGATACAAAAAGAAGAGCCGTGCTCGTGACAAAAATGTTGCCATAGGCATGTTAATATCAACATTCGTACAAACTTAGATTAACAACAAGAAAAAACATTCTATAGAGCAGTTTTCAAAACAATACCTCCTCTATTAGAGTTATGAATGTATGTATAGTTCGTCCATCATGGTTCGATGATGACCACTTTGTCATCCAGGGGGGCCAAGGACTTTGCACTGGGGTTTTATGCCTCCTCATGAGGCCGGTGAGACCTATGTGAGCCCGGAATGTTCGGTTGCACAGTGGGCAGGTTATTCCAGCTGGAGCTAGTGTCGTGGGCCTTGCTTTTCTTCTCTGGCGTTATTCTTCTGCCAGCGTTGTTTTCTTTGATTAAAGCTATAAAGGGATAGTGGATGTTAGATGTAAACAACAACAACAATGGAACATAATTTTAACCCCGTCCCTATTCAGTCCCTTCTTTCCCAAAGAAAGAATTCTGGATTTAGTGAATGCATAAATCTAATGGACTTTATAGTATTTCAATGATATTTCAATAACAGGCCCTTACATCTAGATTTAGAAGATGATGCGTAGAATTTTTCTGAACATTATAATTAAAATCTTAAATGAATGTGGAAATATCCGATGACGTCTAGCCATTTCAATATAAATATTTTCTAGTTTCATAGCCTCATTTAAATTTCTTTAAAAAAAGACAAAAAACCCATAATGGTCAAACACAAGTTTTCCTAATGTGGATGGACATCGAGCTAGTAATTCTTATCCAAACGATATACAGCAGCTGTCAAATTTCTTTTTAACCTTTGGATATATAATTGGTAACTTTGAACTTTAATGTCCTAGGGCATTGTTTTAGATATTGTTAAAATCTCCAATAAGATCTTATACAATGAGAAGATTCAACAAGAAACATACAGTAACCGTTGTGAAATCTGTGGCATTGTACGTCTTTAGAGATGATTTATTTCATACTTTCATCTCTAGTAAACTCTAATAAGATTAGAATATTAAGATTTCAGGTTGGGACACTCGAAATGAAACTTTCAACATTTCCTAGAAACTTCTCGAATGTGAAGGCTACAAACGTTCACAGATTGTATAACATTAATGGTTGTAGACTGTAGAGAGTATGTCAACAATGGCAATGCAGAATGGCAGAAGATGACAGCGGGTAGGATTTTGAATCCCGGACTATTGCGAACACAGCAACAAAAGTCCTCGTCCTGGGTGCTATGACAAACGACCTTAACCTTCACCAACCCCTAAGTTTGTTGAACAGTTGGGGCACCATACAAGATCTATTGACTGTATTTCTCCATTCCTCTCTGTCTTTTGCCTTGGATATAATCGCTTTCGATGTCAGGTCCGTCCATTCTTTTATGTTGTCTCCCGTCGCTTTGTCTGCCTATTCTTTTTCCTGGTACTTTTCCTTGATGGAAGATTTTTGCGAGCCATGAAGACCATGTGATATGGCCATAGAGTTTTGTTTTTTTTTGCGTTTTTGACAGTAGTTAGCAGGTCCTCGTGGGGTCCGATCTACGTATTAATCTTGTTTCTAATCTCTTCGTTTGTGGTGCGGTCTTTGTGTGAGATACAAACTCGCTCAATGTTTTGAAATGTATTGCTACTAAAATATATCAGTGCAGTTATTACGTTATTTTTAAACGAAAGATGTTTTTAATGGTCTGACGGTGTCAAGGTTTCTAGCAATTCACTTAACCTTAATCACGTAACTAGTCACACAATAACTTGTTTATGATGAAGTTATCAACACAAAAGTTGGTCCCGTTAACTCAATTACACATACTTTGTTTATATTTAAAGTAAAAAGTTAGTTCCTTTTCAGACCATACGGTCTATAGAGCAAAAAGATGATGTTAAGATCATCTGTTTCTTTGACCAACGGTTCACGAGCACAAGCTGCACAACGACTAACCCTAACCCTTACTTTTCCCAACTTAAGTCAGGTACCAATTAGAGTTGGGTGGAATCAGGTGTATTGAAAGGTGGCTTCAAGCGAGACCAATCGTCATAGAAGGCCTGAATATTGACCTGCAACGTCGCAACCTGTGGGTAATGAACACTAACAAAACATGTCTCTTTCGAAGGTTTAAGCACACAACAATGACAAAACAGTTCAAAACAACACAACACACACACAAGGTCATGAAGCTGACCTAGACATTTGGCACACCAGTACAGCTAAAACAGTTCACAACACACAACAAGAAACATAAATACACACAGAGACCAATAGCTTGTTGCCAGGACACAGGTCTGTACGAAGTGGCTACAAGCTATTAGTCTGCCCATAGGTTGTGACGTCCTCAAATAAGTGTCGAGACCTATGATAACGATTGGTCTTGGCTGGACTTACTAGTTTAAAGAATTTTGAATACATTTTTTAAAAATGTATCAAACGTTTAAAAAGGCCGTTTGTTGTCAAATGTTTTGTTTCGGATGTTCCTTCAGAGTTGAAGATAATTTACTTCCTTGTCCAAATCCTCCCGCAGGAGGGCTGAGGATGGGAGCGGGCAGGGTTTGAACCCGGGACCATCGATGAATCTGAACGACAGTCCAGCGTGCAAGGTCATGCTATACAGCATAGAAGAAAGATGTGGGTTTTTTAACAACTGTAAAAGGCTTGCGCATTAAAGTAAAACAAACAAACACTAACAAACACAAACAAACACATGTACACAACATAACAAACCTTAGAGGAGAATTCCACTTCCCGAAGGAACTGCCTAGACTAAGTCCATACAAAATTGTCACCACCAAAATATTCATCTTAAAAATGTGAAAGCTTTAAAGATTTTAGACTAAGAGAAAACATACGCAAGGCAAACTGTTGCCAAACGATTGCAAAACCAGGGCACGCGCTTATATATGGACTTCTTTTAAAACAACAAATGCATTAGATGTTCGTCTTTCATAAATATCCTGTCCGTGAAGAGACAGGAAAAGCCCAATGACATTTCATATTCAATGTAAGTGGGCTGTAAACGTTTTAAATAAGGCATTTGTCATAAATCATAAGATTTTCACAATTTTAGCCCACAGGGTAAACAGACAACTCAAGCCCAAGTAGCCTATACCTAAATGTTTTTAAGTACATTTCAAAAACTTAAGTGTGAGTCTTGATACAATGTAGCTATTCAAGGAACTGAGATTAAAAAAAAACAATTTAATGTTTCAGAGAATATAAATTTAACCGGGAAGTACTATGTGAATGACTAAGTATCTCTATGAAGTTACTTCTTAAATGTACACGTCACCGTTGTTTTCTGTATAACTTATGTAGGCAGGGGCGGACTGGGTGTCAAAATCTGTCCAGGCATTACTTTACAATCCGGCCCATAAATTGAATATCATAATGATACAAGATAATATAGACCTCAACTGCTTTTAATTTTTAAAATGATGAAACCATAAAACACACAAGTATATAAGTAAATTGCGATCTATTGGGTGTGGGGTGTCATTGGCCAGCATCAACAAACTGCCTTCACTTTGCCCCCAACCAGTGTCAGGTAACCATTAGAGTTTAGGTGGATCCCGAAATTAAAAACCAGTCTTCAGCAGGATTCGGAGGTCAAGAGCCCTATCACTCAGCCACCGCGAATCTTGTCTACGAAAAAAAATGTGTTACATTAAATTAAAAAGATGTTTTGAACACGACGCTCAAAAGTCACTTTTATAAGATAATATTATAAAACCTCAATTTAATATGTGTCATAATGACATCCATGTGGTCCTTTAGGTGCCCCCACTGGCCCACTTGGGTACCGGTCCACCGGCAGTGGCGTAGCATGATACTCGTGGGCCCGGGTTCTAGAGTATTTGGTGGGCCCCCCTCCCCGAATAAGACGAATACAATGTATGACAAAACAATTGAGTCATCTGAATGTATCGGTACATTGACCAAAAGACATTCCAATGCCAGTAGAGTAGCTGTTTAATAATCTTATTACGTTTGACTCTGTTAGAACTCCAACACGAATTAAAAGTCAATGTTTGTACAATTTTTGAACAGAATGAAACGAGGTAATGGACTTTCAAATATATAAAAGAAATGTTTTATGAGTCCAAGTTCCCATTCTACACATTTACATTCTTTAAACACTTCTAGGTGTCACGCTTTGAAACATTGATACAAACTAGTATCGAGTTCTAAGTCCATTATTTAACAGTAAATAGATCGAACATTTATTTACTGAACATTTCTCTGGCCTTCTAAGTACCAAAGTAAGAAACCAGTGCATCTATTCCTTAATGCGAGAGCGGCTTCTTATGATGAAATAATGCCCAAAGGCCATTCTAGTATCAAATCATATTGGAAGCACCTTCATAGCTTTAGACTAGTAGTTTATTTAAGGATAAATGTGTTTTTTTTTTAAATTACCTGGAGCATTTGTTCAGCTGATTCTGCTGACGTTTGATACATTTATGAAAACCTAGAAATGACTATCTAATTTCTATTTCTTTGGATGTTCCGTCAACGGAGATCACTGAACAGTATCAAAAAAAATACGAATTTGATATCAACTTTTTATTTGTCTTGAACGCTGCCACCAATGAAAGAGGCAAATGGTACACATTTGATCTCCTATAGTACCGGTATTTTTGTCCAGAACTGCATTGCCCGACAGGTCTATTATCTCGTTTTGAATCTGTTTGGCTTTGATTTCCTGTCTAATTTGAATATTCATAGCAATTTCTGATGTTTTTTTTATAAATATATGACGTTAAATTTCGTTAAGAGCAATAAACCAAGTTTCAACCAAATACTAAGCATTGGTCTGTGAGAGGCACTATTCCATAATACATTTAGCTACCTGTCTATCTTCTAGATCATTGTTATAAACCTGCTCCCCAAGTCGGTTTCCTCATTCATTGCAATGGCATAATGATATAGGTGGTGATGTGTGCAAATAATGATTTTAAATATGTTAAATACAAAACAAAATTAAAACATATAGAGCTTTGAGAAAATTGAATAATTTGCAGCTGTATCGAAATTTTAATTAGTGACAATCAGGACTATCCCTGTTTCTTAACCAACCTCTCCCCATTCTCCTCCATTCCTGTACTACTACCAAATGGTTTTATGAACAGACAAGGAAAAAAAAAGATTAGGACGATATGGAAACGATTGTCACCTCAAACGCACAGTTAGGGCTAGCCACCATTACAATTTACAAAACTTAACAGAAAGCAAATCCGTAAATGAAAGCTTCAAACACTGGTTTTACAGTTGGTATTAATTTTGATACAACTTTCAGGATATTTTGAGGGAGCGTTTTTTAAATTCTATTTTTTATCAGTTTTTACAAAAGTGAATTTATTTTTTCACTTTGGTGTCACACCCAAGATATCAACAAGTCAAGAGTCATGGGCCCAAGCGAAGTGGGCCCCTAATGTTCGTGGGCCTGGGTTCATTTAGCCCTTCGCGCCATGGATGCTACGCCACTGTCCATCGGGCATTTGCCCGATGGCCCATATCCGCCCCTGTATGTAAGTTACATTCCTGAATCAGAGAAAAAAAAACATGTTTGAAAATACAAAATCTCAGCCTGGTTGTCATTATGATCAAACGGATATCTATAGGCATGTGACGTCATTTTTCAATCCTAAATGAAATAAAACTGCTCACGCATCAAGCGAAGACTGACGTAATACCCTAAAGGATAATAATAATAATAATAATTTTATTTATAAAGCGCTGTTAACAAACAAAATATAGACTCAAGGCGCTGTAATAACATTACAAACACGACAACTAAAATGACAATTAATCTAAAAAAGTTTCAAACAGATAGGTTCTAATGTTCTTTTTCGAAGTGGTGTAGCATGTTGACTGTCTAAAATCAATGGGGAGTGAGTTCCAAACCTTTGGTCCGTGCACTGAAAAAGCCCGCAGACCGTAGCTTTTGAAGGAGAAACGTGGCACCACTAAAAGCGTTGAGTCCATATTATAGACTCATGGAGTAATCAGTTCGCTAAGGTACAAGGGCATCACATTGTTATATATACATTGATGACAAAGTGTGGCCACCTTGTTATCGATTCTCGCTGTCACGGGAATCCAATGGAGTGTGAGCAAGAGCGTAGTAGCTGAATCTCGTCTTGTTTTTCTAAGGACTATTCGTGCGGCGTTGTTCTGAATACGTTGCAGCTTGGCTATTTTTTTCTTTTTTTGCTAGCACATTGTTGCAGTAGTCAAGGCGGGAGAGTATGAATGCCACAGCTAGAGTTTTTGTTGACTCCGTTGTTAAAATGGTCGGATCTGGCCTTATCTGCGCAGCTGCAGATAAAGACACTTGCAAAGCCGACTTATGTGTGGGTCGAAAGATAGTGTTGAGTCGAAGAAAACTCCAAGATTCCGCACTACATGGACATAAGGTAGCTGGCAGTTCGTGATAAAAAGAGAATCTGTGCTTTCAACTTTCGAGACGTTGTTCCGAGTGCCAATCTTAATTATTTCTGTCTTATCTTCGTTCATCTTGAGCTTATTCTCAACCATCCAATCGCTCACCCTTGCAACGGTACTACTGATTTTCTCTGCCAGATGCGACACTTCTGACGGTACTGAGGAATCGTATAACTGTGAGTCATCGGCAAAGAAATGGTATAAGATGCCGGTTGGCCGTATGACACCGCTGAGTGGATATGTATACATAGTGAACAGTACTGGGTCTAGAGCTGATCCTTGGGGTACTCCGTACTTCAAGAGTAAGCTTGTTGATTCTGTACTGTTAACAACGACACTTTGGGTGCGTTCAGTCAGGTAGGATCCAAGCCATTTTAGGATGATTCTTGCTAAACCAAAAGTGGCAGAGAATGTGGCCATCATAATTTCATGGTCTAGCGTATCAAAGGCTGCGGACAAGTCCAGCATGGAAAGAATTGATATGTCGAAATTGTGAAGTAAATCGTTTAGTACACTGACCACTGCTGTCTCTGTGCTTCGGCACTTCCTATATGCAGATTGAAATTCTTCCAAGAGACAATACTGTTCAAGATGAGAAAGAATTTGCGCTAACACGATGCGCTCCAGAAGCTTTGACAGGAAGGGAAGATTTGATACCGGGCGATAGTTTTTTAGACATTCCGGGTCAAGACTGGATTTCTTTAATAAGGGCCTAACAAGTGCATGCTTAAATTGCAGTGGTACAATGCCTGAAGTCAGTGAAGAGTTCACAATGTTAGTAATTGTGGGTACAAGCTTATCTAAACATTCAAGGAGCAAGGAGGTTGGAATGGGATCAAGATCACGTGACTTATTTGGCATCTTTAAAATAGTAATTTTGACATAATCTTCAGATACGCGCTGAAACTCGCAAAGGAGAATTTGGAAAGATTGGTGAGTGGTCAAGCTTTGATGAGAAGATGGCATGTCATTTCTGATCTGCTCAATCTTGCCAATAAAGAATCTATTGAGGGAATCAGTGAGTTCAGATACTGGGATAGATGACGGCAAACGTTCGTTATTTGCTCCCCCTAACATTTTAGCGGTGATCCTGAATAGCTCCTTTGAAGAATCAGAAGTTTCGATTTTTTGTCGAATATGACTAGCTTTTGAATCTCTAATCATACGGTTAACCTTTGTTTTTTTCTACGATGTATATTTGTCGATGTATCGTCAGACCTGTCTTTTGAAATATACGTTCGGCGAATAAGTTTGGCAGTCTTTATGTCTTCCGTCAACCAGGGTGCAGATGGCCTGAGACTGTACGAGTGACAAGAGTTCTTTATGTCTTCCGTCATGTTAAATAACAGATCTATAAGACTAATTAGACTGATATTAACACATTAACAAGCATTCCTGTCACAGTAGCTAAAAACTTTACTTAAAGATAGAATCCGTTGGTCTGATTATGATATTATAATCATGCCTGCAATGGTTCTTTACAACTATTATTTGTTATGATGAAAATAATGATATTTACCAAGCGTAGATCAACACTCTGTCTGTCTGGTAAATAGTTTGAACGTTATTTCTCCGACACTAAATCTCGGATCAAGCTGAAATTTTGCACAATTATTTCTTTTACCTGACAACATAAGAATCAATTTTTAAAAAATTAGTTAGTAACTATTGGTAATTTTTTTTTTCGTATTTCAAACAAGGGAAAGAAATTGTATTTGTCTGATGGGGTGATATAAGTTACCTCCGTTTAAACTTATCTGCTCAAGACACAGCGTTGAAGCACCTAACAACTGCAATATAGTGAATAACATTTTGAATCGCTAAACCCTTTGAAGTTGACTGACAGGCCCACAAATGCATTGCTAAACCTTTTGAAGTTGACTGTATCCAAAAGGATTCTATTTTTTACTGCTAAAGAATTAAAGCAAAGTTCACTTGTTATATATGTTCATGTATTTTATTACAAGCCAAAATAAAAAGCATACCAAGAGTACAAACAGCTACATCTCAAAAGATGTAATCAAGAAAATCCAATTTTTACTACATCCTTTTAGTTTAGTATCAAAATCCTATAGGCTAAAAAAAAAATTCTTTGTAGTTTGGAATCAAAATAATTCTTTGTACACAATATGCATGTTAAACAAATAAAATAGAATGACTTAGATTCTGCTCAGTCAAATAGAGTATCAAGCAAACACAAATTGAACTAGTTATTAAAGAAAAACATTCAAAAAAATTCCTGTTAAAATGAGTAAAAAAAACAACAAAAAAACTAGAACAAATATATAACTAACAAAAAATGCATGTATAATGAGTAAAAAAAAATGTATAACAAAGAATTTTCAACATGGTTATGTTGTTTTTTTTGTCAAAATTTAAAATAAAATGAGTCTAGAAAAAAAAAAATTATAAATTGAGATTAGATACAAATTAAAAGATCATGAAATGTCAATTCTCTGTCAAAATGAAAGATCATCAAATTCAGATTCATGAAGAAATTGAAAGACAATCAGAACAGTACATTGCTCCTTACCCCTGGAAGGTTGAATATTTTCTCAAGAGATTATATTGTTCTAAGATACTGCTAGGACGATCCTTCTGAAAAGATATACCTCCAACAGCACAGGGGCAGCTAATGGTTAGGGGTTTGTGTGAGGCTAAGTTTTGGTAATTCAATATTTAACATTTCTTTTAATAGCCATTTCAATCCAAAGATTCATAACTATTCCCATGAGTAAAACCTAAGATTAAATAAATGATTTCATAGAAATGTAAATAATGTCAGCAAAGGAATAGAGAATTTCCCTAACCCTAACCATATTACAACTATATTAAACAGCATTAAGAAAAATTCATAAAAATTATGTCGTTATGTTATGAAAAACATTTTACAGTAAAGAAAAGTCAAAGCACAAAGTGGCAGGCAGAACTTTATAATTTTTCTGGTTTCTGGAGTTTTTGTGTAAAATTTTTACACAAAGATTGGAGATACATTATCTTATAATTTAAAAAAATGCTTTGGTTTTACATCTAAACATGTTTTATTTTGCTTCATAATTCTTTTAATGTTCTGTTTCTCATGTAACAAAACTCCTTTTGAAACTACAAAGACTATTAATATATTTCTGAATGTTTTTAACAAATCAATTTTCACATTTAGTAAAAAAGTAATACATAGAATCGATATATTGACATTTCTATGACTTTAATATCTTTGATTAATTTTCAAGTAATAGATCTAACAATGAATTCATTTAATCCTCAAAACAATGAAAAGATGAAATAAAAAATTAATGATTGATATGCGCAAGTGAGTTGTTCAGAGTGGGTGGAATCCTGAAGCAGCCAAGCTCTATTGTTTTCACCACTACTCCTTCCAGTTCAGCCTCAATGGAAGCACAGCCACTGAAGTGCTGGTCCACATAGTCCAAGTTGTAGAAGCGAAGGCACAAGCTGGCCAGATTATGAACGTAGGGAATGGCAGCACAGATGGGAGGCGGGTTCTTCACTGTAACAAAGAATTTTTTTTTAAAGATTGGCATAAAACTTTTCTAAAATGTCCTTAACATATAACTTTTAAGCAATTAGGGAATACCAGCAAAGCCCAAAGTATCACTATATTTGCCTGTGACGTGGTGCTATCTGGCCCCTCAAAACTTCTTGCCACATTGTATAATGAAACCAGAGAGAATTTGTATCACTGGACTCAAGGATTTAGTAGTTCTGCAGGCTATGATACACGTGTCAGAATTTAATATTACCCAGGCCACAAAAGGTTGAGCACCACTGAGATATACAAAGTACATTCTAGACTTTAGTACTTCTCTCAAAACACGAACACAGAGAAAGTGTTCAAGTGGGGAGAAAGACAACTGCATCCCTAATCCCCTCCACAATAAATGCTTTCCAATTATGAAAAAGATATATCACACAATTGACCATAATTGATAAAATAAATTATACATCACATTTATAGTGACCCATTCAACCGATTAGTCTGTCTCCTGTCCATTTCTCAAAGGCCTGTTACAATTATATGAGAACATTTCCTATAAATGTTTTAACACAATGACAAAGTATAAACAATGATTGGACCTAAAATGTTTTGGGTATCCTTATACATGAGAAACTATAACCAGCTGTTTTGTCATTAAAGACAGTGTATGGCTTCTTAATTTTTTGAACAAATAAATCTAACAATAAAACAAAAAAAAAAAACAAAAAAAAAGACTATTTTCTATTGCAGTTGAAAAGGCAAAAAAAAAAAAATATGTCTGTGAACAATAGCATATAATCGAGAAGTGTCAAAAAGTTCTTATTTCATAGCTTTGTGGAAGAAAGTGGTATACAGTCTTTGAAGTAGTTTCAGTGTAACTTTTTGTATCTGTGTATGGTGGCCCTGTAACTCAGACAATAAATTGTGGTGGTGCCTGAGAAATTTGCAACTTGCTGTGAGGCAGAAGCAGAAACTCAAGGTATGATGACAACTGATTAAATTTACTGTTCATCTCATCATCATGACCTCGCTGTAATTAAATGTTTACTTTAATCCCTTTCTTTGAATCTGTCTGTCCAAAGTTAAGAACAGTATGTGTCACATTTAGTTTATAAATGGAGTTAAAGGTAGCCAGAAAAATCATTTCTTTTTATAAATAAACAATCTATATTTTCATTTATATTTTAAAAAAATGCTTTTTAAGAATCTATTATAAAATGTATTATGACTAAGATCCTTTCTAGATCACTGTAAACAATCACTACATTTTTTTTTCTCACTAACGTCTGTCATGACACAATATTATTCAATGTACATATTTTTCTTTTAAAGCAATCAACCCGTTTTTAATTTGTGTTTATAATTATTGAAGTAAATTAATGCACTACCAGAAAACTCTATAATACAATAAGATAATTGTCCAGATGGATCAAACAAAACAAGAAGAGAATCGCAGATGTTGACCAACTGAAGGTACAAAACTGACCTGATATTTTTCTGTCAATTACAACTTTGCCATTAAGTGTAAAAGTAAATTCGAAACCATATTCATCAACTAGGTAAGTTATGTTCAGACAGCCTGGAGATTAAACAGAAAATACCAATAAACAAGCAAAATATAAAAAAAAACACTTTTTAAAAAAAAAAACAAAGCTTATATTAATGTGTATCAATTAGCTTAGATCAGTCATGTAATTAAAGCTATGTTCAGACAGCCTGGAGATTAAACAGAAAATACCAATAAACAAGCAAAATAAAAAAAAAAAACACTTTTTAAAAAAAAAAACAAAGCTTATATTAATGTGTATCAATTAGCTTAGATCAGTCATGTAATTAAAGCTATAATAAATCTAGACTAACAATAATAAATCTTTGCGATTTGAAAAATTTGTTTACCAATTGTTTTTGTTTAGCACAATTTCAGGCTTTTAGCTTTCTCAATACACTATGAACCTATCACTTGTCTGGAGCAGTTGGAAAGGGGGAGAAAGAACGGGGTATCTGGGTGACTGCTTTATAAATTAAAAAAAAAAAAAAAGTGAACGACCTGAATTCTACCTTGTGGGCTAAAGCCTTGGGAGAAATCATGTGTACAAACTTTTTACCAGACAGACAGAGTGAGTTGCTATAAGCTTTATAAATTAATTAGCAAGAAAGACTAAAATAGTTTGTTTTTCTTATCCTAAAATCATTTGAGACAGACAGATATTAAGCGAAGTTAAAGCAATGAACTAATTCATACTGTCATAGTTAAAAAGCCATAATTTTTATTTTTAGAAACAGGTTGCCAGTGTTTACCTGTATACTTCCAAGACAGGTTGCCTAAACTCAAACCTTTTTTTACCTGTATCATTTAAAGATATCTGTTCCACCACTAGATTGTAACAGCAACCACATGTGTAGTTGACACACCAACAGTTGCTGTCTCTGAATGAAACCCCAGCAATAACTGAAGCATAAAGAACATCAGCAGGTTTAGACATGTTTAAGTATAATTATTTAATAAACTAGCTAACAATATCCAAGAGATTATTTTTTTGTTTACAAGTCTCTTAACATTCTTTCAGATTTAAAGATTATACATCCTAGCCCAAAACTCCAGTAGGACTAGAAGGTTGCAGCTGCGGGCGGGCAGAGTTCGTACCTGGTATCATTGAGATGAATGTTCTGAGAGCATACCACATGACCAGGCAGACATTTTATTTCATAAATGGAGTTAATACTAATGGAATTAACGTTTGATTTATTTTTATTTCATAAATGGAGTTAATACTAATGGAATTAACATTTGATTTATTTTTATTTCATAAATGGAGTTAATACTAATGGAATTAACGTTTGATTTATCTAATGTTTAATTAGACAAAACTTAAATCTGATACAAGAGAATACTAGATGAACAGAGCATTAATATTTACTTCAAATTGTACTTGAGAGCCAACCTGAAAAAAAAATGGCAGCATGGAATCTATTTTTCCAGATTGGATAAAAGCACCCTGAGCATGCTATAGCACAAATGAATCACATATGAAAGCAATTGTTTCAAAATGTGTTTACAAATTTTGTACATTTATGAATCTTAAAAAGAATGTAATGTAAATATGCAATAATTCTAAAAAGAATGTGATGTGACTATATTATATTAGGCAATTTTTTTAACCTTTGTGATAATCATTAGAAATTTTCTTCATCTTGTGTGTTAGTTCATCCATAACTTCATGATAACCTTGAAGAGTTTGCTGGAGCTCAGGTTTGATGATCATGTCCACAGTTTGGCCCACTTTAGTGTCCAGTTTGAGACCCATTCTTTGAGCCTCTCTAAACACCTTCAAGACATCTTGACTGAAACAATAAAAAGTATATTTCTTCTTTCAGATGCTGCATTCTATAGGACAGATGATGTTTAAAGTCATATGTTTCTCTGGGCAGCACAATGACCAACTGCCTTTTCTTTTCCCCAACTAATGTCAGGTACCCATTAGAGATGGGGAGACTCAGAGGCATCATAAAGATCACAAATCTAAAAATCCCAGTCTTCTCCAGGATTCGAACCCAGGACCCCTGGTTCGGAAATCTAGTGCTTATAACTGTAAAAATAGTACAACAAAAATTAAGCTGGGTGTCATGTACACAGCCGCTAACCAAGCATGCTAAGAACTGACCAGGATAATAGTGTTATAAACCTGGTGGTGAGACATAGGGGTAGTGCTGTGTGTGTTTTAGACTACGCAAATCGCCCCAGGCCAGCGCTAGATGAGTGGTCAACCATGAAAAGTGACAGTACATGCCAGTTCTGCAAAGACTTGTGTTGTAAACATTATGCACGCAAGTCACAGCGATTGTGATCGACCAGTGGTCAAGCGACGTTCCATCCAATTCTTGAAGGCCTATGGACCCTATACAAGAGCAAGTGTGTTAAGAGTCATGACACTTCACGTTACCTCGCAATGTGACCAGTACGAGGCGAAGTCAGAAACAGCATGGTGTGTGAAGTCAGTCCGGAGAGAGGCTTGGTTTTTGGACAGTCAATGTAATGTTGCTGCCAACTGTACAGGTTTGTAATGTATTTGAATTTAAACTGTTACTCATACTTTGTATCCCTGAGTTGTGAGGTTCTTTAAGTTCGTTGTGTCATGTGGTGCAGTTTGATGAGAGCCTGGATAGGTTTAATTGTGTATGTGTATGGAAACTATGGGTCAAGATTGTGAGTTTTTTAGACAGAAAAGTCTCAAAGACCATGAAAAGATATTGACGTTAAAAAAGTAGGTATTTAGAAATACTTAGATAAATAAAGAAGGCAGAATAACAATGCAACGTTTTTTTTATTAAGACTATTTCATGGATGCAAAACTTACTATGACAGGGATCATAGCCCAGTAAACATTATTCTGTGATAGGTAGTTATTTATCCTCTCTATCTTCATGGTCTCACTGTATCAGTCGAGTTTTGTTTTTTTCTGCTTAAGTGACCATTGTTTTATGTGATTTTGTACATTGCTAGATCACTTGTTATATTGACATTGAGTTTGAAGATATTATAATTCTACACATTGTTTCTTTAGCGTCTTTAAATAGAAACACCTACGAGCTCAGTTGTTGTGTAAATTGAGAGACTACACTACTCTACAAAACAAATCATGACACTGGGTTATAAAAACAAAACATGTTATATCATAAATTGAGGAAGCTGATAAACAAATAATTAATCTAGTTCAAACATAAAATTTTGTTATAATTAAAAGCTAGAATATACTCTTTTTTTTAAGATGTGTATGTTAGATGTTTAAAAAAAAATCATAATAGTCATGGAAAGTACTGAGCAAAAACAAAATCAAAATAAACCTTTGTAAGATGTTGGCTCTGACAGGAACTACCCCAAAGAAGATCACCAACAAGGCTGCCAAAACCAAGTTATTCATTTTCTGTTTAATACTTGTGTCAATAAAACTTGATCTGTTAAGATAGATAAAGACAATAAAGGTTTATTTTTTCCATTTTTTTTCGAAATAATTTCGCATAGATCATCTTCCCTGCTAAAGCCTAATCAGTGCACTATGGAGGAGAGTGGTGATTGTGTTTGCATATAGTATTGTAAACAACAATTGATAGAGTCTTGGGTGTAAGATTTAAGGAATTCTATGTTTATTTATTATTATTTCATTGGTCCATTGGTTGGGACAGAGTGACAGCGCTTGGAGTTTGTTATTGTTGTCAGAGTTTTGGAGCCTAGTTGTATAGTATAAGTAATATAGAAGTCAGTTTTCATAATTATGCATATTTGATCGTTAACATTTGATGCGCTGCCTACAACTACAGTTATCCTGATTACTTTTATTAAAGTAATAATCTGTTATTAATTCATCTCTGGCGTCTCTTTGAATTATTGAGAGCTAGGAGTTCACAACAATGGTGGAGCAGCAAGTGTGTCAACAATTTGACAGGTGAACTATTTGATTATACTAGTACTATTGACGTGTCAAACCTTTGACATGAACTAGGAGATTAAAACTAACTAACTACCAACTAATAACTAAGACTATTCTCATAAATTGTAAGAACAAACCTACGTCCATACGATGGCTCAAAAAGCATACAGTGACCTGTTAACATTATACAAAACGGAAAGGTCTGGGCTACCAGAAAGAAGAGTTAGACGAGTGGGTTATTAAAATCATAAGACTGAACGAGGAAAGAGATGCTAGAGTGGAAGAAAGGGCGAAATTGGAAGAACGGAAGCTGGCCATGCAAGAAAGTCAAAAGAGATGATCAAGAATCAAAGGCCAGAATTGCTGCAATTGAAAAGGAGTTTAAAGGAAAGGATGTTGAGGAGCAAGGAAATAGAGACACGAGGAAAAGAAACATGTTGCAAACAGAAAGACAAAAATTTTTGGAAGGCACGGATAAGATGGATATATTTATCAACAGATTTGAAATGTTGATGAAACTCAAAAAGGAACCGCAACACCAATGGGCCATACATTGTCTATGGTTTCAAATTAGCAGCCAGCACTTTTTTTTTTTCATTCATTAATTATGTATTCTAGATATCTTGATCTAGGTCATGTTTATTCATTGAACAAATCAGATTTATTAATCGCAATAATATTTCTAAATACGATTTTGCAGTGTTCCGGGAAAAAGAATGAGTTAAATTCATTTTTATTCACAGAACACCACCTTTTTTTATTTTCTTTAACAGCTAACAGTATAAACGTGACTGGAATGTCTTTCTACAGATGAGTGGAAGCTTATATTGATATGCCCATCAGCCTATGACCAAACAGGCTCATTATATAGCCTCCATCCCTTTTGTGTGTGAGTCGCTGGGGGAAGTTAAAACAATGGCTTTACATACATGGTTACTGAGAATCTAAAAAACAAAAATATGGGGACTAGGAACTTATCTAAACTTGGACATGCACGGTTAAAAACTAACAGACTCTTGCTCTAGTGACTCTAGTTCTAGTGTTACTCTAGTCAAATGTAAATATTCTTTTGTTATGAAATAATTAATCTTACTGCTCTTATTTTGTGTGATCTAAATTCATAAATTGGACTAAATTTTAAATGAGTAAATCTATTCTTAATTCTAGAATCTAGAACTAAGAATTGTAGAATGACTAGCCTCTGCCTCTAGAATGTACTCTACTCTAGACCTAGAATCTAGATGTAGAAATAACTAGATCTAGATCTACTAATCTAGTAGTAGATCATCATGAATGATTATGGACATGATGAGTAGATCATACTCATAGATGATACTCATATCATATACTATAATCTAGATCAGAATAGATGACAACTTAAATCTTAATACAACTACTGTGACTGTCACGATACGACTGATACGTCGTTACAACTAGATATATCTAGATCTAGAATATGTTTGCCGGGCGGCAGATCTAATCTAGAATAGTTAGTAGAGTCTACGAGTCTAGTAATGTAGATCTAATGTTACTTACTTAGTTACTACGCTTGTTTCTCTTAATTATCAGCTGAGCTGCTGTCAGTGTTGTTTATGGTTATTGTCAGATCACTTGCCAGTATATTTCTAAAACAAAAAACTCAAAAAGCAAGCTTTAGAAAACCCCAGCAGACATGATAAACTCTAAAACTGGAATTAAATTCGCCATTATAATATGCGCTTAATTTAAGCTTGTAATAAATTATTATTGTTGTTGTTATTATTATTATTTTTTGCTTTCGACAACGTTCCACTTTCTTTTAAAATTGAATAAATTATGATATTAATATTTATAACAAGTGCTATATTATCTATATTGCGATTTCCGTTATGATATTATTTACATGGTTATAAACATTCAACAAACATTCTTATTAGAAAAAGACATTAACCAACCAGTCGATGACCTCTGGAATTTCATTAAAAACCATCTTAAAAGCATTATAGATAATCATATACCAACTAAATCTATATGTAACAAAAAAATGCTGGTTTAATAATAGACTAAAGAAACTTTGCAAACAGAATGAAAACCTATATAGAAAATATAGAGAAACTAAGACAGAAAGAGTTTACAAAAGGTATATAACAATTAAACACCTAACCCAAAAAGTAAGCAGACAGCTGCAGAGTGAATACATAAACAATATAATATCTAAAGATAACATCAAAAACCAATGGTCGTACATTAAGTCTACAAAAATGGAAACAACAGGCATAGCGCCATTAAAAGATAAACATAACATAATACATAATGATAATGAAACTAAAGCAAACATCCTAAACAAATACTTTGCATCAGCATTCTCAGCCCAAGGAGAAAAGACATATTACTTAATTTGAACCAAGTAGACAACATAGAAGATTTAGTAGTACAAGGAACTGGAATTAAAAAACTATTAGCCAACACCAAACCAAATAAAGCGTCTCGACCTGATGGTATTCCAGCTAGATTACTCAAAGAACTAAGCAAAGAGCTTGCTCCAGTGTTCAAAATACTCTTTCAGGCATCGCTTAACCAGGGCATATACCAAAGGACTGGAAAGAAGCTAATGTCACCCCCCTATTTAAAAAAGGAGAAAAATCTGACCCAGGAAACTACAGACCAGTATCACTTACCAGCATCACATGTAAAATCCTAGAACAAATAATATGTAGCAACATCATAAACCACTTAGACAAACATAATGTTATCACCCCATACCAACATGGCTTTAGGAAATATAGATCATGTGAAACACAACTAATAGGACTAATTGATGACTATTCAAAAGGTTTAGATAATAGTGAACAAATAGATGCTATCTTACTACATTTTTCCAAGGCTTTTGACAAAGTTCACCACCATAGTTTGCTTAAAAAATTAAAATATTTCGGCATTAATGGTCCACTGCATCAGTGGATTAAAGATTTTCTGATAGGGAGAGAACAAACTGTAATAATAAATGGCTCTAAATCAACACCGATAACAGTAAACTCAGGTATACCTCAAGGAACAGTCTTAGGTCCACTACTATTTTTAATTTACATAAATGATTTACCAAATTGCATTACCCCAGGAACAAAAGTCAGATTATTTGCAGACGATTGCATAATATATAGAACAATACAAACAACACAAGACACAGAAATTTTACAAAGAGAATTAGATGAATTACAGAAATGGGAATCAAATTGGAGCATGTCTTTCCACCCTGAAAAATGTCAGCTATTAAAAGTAACAAAAAAACTAAAACAAATTAATTCCACTTATCTTATTCATGGCAAAGCAGTAACACAGACTAAAAACGCCAAATATACATATATAACACATATACTGTTATAATAAATGAAAAACTGTAATGGAATCCACATATTGATGAAACTATAAAAAAAAAATCAAACAAAGCATTAGGGTTTATTAAAAGAAATTTCTATAAATCAATTAAGAACATAAAACTAAAATGTTATTTATCCTTGGTTAGGCCAATAATAGAATATGCATCCTCCGTTTGGGACCCCTCAACTCAAGAAAACATTAAGAAACTGGAACAGACACAAAATAGAGCAGTGAGATTCATAACAAACGAATATTCACATTTGACTAGAGTAACACCTTTAGTAAAATCACTCAATTTAGAAAACCTTCAAGATAGAAGACTTAAAAGTAAAGTAGCAATTATACATAAAACACTGAACCATATTCTTCAAATACAAAAACAAAATTTAATAAAATACTCTGAAAGACACAAAGATAAAGGCACATTCCTCGTCCCATATGCTAGGACAAATTTGTACAAACACTCCTTCTTCCCTAGTGCAATTAGAGCATGGAATGGGTTGCCTGAGCCAGCCAGGAAATCCAGTGACTTGGCAGAATTTAAGTCATTGGTTAATATGCATGACTAGATGCATGTCGCGCAGGACGTAATCATCTTCTTTTTTGAAGTAACGTCTGTATTATATAAGATAAAATAAGATTATATGGCCTCTTTCAGACTCTGGATCATCTCATGGATGGTTGATGACATAAATGCATGGGCATTAGCTTTGATCGGAACGATGTCGCCCACATATTCCCCCCCCCCCCTTTCCACGCAGCGATGTATCCAAAGGAACGGCAAGTGCCGATACAGTTTCGGGTCAGCGACATCGCAGACTGCCAGAGTGTAGCACTGAATGCTGCAAACTGCTTAAGGGTCGCCGGCTCTTGATTTTTCCTCAGGGTTGACTACCCATGGTTGGGTATAGCTGCAAGGCGGCAGAGGTTTGAATTCAGAGCTTTACTTCTTCCAAATGGGTAGCCACTAGCCAGCAATTGCCAACGAGCCCCTCGTGTCCGAAACTTACGTAGGCCTACTGGTTTAGCCACCTGTTGCTCGCATTGACCCTTTCTTCTGTTAGTGAAAACAGTTCCGCCGGACTCAATATCTAAGCCACACGTAAAGGCCAGGAGTTAGACTGGTTGTCAGAGGGTTCATATTTATTTATTTATGATATAGGCTAAAGTGGGGAGGGCGGGCTGGGCGACAAGGACATAATTTAAAAACTGATTTAAAACAAAAGCAGATGCTTTTTACAATACCTATATTCAAGTCAGAAAACGAAAGCAGTAGCCTACCTCTTTATAGCTTTTATTGATTTGACCAAGGCTTTTGACTTTGTCAGCAGAACCGGTATGTTTGCCGGATTAGAGAGAATTGGCTGTCCAAACAAACTACGGGAACTAGTGTCAGCTTCTCATGAAAATATGCAGGGCACCGTAAAATTTGGCAGTTCCGCCTCTAGGCCATTCTCCATGAAGAGCGGGGTAGAACAACGATGTGCTCTGTCTCCAACACTATTCGGCATCTTCTTTTCAGTTGTAACCAGCGCTTTTAAATCCCTGGAAGATGAAGATCCTCAGTAGAACCAATGGAAAGCACACATATGCCTACATCAGATCTGGACCAAGTGGTCGTCTTCTCTCCAATGAGGCTAGAAAAGGAAGATTTAAAAACAACAAAAAAACTCTTTTATTCCACTTTCAATCAAGGTGCTTATAGGTCATAGGTCATCACCGAGAAGTACATAGGTATCACATTTATCAAACACTTTTTTAATAATTTTGTTTTGTTTTGTTACCATACTTACTCTGTTGGTTTTGTTTGCATCAACAATATATTGTTATTATAATAGTACAAATGATCTGTCAAAACCCGTTTTTGCCCACAATTAACACGACCTCATTTTACTTCACTTTAATATATATCAATATATGTACCAGTATTAGAATGTCGGCTCTTTTTGTCTAGTGATGATTCTCACTTTTGGTTCGTGTAATTACTTTGTTGACATAATTATTAGAGTACTTTAAAAGTGTAGAAATTCAACTAATGACAACAATGTCACAACATCAATGACCAAATAATGAATACTCGTGAGCTTAAACTCTCTAATGAAAACTAATAGTTAATATTTTAAATAGGGCATCGAAGGCCCCTTCAAAATTTTATATAATAAATGTAATAATTGATTGATGAATGAATTGATAACTAAAACTCGATTTATTAATATACATAACTTAATTACATATGACAAGTGGCTAATACAGTTAACTAATAAAACCATTGTATCTGTTAAGATAATAAACAATAAAGAGATAATCAACAAACCAGCAATTAGTCACCCATGCAAATTAGACCACCACGGCCCAGCGCCACAGACTGCATTAGAGTTCAATACCGCTGTCCATGTCATCTGATGCCAACAACTGTATTCCGCTTAACATCTTGCTGACTGGTCTTCGTCACTCTTGCTAATATCTATCTGTCATGCTGTGACTCAGACTGTCACAGACATAAGACTGCCATCTGCCGACTCAAGATCGTTACTCCATAGACTTACTCCACGGACTGTCAACTACCGACTCAGACTCTCGCTGACTCGGACTGTAACTCTAAATAAACATATAACCAAAATATCGCTAACAACTAGCTTAAGCGCTATTCTATTTATACATTATCGACGAACATCTAACGCTACATCTATAACTAATAAAAGCATTTTTTTCTTACCCTGGTCCCTTAGAAATACTTCCTACATGTCTCTGGCAAACAACTCACACCGCTTGGAGCCAAGATCGCGAGCCAGCCTCGGCGACTTGCTCCCAATGTCCACATGTGTCCTTCTCCAGAAAACATCTAGAACACTACACACGCTTCTTCTAACACTACATGACTCTGTGTCCCAACTGCCCCAGCCCAAACACCCTCTTTACATAGGCTGAGACCCTAAACCCACTCCTAAACTAACGCTATTAAATCTTCTATATCTGCCCCGACCTACAAGTATCAAGTCGCCCTAAAAGGTATAAATCTAAGTGTCACACTATTCCTACCCATTGCCTGTACACTGTCAAGTCTGTCGCTGAGCCGTTAAAACACCTTAAAAAAACAAGTAACCTTGCTCTCATAGACAAAACGTGACATAGTCAAACAATATGTCCATTTGTTTGGACCAATAAAACTAATCGTTTCTTAAACTTGACCTCCTGGTTGGCGGGGAGAGCTAATTTCCACTCTCACAAATAGAAGATTGAAATACAACGAAGTAAACGTTGATTATGGAAGTAAAAGTAAAGCCTTTTGTTTTTGTTGTTTAATAATCATGGCACTGTCTTCGATTCCGATGATTAAGACTAAGTTCAGTGTTTCACAAGACTTCGCAAACCCACTTCCAACCTGCATATTTTCCTGCTGGCTGTCTATTTGAGTTTTCTTTCCTTCTTCTGCGCATGTGTCCTTTTTTTCTTTCCTTTTTCTTTTTCAAAGGCATCAAAGGTATATGTATACCTTAAGTCTTGAAACCATTTGATGCTTAACACTATTTAACAGTGATCTAGTAGTTATGATTTAGTCAAATCATACAATTCCTATTTAAGTTTCTCTTTCTAAACTGTCTCTTGCTGAAAACGTTCGTTGGGAGCAAATGTATCTGTCCGTAGCTAGACCTGGTGGTGTTTCTATTGGAACAGAGTTCATTGCACTTGGCGGAGATGAAAGAAGACCTTCTTTTTATGTGTTGATGTTTTATCACTGCAATAAAGAGGACGTTAGTTCCCCGTTGTGGGGATTGTCTTTGGCGATTGTTAGCAATAGGATTATAACTCCCTGATAACTAACGTTAATTTTAGCATTTGAACTTCTACTTTCACTTCCGCTTTGGAGCTTCTACTTTCACTTCTGCATTAGAGATTCCATTTTCACTTTTGCATTAGAGTTTCTAATTTAACTTCTGCATTAAAACTTTTACTTTCACTTCTGCATTAGAGCTTCTACTTTCACTTCTGCATTAGAGCTTCTACTATCACTTCTGCATTAGAACTTCTACTTTCACTTCTGCATTTGAGCTTCTACTTTCACTTCTGCATTAGAGCTTCCACTTTCACTTCCGCTTTGGAGCTTCTACTTTCAGTTCTGCATTAGAGCTTCCACTTTCACTTCCGCTTTGGAGCTTCTACTTTCAGTTCTGCATTAGAGCTTCCACTTTCACTTCTGCATTAGAGCTTCCACTTTCACTTCTGCATTAGAGCTTCCACTTTCACTTCTGCATTAAAGCTTCCACTTTCACTTCTGCATTAAAGCTTCCACTTTCACTTCTGCATTAAAACTTTTACTTTCACTTCTGCATTAGAACTTCTACTTTCACTTCTGCATTAGAGTTTCTACTTTCACTTCTGCATTAGAACTTCCGCTTTGGAGCTTCTACTTTCACTTCTGCATTAGAGCTTATACTTTCACTTCTGCATTAGAGTTTCTACTTTCACTTCTGCATTAGAACTTCCCCTTTCACTTCCGCTTTGGAGCTTCTACTTTCACTTCTGCATTAGAGCTTCTACATTCACTTCCGCTTTGGAGCTTCTACTTTCACTTCTGCATTAGAACTTCTACTTTCACTTCCGCTTTGGAGCTTCTGTTTTCCTTATGCTTTGAAGCTACTACTTTCACTTCTGCTTTAGAGCTTCTTCTGTCACTCCTGAATTTGAACTTCTAATTTCACTTCTGCTTTGTAGCTTATTTTATTTCTTTCACTTGTGATTTATAGTTGTTACTTTTATTTATGCTTTGGGGCTTCTTATTTCACTTCTGCTTTGGTGCTTTTAATTTCACATCTCCTTTGTGGCTTCTAATTTAAATTTTGCTTTTACTCCTGAATTTGAACTTCTACTTTTATTTCTGCTTTGGGGCTTGTAACTTAAATTCAGCTTTGGGGCTTCTTATTTCACTTCTGAATTAGAGCCTTGAAGTTTCTAAATCAGAAAGGTTGTCCAAGGAGTCTTTTCTTCTTATGCAATTTGGCAGGGGGGTAATGATTGCCCTTCCACGAGCCCGGCATCTCCAGAGACACTAACTCGTCTCTTGTTGACAGTCAAAGCTATAAAATCAAAGAGACTCCCATGAGCTTTCAGTTCTTACTTCAATTGTAACATGTCGAATCATTTAAATTTAGCTGCATTTCGAACAAGTAAAAAGTTGAAAAATTAAACAGCAAGCGACAACCTCTGATTAAATTTATTTTAAGAGTCAAGGATCTTCAACCAATAGTTTTAACTACCGCCCTTATTTTGTCCCTAATCGAATGCGAAGATCGATCTCGAAAAGGAAACACACATACACCCTACAACCTATCCACAGAACCAAACACGACTGTTTCTAAATATGGCAAGACAAGGCTGGGAATCAGTTATTTTTAGATGCAACGCGTACAAGGGAGAGAACAAAATCGATATTTCCCTTTTCCGAATGACGTGAAATGGGAAGAGAGAGAAAAAAAGGAACGAGGAAAAAAATGTCGGGGGATGGATATTGATTGCACTCAATTGCAATACCCGCTCTGACGCATTCGTGACGTCACTAATGAAAATGGCCATGGGGCGCCTCTGCTGTAATGAGGTGATCGTTGATAAGGATCTACGCACGGTGTTCGTATTTGTAGCTAAGACTTAGATCAGAGGAGGTTCAGAAGCCAGTGTCTCCATTATCGAGTCGTCTGCTAAATAACAGCTTGCTTATTGAGACTCGCGGATTCCATGCAGCCATTCTACTTTCGTTTCTGTGATACTGTTTCATCATGTCAATGTTTTGGTGATAGATGTCATGTAAACAAACATTATTTCGAGGAGTTTTAACTTTTAAAAAAATGTTGTGTTTGCTTCATGGGATCACAGACAAGCCTGGAGTCAATTCTTTATCAAGTTATACAATTTAGATTTTATTGTTGGACTATTAAATCAAATCGATGGTATTCTATACATCTATTGCATTAGGAGTGTTGTATCAATGTTATGTTGTTGTTTTTTAAACGGTATGTTAAATTAATGCTATTCACTGGATTAATGCTGGCATGTGAATTAATATAATTGTTTCAAATTTCTTTTTTGTCAAAGAGAGCTTATTTATCACACGGATTCGATTCTCGATGGCCGTAAGCAAAACCTACAGATACATTGGATTTATAGAACTCATCCAAAACAAAGAAGACATGCTCAGTCCATTTACAATGGATGTGACCTGAGCAAAGGTTATCTGTGCGTTACTATTCTAAACCTAGATGGTAACTAACACAGCCAGACATGAGGTGTTATCATGAAAAATCAAATTTGGTTTTCCTTTCTGTGAGTACTAGTTATTCTATGGAATTTTTTAACTGTATTCTTTTGAACGAAATATATATTCTTCTTTAGAGATTCTTGTTTCGTGATGTGTGTAGCTTGAGATCTATTTATGTATGTATGTGACTAAATGTGTTTATAAGTGTGTAGTCTATAGCTTGGCACACAGCATCCAATTAAATTTATTTTATAGACTTCGTATGTGAAAGGTGATGGATATTAAGGTCAAAGGTTGATACTAATTATAACCGCATATTCCTGCATTGGTCTGATTACATATCCAATGCCTACATGTCAATGCAAGGTCGAATTTAGTTTCATGCAGGCACTGGTCACGAATATTGTAGAGGCCCCTTCCCTCGATTGAATCCATTAAACAGAAATGTAATTTAATAATAATAAGGCATAGACTTACAAGGCTGTAATGTGATTGAAAAAAGAAATACAGATATTATTAATTGTAAATAGCCAACTAATTTTTTTATTTAAATAAGCATATTTATTTAAATAAGTTCCTATTTATTATTGAATTCGTGGACGCCCCTCTCTTCCCTATCACTAGTAAGACCGTCATATAAATATATTAAATAATGCATGCAATGAATACATTGATATTTTCTTTCTGCACACCAAAGATGCTGCTCGTTTACAATTGTACATGCCAATATTTGTTATCAAGTAATGCCCATAAATTTTCATAGGTTTTCGCGATAAACTATGCAATGTCAAGGACGCTCAATTGACCTTCATCGTTGCCAACCAAATAACAAAACGGAAGTGGTTTGACAATTAGATAATGCTGAGCTTAAAAGTAACCAAAAATGATAATTAAAAAAAACAACAGCTTATCAATTATTTCAAAACTTGCAGGGGGCAGACGATGTAAAGCTAATCTGTTTCTATGCCCGACGGCTAACAAGGGTGTCAGGTGGCCAGCACAACGAACAATCTTACTTTCCAATTTCTGTCAAGTACCCACCATCTGCACAATAAAATTGCAAGGTATGACAGGGGTACTAAATATTTCAAGGGCAAATTCAAATATTTGAATATTTTAATCTATTTACTCTTCCAGATCAATCAGTGGCTCAGTACAAATGACAGATTATCTATGGTTCAAATTGAGATCACCATCGTCTAATACAATTGTCTTTAGCTGCTACAGCTTCCATTGTGGCACCATCAGCCTTGTGATCTCTAGGGCAGATAATGAAAAGGGCATCTGTTTCTATGGCACATGGTTAACGAGGGTGTCACGTGACCAGCACAAGTATCAACTACGCTTTTCTTTTACCAAGTAATATCAGGTACCCCATTAGAGTTAGGTTGACTTAGGGGCGCCCTGGGAATTCCGAAAACCATTCTTTACCGGGACTCGAACCCTAGCCCACTCGGTTCAAAAGCCAAGTGATTTACAACTAAGCCACTACGGCCCACAGTTGGTACTGCCAGAAATCGTTTAATATTATCTTTTGTATTCTCTAGCAGTACTGCACTCATTGTATTTCATACGCACCACAAGCATTGAAGCAAGGCAGGGTTACAACAATATATATAGTTCGTCCATCTTGTATTTCCAGTGTTGGAAACAGTGGGTCTTTTAGGACCTATAGAGTTACTGTCAGCCCACAGAGCTAACCTATGATGACGCAACTGGGCAAACATATTGGGGCGTCACTGAACAAGTTTACAGTGGAGCCAATGAACTAACCTTTAGTGAGGCTACTTAGCCTGACTATGGTGGCGTCACCTAATATATAAATGTAGATCTGGATTTGAGGCAGATTGTTTTCCTTGGCTTTACCCTCTAGAAGAAAAAAGAGAACAAAAACTGTGCATTTTAAATATTTTTGTTAAAACAAAAGAAGGAAATGAGATTAAATTAAAAGTACTCTATTTTTTTCTTCTAAAATATAACATGCATTTAGAAATAAGTATTAATAATATAATAATATAAAAATCCTGCAACTGGCCCTCTACTTGCTTAAATCCGACCCTGTTTATATAAGCGCCAGCAAGTTAGCTTTTAGTGGCGCTTCTGGGGTAACCAATAAAGGAGCTACTGAGATAACCTATAGAGACTTCGGTGAGCTAACCATCTGTGACAACACTGAGGTAACCTATACTAGCGATACTGGTATGGTTAAAATACTATCTACCAATGCACTTTTCTTTTAACTGTTGACTGTGCTAATACAACAGGACGATACTTGTTTCCCCTACCTTGTCTTATCAGTCAGTTATTTATTTTTATGTTGACTACCAAGTACTTTGACCATAATAAAATGTAAACACATTTTTAATAACTATTCACATCTCTATCTGCGCCGCCAATCTAATGCTCCGTAAGTTCTGACTCGCGACTCTTTCTCTTTCTCTAGGAAAAAAAAGTTACATTCGCCCCACACTTAGCTTTAGGATCGAGCCGTGAGCTTCTTCAGCTATGGCAGAGGCGAAGCCTCTGAAGCAAGCGATGAAACCCTCTCTCGTCTACACCGCATACCTCAACATAATGTAAAGGTAACAGGTCTAATAAAGTGGAATATAAAAGAAGGGTTAAAGACCTAAACCAAGTGTCAAAGACAGTCCAAGCACATTTAGTGACAGGACATACCTATAGATATATTTTATTACTTCTCTCTAGCACATCTTTCATAGCTCAGGTCGTTATGGCTCATTCTCTTTTGTGTACATTTGGAGGGGGGGGGGGGGGGGGAGAAGTATATAGGGTAAGGTCTCCGTGATGCCTTTTAAGGCTAACATACCATCTTTATAGTTATTCTGTTGTAGTTACTCTGTTATAGTTGCTTTGTTATAGTTATTCCGTTATAGCTACTCTGTTATAGTGATGCTGCTATAGTCACTATTCTATAGTTGCTCTGTTATAGCTACGTTGTTATAGTTACTTTGTTATAGTTGTTTTGTTATAGTTGCTCTGACTGTGTCAAAGTTACTCTGTTATAGCTGCTCTGTTATAGTGATGCTGTCATTGTTTGCTCTGTTATAGCTACTTTGTTATAGCTACTTTGTTATAGCTACTCTGTTATAGATATAATTTGAACTTAAGCCCTCTTGATAGCCAGCGACAAAACATATTTATTGGGATCAATCGTTAAAGATCATCATAATGTTCAGCAATACTTCTTGTAGCGTGATTATGTCGATCACAAACAAAAAGACGTCAACTGAGCGAAGGCATGACGTGCGGGAGAAACATTAGAAATACGGGTAGAATCGGGTTGACGAAGATTTATTATTTTATTCTGCAAGAAAAAGTTTTCAGTGGATCTTGTTCAGTAGCAGCCCTTCGTAAAAACGGTTTAACGTTACTAAATGGAAGGTGGAAAGGCCCCAGTGTTAGCTCGGAGCACTTTACAGCCCAGTGTTAGCTCGGAGCACTTTACAGCACAGTGTTAGCTCGGAGCACTTTACAGCCCAGTGTAAGCTCGGAGCACTTTACATTTTGAACACTGATGCACTTATATATCTCTTATCTCATCTGTTCCTTGACTTTCATTGTAAGGGTGCTGTGACCTAATCCATCCACTTTTACTGGTCAGCATGTGTTCTTAGCAGGATATCAAGACAGATGCCTGTCCATTATTTTATATTATTATGTCAGCTTTTTTTTTTAAGACCCTTCCTTCAGTGCTCTGTACACTGTACCATTGAAGGATGACTTTTGACAGTGAGTCATGTCTAACAAAATGACCGAATCAGCTCAGCTTTTTTTTTTCTTTGGAGGGAGGGGGTTATGTCCCTTTTATGGGGCCTTTTTTTTGGGGGGGGGGGAGGGAAGGCTTCATGCCTTTTTTTTTTTTATTATTCCAATCTCATACTGTTTTGTTTGGTTGGACACCTTCCGCCGATATCAATGGTTTCTAGTTAATATCGAATTGGGTTGGTCTCTTCACAGTATTGCGCGTCATGTGCCTTTTGCCACCCAGAGTGTTGACTTGTAAAAGTACTAATTCATTTGTCTTCTTTTCTTGGTATCAGGTACCTAGCATTTTCTGTACCATTTACTCTCAAAGGTTTGAATTCTTCTTTCAGCCTCAGTGTTCAGTGTCCAACCTTCACGACCATATGGGTGTCCATAGGCCACAAGCGAAGAATACAGTTTTAATTTTACTGGGAAGCTGATGTTACTCTTCCAGATTTTCCTTGTAGATATCTACAGACCTTTGAAAACTACGTCTGTGTCGATATCGGGACCAAGTGAGCCCCTCAGTAAAAAAAAAAAGCTAGGTCTTCGTGACCATTAGAAAAATTGAACACAAGAACAATTATTAGGTTCAAATGTACGTCTTTTTATAAATTATTATTATCTCAGTTTCTTTAAAGTAGTAAAAATACAGTACCCCTTTCAGACCTTGTGTTCTAAAGGGCTGATGACGTAAAGGTCATCTGTCTCTCTGGGTGGACTCAGAGACGCTATTAAAACGCCGAAATTTTAAAATTCCAGTCTTCACCAGGATTTGAACCAGGGATTTCTCGGTTCGGAAGCCAATCGCTTTACCACACAGACCCAGCGCCTCCAGTTATATATATGGAATAAGAGAAGGAGAAAAAAAAAAGGGGGGGGGCAGGTTGCTATAGAAAGAGGAGGGATAAGGAGAAGACGAGAAAGAGAGGAGAGTGAAATAAATGGAGAGGTATGTAGAGAGTCAGTGAAATGAAGTAAAGAGAGACTGGGAGAGAAAGAAAGGGAGATATATCTGAAAAGAGAGAGAGAGTGGGGCAGGGAAAGGGGACAGAGGGGAAGTTGTAGAGAGAGAGGTTGTGGGGGATTAAGAGAGGAAGGTAAGGGAGAGTGTTAAGAGGAAAGGGGGAAGAGAGAGGGAGGGAGACAGAAAGATCGGATATTCTTTCCAAAAAAATAAAAAATTTACATAATAAAAGAATATATATATATATTAAGACAGGATCGTCTATTAAATTGCTACCTTTCTTTACGATTGTAAGAATGTTGTACTAGAGCGCTGTAATATTTATATGTATAAACTAGTTGATTTTTCCATAATCACTTGTGAAAATTTATGAACTGTTTGTAGTGATGGGAACTAAGCTAAATTTTTTTAGTTAAACTAAAACTAAGTTTGAACTAAAAAAAAGTAATTAAACTTTTAGTTAATCACAAATTGAAAAAAATAGTTAAACTAAACTAAGAAACTTTAGTTAACCTTTTACTAACTATTTTGACCTTTTTTAAGGACGAAACAGCCAAACATGAAAAATATAAACAACAACCAATCTCTTTAGCAAAATGTAATAAACATTTATTTGTGCAAATGAAAAAAGATTTAAATGTCTTTATGGGATAGATGTAGATCTTAATAGAATCACTAGATTAGACTAGAATGATACTATTATTAGTATTATAGAAAGAAATTAGAAGTAATTGTCCAAGTTCTAATATAAGTTACCTTTTTAGAAGTAATGATAAAACTGCATGTTGACTCGCTTACTAACTCTGGAATATTCTGGATCTAATATCTTCTACAAACGAAATGATCAGATTTATATAATCAGAACTTACCTATAATATTTTAATCTAAAAATAATTTAAGAAATACTAGTTACTACAACTACTAGATCTAAATAGAGTCTAGTAGATATCTTAGTAACTCTAGATCTATCTAGAGTCTAGAGATTTTAGATTATTATAATTATAACTAGATATGGGTATTTAGATCTATATACTCTAGTAGATAATACTAGATCTAGATCTAATAGATGTAGATAGTAGATATAAGTATAATTATAATAGAAGAAGATGTAGATCTAGTCTAGATTTAGTTAATTTAGTATTAGATCTAGTATAGTGACGACTATTATTAGTAGGCCTATTATAGTTCTATCATCTTTGGTCTTAGTATAGGCCTAATAAGTAATCTAGATATATCTAGATCTAATCTAGACTCTAATTCTAGAATCTCTAAACTAATAGATCTATATTATTGACTTATAATTTTAAATTTACATTTAGATCTAAGACTAAGACTACTAAGAGTTAGACTCTACTTAAGACTAAAATAATTTAATATAGACTATTATGTCTATAGATCTAATTGTAGTAATAGACTAATACTAATAGACTAGACGTCACTAGACTCTAACTTTAGATCTATCTAGTAAAAAGTTTTAAAATAAAAAGAGTCGACATTTCTTTTAGATCTAGACTCTATAGTAAAGCAAAATTCTTTGCCTGCAGCTATACAGGAACACACTGGTGTTTAATATAAAAAAAAGCAGCAAAATGTAGATCTATAGAAGCAAGGAGTTATCAGGATTTATCAAGCAGCGAAACTTGCTAGAAATATAATGAACACGTTTATTTTTCTCGCCTTTCAAATACCTTGAATTGGCGGGAATAGCGACCATTATAGGGTAAAGGTCAAAAGGCTTTCTAGTGACCTGTGCACAATCTAGTTTATTCTCCTCTCTATCGTACATTATATATATTCTCAGAATTACATAGATCTAAATATTTATTGGTATGTATGTTTTAAAAGTTTGTAAAATTTGTAATTAAACTTTTTAGTTTGTAACTAAAAAAAATTAATTAAACTAGGGTTTCAACCGTACTATTTTTTTAAAATTAAACTTTGGCCTTAACTAATTTTTTTTTAGTTAAACTAAAAGTTAGCAACTTTTTAGTTAACTTTTGCCCATCACTAACTGTTTGCATAATAGATGTTGAGGTATCCATGATAGAACAGATCAGATGGGACTTAAGTTTTGTGTCTTGCTCAGTATAGGTATAAAGAAGTCAATCCACCCATTTTTTTTTATGTTGTCATCATAAGCCTCTCACCCCAACACATGAGGAAATAAGATAAAAAGGGAAATAACCTCTGAATAATAGACAATTTGCCAAGAAATCAGAGGTTATTTGTAGGGCACAGGGTATACATTTCTCAATTAGAAAAATAGTATCTATTAAATCCATTTTTTTTTCATCATATATTTATATGTATATTTGTTTTACTTTAGATAAGTAAATAGGCAAGTTTAAGAAATATACAACATTTTTTTTACAAACCAAATTTGCAAGCTAAATAACTATAAAAACTATTGTGCTATACATTAAAATTATGACACAAAGGGAAACAATTCATATGCATTATATAACTGTTTTAATTTCGTAAGTTATCTCCCCTGTCATTTCACTTTTGTTCTGAGAAGAAAGTAAACCAATCTGTTCTCCGAGATCCTCCACAAAAAGTCGATACTTGGAGTGATGAACGGGATCGATATTGCCAGGGCAACTTGCAGACGTGCAGGGTCACTTCCATCGCCTTCAGACTTCCAGCTGATGTGTTGCTTAGGGTCCTTACTAGTTCCCAGTTTACTGCGCTCGTTCTGGTGTATGTGTGTGTGTCAGGGTTTGTTTGTTTTTTGGGGGTTCCTAGAAGTCATAACAATATTAGTGTGATCTGCTCTATACATAGGACACACTAGATATAAAAGAATCTATTTAATTTGACATTTTTCTTAAAACTTTTCTTTAAATGCAACAGTCTTGTTCTTTTTTCTTTCAAAGTACTTGGAACATTGCCCGTCTATCTATCCATCTATCTAACTATCTATCTATCTATCTATCTATCTATCTATCTATCTATCTATCTATCTATCTATCTATCTGTCTGTCTATTTATCTATATAGCTCTCTGTCAGTCTATCTATCTAATCTAATCTAATATCTCCCTCCCTCCCTCCCTCTCTCTTTCTCTCTCCATATATATATAGATACACAAATTCATATATATATATATATATATATATATATATATATATATATACAGAGAGAGAGAGAGAGAGAGAGAGAGAGAGAGATAGATAGATAGATAGATGGTTTTAACATTGTTGCTACATAATGTGTTCTATTGTGTATGAACAAATGAAGTAACCTTTATGAACTCTGGCATAATTAAGAAATCAATAGGAAATTCTTGTTGGTCACCAAAGTTCAGATAAATAAGAATACAAATAAGTCTGAGAGAGTCCTACAAACACTTTGAAATCCAGGGAAAAAATTTGCAATTTTCTTTTGGTTGCATTGCTGCAATATTAAGCTATAGTTTAATGGCAATGTTTTCGATTCCAAAGATTAAGGATGAGTGCAGACTTTCACATGACTACACAAACCCAGTGATAAATTGTAATAAACTTCTGAACTTTAAAATTGAATAGACACTCATTTTATAGTTGTTGAACAATCAAATAAAGTAGGTAATTATAAACTATATGTATAACAATACATAAAAAAGTTCTTTTTTATAAAAAAGGGAGTGGTGTGGATTTGATACCCTGAGCTGACCGCACTGGGTGACACCCACACTAGTGACGCCACTGTTTATATGTATAATTAAAGAAACATGTCATAATCATTCTTTAAGAGCATTGCTACATCTTGTTTATAGCAACACTGTCTGTCTGTCTGGTAAAAAAGTGTGTATACGTTTCTTCAACCACATCCATTCTCGGATCAAGCTGAAACTTTGCACAATTATTCATTTGTATGGACAAGACATAAATCAATTTAAAAAAATTAAGAATTTGTCAATTAATTACTTATGATTAATTATTTTTTTTAGATACCAACACGAGAAATTAATCGTTTAGTATTCACTTATATGGCTAAATATGTAGGGTTTCGTCCCCTTAGATAGTTGAACACGTTTTTTTTTCCACACCCATTCTCGGAACAAATTGAAACATTAAGCAATTATTTAGTGTATCGAACAAAACATAAAATCAATTTTAACGAAATAGTCATTAAATAATTAGTGCAAATTCATTATTTTGTTTGATTCCGAAAATAATAACTTCTACATTATTTAGAGATATAGTAATAAGTGCGGAGCTCTTTCCTTTAGATAAGCTTTGTTTTTTTTGTTTTTTTTAAGGATTTAACAAAATATTTTGTTTGTTTATATATAAAGTTTTTTTGTTTGTTTGTTTGTTTTGATTACAGGAATGTCATTGAAAACCGAAAGTCAGCACACCCGATTAATGATGTATAAAGATCAGCCAATGCCACATTTGGTTATATAGTTACAACAGTGATCATACTCCAGAAATGTGAATCTCAAGGCTCAGTTTCTGCCAACCACTGACTGCAAGGAAATGTAAAATGCAAAAAAAATTAAAAATTAAAAAAATGACTAGTTTGACAGCGTCTATTTAGTTTATAGTGTTTCTTCTCCTACCCAAGCTGTATTAAGAAAATATTTTGATGTTGCAACGTAAAGAGCAACGCTTGAACTCTTCTCTAATTAAAATTACAAAACATTTTTCAACTTGTTTGGATAATTGACATTCACCAAACGCGGACAAGGCCTCGAAGTGAACCCTGAGCAAAAGCTAGGAGCTAGTGATCCTTAGGATTAGCGCTACGTCCTGGAAGAACCTGCGACGCAACAGATCGCATTGTATATATTAGCCATTCCTTTGGACACATTGGTTTCTCGGAGTGGGGAAATTGCTGTATGATCCATGTTGTTCCAACCCAGGCTTTCATCTCAACAAGATGAGCTATATTCTTCTGGCGATTGAAGGAAGCTAACGACTCGTTGAGGTCTTTTACAGTAACTCATCGTCCTGAAAACGCCTCTTCACGAATCTCTTCGACACAAAACGCCTCTTCATGAATCTCTTCTCCACAAAACGCCTCTTCATGAAACTCTTCGACACAAAACGCCTACTGCATCTCTTCGTTAACAATCGCCTCTTTCGAAATTCTTTCGCCACCAAACGCCTCTTCCCGATTGTCTTCGTTACAGAATGCCTCGTCTTGAATCGCTTTGCTACCAAACGGCTCCTTGAATCTTTTCGCAACTAATCGCCTTTTTACGAATTCTTTCCCTACCAAGCGCCTCGTTTCCAAACGACTCATCCCACACCTGATTCTTCGCCAATTCAATGTTATATAGACAATTAGAGAGTACGAAATAAATAAAAAAAGCCTCTCAAACAAAAAGCAAGCATTCTGCTGGGCATGGATCATTATAATATACCGTTAGTCACAGAGAGTTTTAAAGCTACCTTTTAATGGAACGTATGTTATAGTTCTTTTGTTTGAGGTTGACAAAAAATGTTCTACTATAGTGTTATTTTTTTTATATATTTGATATAGAGATGGTCTTCAAAGACTGTTGGTCTGTGGTTTTAAATTTATAGAGAAGTGGCTGACAAAGACTGCGCAGAGTTTTGATCATCGTGATACACAGATGGTTGTCGAAATCTGTTAGAATGTGTTGTCAAAGATTATACGGAGATAGACAGCATAGACTATGGGTCTGTGGTGTTGAGATTAACAGATAGTTGGTTGTTAAAGACGGACGGAAAGCTATGTTAATAGAAAGATATTGAAAGACTGTCAATTTAAAAAAAACAACAACACACACGTTTTACAATATTTCTTATTATGGTTATAGACTTTCATTATACACAATAAAGAGCTGTTTTTACAAAGCTTATATCGACTTACCCAGTCTGTCTGTTTGGTAAAAAGTTTGTACACGTTATTTTCCCGACACCCAATCTCGGATCAAGCTGAAAGTTTGCACAATTATTTCTTGTACGTGACAACACAAGAATCAATTTAAAAAAATAGTTGATTACTTATTGGTACTTATTCTTTTTATCTTGAACAAGGGAAATAAAATGTACTTGACTGAAGTGGTGGTATATGATGAGTTAATCCCCTTTGTTGGTAACTTTGAAACAAACAATACATAATTATACAAACTTCTGTGGTCATTCGCATGTCACTAGAGGTTAGTATGAAGGCTTGATGAGGCGTGAGCCAGGAGTTCGAATTCAGGTCATTTCCTTTTTTGTTTTCGTAAATGTTTGTAAAAACCGGTGACGGTAAAATTCCCCCAGATATCCCTTCTTCCCCTACTCCCTTTGTTCAATTTCCCCATTTTCCCGTTTGGTCTAATTTTAGAAGAAATGTAATGACATGACAGATCCAAGCTAATTGATGCAATTATACTTCGTATAAGCTTTGTTTTTGTGTTTTATTTGAGTATTGTATATACTTGCATATGTTTGTCTTGTTTTCCGTCCGTTTTATACACTAGAATCAGAAATACACGGAATATCTTATTATAATCACCTGGGATGAAAACTAATAGTACGCTGGTACACCTTTCTATCTAAGAAAATAAAAGTTGGGATTTGGATTAAAATGTTCTAGCTATATTAAAGAATATAACATAGTGAAAAAAAAAAACACTTCTCGGCTATCTATCAAAAGGGGCATGAGCTCAAATCCCGACTCGAGCTGAGCTGTGTTTGCTGAGTGCTTTTTGCGAGAACGATATCCCATATCCCCATTTGTCCAGAAAAGAGAGTGTACCCTCGAGGACTGAGAATAGAAATAGAATTAAAACTACTTTATACAAAAGTAAATCAAGCAAGAAAATATGCAAGTGAAATATAAAAATATAAAATACTATTTAAAAAAACGGAGAAATAACGTGTACAAGAAGTGTACTAGACAGACAGAGGGAGTGGATAAACGAAATGTGTAAATAAAAACTATGCACTTTTTTCTTAATCTACAAAGTATTTCTTAAGTGATGTCTAAATTTAGATTGTCTCGTCACCTGATAAAGATCGGATAACTCTTTCGAGATTTTACTGGATTTCCATCAAAGAACGATAATGTCACAATGTTATTAATATTTCATGGGAAAGGCAGTGTAGTCTTTTAAGACGAACATTTTATTGTCAAAACTGTCTAAAAATAGATTGTGCCGTCATTCATTTCATTTCATATGTTTTACTGTATTACCTAATAAAATAAGCCTAATAAAAAAAACAAAAAAACATATTTTGTTTAAAGTACCCACAATTCGATACCCACACATTTGTGATAGCAAGGGAGACCATACGTTCTAGAAGGCCTGAATACTGATCTGCAACGTCACAACTTGTGGACAGTTTAGACCAATAGCTCGTGGAAAAGTTGTAGGTCATAAGTTGTGACGTTACAGGTCAGTGTCCAGGCCAACTACAACGATTGGTCTTGTATCAAAGTACACATAGAAACAAGTGGGCAACTATTGTTTACTCCTTCTTATCTCTCTTCATTTCACTCTTACACTGTCTGTCTGTCTATTTCTTTTTTTGTCTGACTTTCTCTATGCCTGATTCTACACTTAGCATTAAATACATTTAAACTAAATATCATGAATTCTAACAAGGAAAAGAACTGCAAAATTACAGATATATCTCCCAGTACTGTAATATTTTACCACTTTTTCTATATAAAAAAAAAATAATTTTTCGATTTATCCATGTTTTGTTAAGGATAATAAATAATTTATGAACAGTTTTAACTTGATCCGAGAATGGGAAGGGGGAGAAATAACGTGTACAAGCTTTGTACCAGGCAGACAGACAGACGGAGTAGATATAATCTTTTGTAAAAAGACAATTCATTCAGAAGATCTATATTAAACAACCTCCACAAATATTTTTTTGTTTGTTATTTATTCCACTTGAGTATATAAACTAGATATCACTGGCTTCTTAATAACCGGAAGTATGACATTCATCTGGATAATAGTCGTGCAGATAAATGGAATACATTAAAACACTAACCTATGAAACAATTGATATAAGCCTACTTTATTCAAAGAATGATTTAGAAGGGAATAAAACAAAAAACTGAGTCAAATTGTGTCTTTTGCCCACGGTATCATATTGTCATTGCATATATTTAGCATCAACTGGAAAACACTGCAATTTGAAGTATCGAACAACACGTGGAGATCTCTTAGGAAATCGCCATATTATAAAAGTCAAAACATGAAACGAGAAAACAGAAAAAGTATAACGAAACAATGTACAAGAGAATCCTCCACTTTATTATTATTGTATTATTATTTTTTTTGTGCAAGACAGCGAAAATACATATTTAAAAAAATCGAGAATGCTAGCCCAGTAGCGATATACGAGTTTAGTCATGCGAATTCTATTTCTGACACCATAATAAGAGTTTTGTTTTTCCCCGCGATTTCCCATGAAGATTTCAGCAATTACTTTAATAGGCGTCGAATGGCTTTCTCCAATGGAAGATAGCATCTACAAGGGAAACACGCCGACCTTTTCAGGTCGAATAAAGAGAAGCTTATTCGACCCCGGCCCTTATTTTTTTCTCCCCAAACGTGATGGTCTATCTCTCTCCCCATCCATACCCCCCCTCCCCTCTTCCCCCGTTTGATATTTTCCAACTATCTTTTGTTATCGGAACACGATTAGATATTGTATGGGAAATATTTGGGATGGGTAGAGGTAGGGATAATGTTTGTAGGGATGAGGGGAGAAAGGTGGAAGGGGGAGGGGTGCGGACGGGGTGTTTCTGCTAAATGTTAACACATACATTATGAAGTATTTTCGTTTCCCATTGTGGATTATTCCATCCCTCGAGAGAATCCTGCCGATGATAACAGGAAAATAAAACGATCTTCTGCCAGAAGGTCAAAGAGTTGCCTGACCTACATTTTAAAAATGGCAGAGAATTCTGGGTAACAAATATGGCATAGGATTTTAGATAATTATTGTTTTTGTTAATCTATCTTCTTCTTACAGGTGTATGTGTACTGGCCTTGCCTCCTCCTTCTCTCGGTACGGCCATCTCATTCGTTTTGCTTTATTATCATAGTTTACGGGGGCGAGGTGGCTGAGTGTTTAAGCGCTATGCTTCCGAATCTGGTGACATGGGTTCGAATCTTGGGGAAACTGGGAATTCGGATGACGGGATTTTTAGAGGGCACCTGAGACCATCCAACTCTAATGTGTTCCTGACTTAAGCTGGGAAAAGTAAATGTGGTTGGTCGTTGTGCTGGCCGAAGGACTGTTGGCCATAGAAATAGATGATATTAATAAAGATCACCTGCCTAGAAATCGCAAGGTCTGAAAGGGAAACTTTGCTACTTTAATACATCATTGTTTATGACTCCTGATAAGAACCAAAATTGGACTTTGACCTGTATGGACGTAAAAAAAAAAGAGCAGATTTCGGTACAAAATTAGGATCGAGGCTAAGCAAAATTAAGAGGTAAGATAAAAACTCAACTTTGAAAGTAAAAACCCAACAAAATTCTGTCAATTCGAAACAGAAAAAAAATAGTTTCATTTCATTTCGAACCATGTTTTTTTTTAAAATTTCAGACGTTCTTTCAAGTGCTTCAAAAAATTATTTTGGAGTTGATGTATTTTTTTTTATTTTTTTTTTTTACTTTTCTCTGTGCCAAGGCAACCGCGCGGGGAGTTTAGAAAACACCCCTAACGTGACGTCACAAGGGCGGAGGCACGAATGACGTCAGAGAGCAGGCGAGGAAACGAAGTGACAATTGGACAGTCTAATCCATCTGCAATGACGTCATACCTGGTGCCGGCTGAGATAAAACTCCAGTCCTCCCCTCCCCCCCCCCCCGACCCAGCCATTTTTGTTTTCACACAAACAACGAAAACCATCCTCCGCACCGAGAGATTCACCCTAAACACACATACACAAACTCACATACGCAGGCTTCTGTGTATAGCTGAGTTTTGTGCGAGAAATAAGAGTAATATTGACGGTTGAGATGCGGGGGGTGGGGGGGGGGAGGGAGAGTCATGAATGTGTCCCAGATGGGCTTGCAGTCTCAAACAACAATAGCAACAACAAATCATATTGAGCGAAGGTTCTCGAGTTCTACAAATCAACCGAACCCAATGAGCGTACACCACAGCTCGCATGATTCCGTAAAGGCAAAAATACATTGGCAACACTCAGTCATTGTTTCCTTTTTTTACAAAGCTTATATCAACTCACTCTGTCTGTCTGTCTGGTTAAAAGTGTGTACACCTTATTTCTCCCTCACATATTCTCGGATCAAGCTGAAACTTCGCACAATTATTCATAGACAAGTCATGAATTAAAAATTTTAAAAAGGTAAACATTTGGACAATTAATTACTGGAAATTAATAATTTTTGTTTAATAGAAACAAGGGAAACTTATGCTTCAGTATTCAGAGATATGGCTAAATTTCGTGGGTTTAGTCCCCTTATATATAGGATAACTTTATTTCTCCCTCACGCATTCTCAGATCAAGTGGATATTTTAAACAAGTATTTATTGTAGTTAACAAAACATGAATCAATAAACAAAAATAGTTAATCAGTTATTGGTAATTAATTATTTTGTTTGATATCGAATGAGGGAAATAACTTGTACATTATTGGTAAAAATAGTTTTAAGGACGGAGTTCTTCCCCTTTAGATAAGCCTTGTTTTAATTTTTAAAAGGTTTTTTTTTTGTTGTTGTTGTTTTGTCGGTCAGCGGAATGAAAGATTTAAGGGACTGTCACAGGTCCGAATACCTCAGCTTTGAGAAGCACCAGTTAAATGGCTGTGCTGGTGTTGAGTTAAAGTAGTTGAAAGGTTTTGTGCTGCAGCAGGCTGAAGCTAGAAATGATGCCTTCATGCCATCTAACAGAAAGTTTTAAAATAGATAAGGCGTCCAGACGACATGCTGAAAAAAAACCCAACAAAACAACAACAAAATTATTAAAAAATAATTTAAAAAAAAATAGAGCATATCTCTCAATACTGCAAGATTCATTTCCCTTTTTGATATCAACACAATTAATGAAACTATCACTATTTAATTAATATTTGGTTAATTTTTTTTAATTTTTTTTTTATTCATATTTTCTTAGGGACAATGTTTATTTGTAAAATTTCACCTTGATTCGAGAATAGAAGGTGGAAGATATAACATCCTCAAAATTTGTATCTGACAGACAGACAGAGTGGGGTGATAAAAGCTTTGTAAAAGGTGCTCCCCAAAGTCATTGATAGGATTTTAGAGTTACTTTAGCGATTTTCGCGATAATTTTAAACACAGTCATGTTTTCGCTGCTCATATATTATCGCTTCGATTTTACTTTTAAGATATAACATACAGTGTCATAGAAAATGAAGAGAAAGAGATAAGAAGAAATGTGGGGCAATACAATGCAACCTAAAAAAGAAGTAAGGAAGAAAGAAAGACTGGGAGAGATTTCGTAATAAAAAGATGTAACAAGATGTGAAAAAAGTCCCCCCCCCCCCCTTTTCAGACTTTGCAATCTCTGGGGCAGATGATGTTAAAGGTCATCTGTTTCTGAGGCCCACAGTTAACGAGGGTGTCATGTCGCCAACACAACACCCAACCACCTTTACTTTCCCAAACTGATGTCAGGTACTCATTAGAACTTGTTGAACTCAGAGGCGCCCGAAGATTCCGAAGTTAAAAATCCCAGTCTTCACAAGAATTCGAACCCGGGACCTCGTTTCGTAAGCCAAGTACTTTACCGTTCAGCCACCAAGCTTCCAATAAGATGTGTTAAAGAATCTAAAATAAAAGACTAAATATCTCAAGAGTTTCATTTCCTCTTTTTATCCACTCCGCTTTATTAATTAGTTGTCCTTTTAGTATCAAGATTATATCAACTCTGTCTGTCAGTCTGTCTGTCTGGTACAATTATTTTTACACGTTATTTCTCCAACATACGTTCTTGGATCAAGCTCAAAATGTACACATTTATTTATTATACCTAACAAAACATGAATCAAGCGAAATATTAACTATGGTAATTAATTATTTTGCTTGGTATCGAAAAAGGAGAAAATGTGTGACTTGTTGAGAAATGTTTCTGTATATGGAATCATTTCCCTTTACTATGTTTTGTTCACGTTTTTCTCCCACTTCCCAATCTCGGATCAATTTAAAATTGTGCATAAATTATTCACAGTCGATGAAAATACAAGAATAAATAAAACAATTTACCAATAGTTAATCAATTACTAATAATTAATTAATTCTGCTTTATATAGAAATAGGAAGCTTATTTCTGCAGTATTGAGATACAAAGCTATGATTTGTTTGTGTTTTTTTCCCCTTAAAATAAGCTTTGTTTTTGTTTTTTTTTTGTTTTTTTTTTGGTTGCCTCTTAGAATTATATTGTTATTATTTAGGTTCCGTAAAGTTTATATTACTGAAAGGAACTACCTATCCTTCCAATGTAAATAGCCTCTGACAACTCCTGGCCTTCACGTATGGCTTAGATATTGGGGCCAGTGTGTTATGGAGCTTGTGTGTTTCTATGGTCACTGTTGGAAGAAGTTAGCAATTGGTTGTGAATGATGCAACATAGGTGGCGCTGTCATCCTTAGGTGTTAGTTAAAACAGACGACTCCAGAATGTGAGAATGAAAGGTTGTGCTATTGTAGAGAGTTCGATTTTGTTAAAAAATATTATTACTAAAGTCTAGTACATTTATTTGATCTCAAGTTATCATAATTTTGTCTATATTATAAATAAAGCGTTATTTAGTTTGTTCTCAAAAGGAAGCTATTCAAGTTATTTGAAATTTTATTAGTTAAAGATACGTTACGCCTACAGCGGTTTAGTTGTCTACCAGCAGTTTGATGCTGCAAGTCAACGGCAGGTAACAACATAGGGGATCTATTATCACTGACACAAGGCTATGTCAAGCAAATGACGACTAAACTAGTAAGCTTCTAGCTGGTGTGGGCTTGTCACCCACTAGGCTGACTACCCACCTAGAAAAATGACAATTCTTAATGATAACATTTGATACCTTATGGCTATAAGGAAACATGAGAAAATCTTCGACAGAGCCGTTGACCCCTGGGTAGCTTCCAGCACATCCTAACAGAACCTGCTTCGCCACGTGTCCCAAACTCTTACGAATACCAGACGTTTCTTTGGACACATCAAACCTTTTATACAGTAATTATCAGTGCTAAAAAGTGAAAAATATATTATTAAATAACAATGTCGATTGGGCGCCAATAATCCTGAAAGCTAGCTATTTATAGTACCCGCCATGGATGAAAATCATGGTTAAGCTTTTTAAGAATATTATGCAGCTAAATATTTTTTTCTGATGCATCATACATTGCTTGCATCTCTGCAGTGAAACAATTTATTGAACATATTTTATTGTTTTGAGACATAAAACTGTTAAATATTATTTTGCTTAAACATTTTACAACATATAGAACATGTATGATCACTGTAGAACTGTCAAATATACAAAACATTGACAGATTTTTGCGTTTCTAAAATGGCGGGAAATAGGTATAGCTATCCTAATTAGACACGATCAATACGTGTTGCTATGGTAATGTTGATACTGACACGTGATAGATATCCAGACTGATGCATAAATATAAAATATCAGGTAGATTGCATGTCGGGAATGGGAAGTCGGCCATCTTGCCCCGAGAGTTTGTCTGATAAAGTTATTATCTCCCCATCTTTGAAATGGTTGCGGAAACAAAAATAAATTTTGTGTATTTAATATTTAATTAACAATTTAAAAAAAAACATTTTGTGTTTAATGTGAAAAAGCATTTTTAAAACTGTAACACTATATACTGGTGAGTCTAAATTGAAATTTTACAGATGTACTTCCTGTGGCATAGTTTACCTGGAATTGAATAAACAAAGAGATTGCATATTTTAATTTTATGTTTACTGACTTATTACTGTAAGTAAAAAACCATTACAGAGTAACAAATAGCAACATTTTATAGTGTCAATATTGTTACAACAAAGAGAGTTACTAAAATCATACCAAAAATTTGCTCATTGGTATTTAAAAAAGCTAATATTAGGCATATGTGTCCCGGGTACGCTATTCTGCCTCAACGTGGCACTCGGGTGGAAACGATCACTTGAGGAAGTGATTAGGTTAAATGAATGGCAAAACAAAACTCCTGTGGGAATGTCCAAGGGAATGCGAGAGCTTTCCCATTGCACGGTGCGGAGCTAGAAAGAGAGCTTCCACGTCCATGTCGATAATCCATGCACCGTTCCTCAAGGGACCGTTACACTAATGGCGAGTCCTGCACAGTTAGCTTGGTATAACAAAAGAAAAGGCCGGGGGTGGGGGCGGGGGCGGTTTCCCGGTGTGCTCGGCCTTCGACCATGCAGTCTAGTCCATGCACCCGGAGTGCCGGATATATCGGGAATAGCAATGCTTTACATAGACATTGACTTGGACCCCTTCCAGACTGAAAGGTTTGTTTAATCAGGCTTACACGCCTAGAGTTCGAAGAGTCTTCGGCTCAACTCTTTTGACAATCACACGGCATATTTGTCTCAATTAGTTTGGATCATTCATGTAATTAATTTGTAATATATTTAGACTAACAATAAAAGAAAAAGTATTTATAAAATTTATTTTCAAGAAAGGGGGGACAACCTGAGCTTGAACTCATAGCTCAAGCCTTTTCAGGCTTCTCAAACCAACACTCTAACCACTCTGCTACTAGGAAACGTATGACAATAGAAGAGTGTATAGTTATCCATTGTTTCTATAGTTTCGTCTATTTGATGTTGTTTTCACTAAGACTCAGACCGTCAGACGACGACCTATAATTAAGACTAATTCAGTTTATACCTCCACTTCTGTCAAGTACAAATTCTTTCCCTTGTTTGAGATATCAAACAAAATAATTAATTACCAATAGTTAATTAACTCATTGGTTATTTGTTTCAAAATTGATTCATGTGTTGTCAGGTACAAGAAATCATTGTGCAAAATTTCATCTTGATCCGAGATATGGTGTGGGAAAAATAACGTGTACAAATTTTTACCAGACATACAGACAGACAGACAGACATACAGAGGGGGTGAGTTGATGTAAGCTTCGTAAAAGTCATAGTACAGTGGAGAGAGTCAGCAAAAATTTGATATTTTAAAAACAGCCAAACATAAACAGCCAACTGGTTGCAGGTTTTGTAAGTAAATGTTTAAGTTTTAGACATATTAATACATTCCTAAACTATTTTTGGAGGTCCGTTTTACCTGATGGTTTAGTTGCAAACTTTGTACTGCAGTCCTATATTTTCATTTCATAAAACAGGCTTTAAAAGTACGCTCTTTTCCTTTGTTTAACACATTTTTCTGGCAATTGTGTCCTCTGTTCTGTTTTAATCAAACAGTACATAGAAGTGTAGTGCTGTGTTTCTCAGCCATTTTTTTAACAACATTCAGCAAAATATATTTCGAATCCTACACTGGAAAATTGTGTAGTCCGCATCAGGATGTTTTATGGATTTTAACTGTAGTCTATATCTTCATACATATTTTTTTGATAGTTTATTTTATTAAAATGGATTAGTTGTCTGGAGGACACCTTTTGGCCTTTTTTATGGATGATCCCTCAAAAAAACTGCTGAGTTGTTAAAGTGATCAGTATTGTGGATAAGTTGCCTTGTAATCTTTAACAGGGAGACATGCTGTTAACTTATGTATCATGTTTGGTCTTATGCATGGTGTTTGGTGCTACTCATATATGTTGGATTAGTACAATGTCTTCTTCCCTAGTGCGATTAGAATATGGAATGGGCTGCCTGAATCAGCCATTAAAAAACTAACTACTTAACAGAGTTTAACTCTGTAATTAACATGCACGACTAGATTTACACATGGATTCACGTTGGATGTAATTATCTTTTGAAATAGTATCTGTATATAAAAGTTATGTATCCTTTAGAGTTGCAATATTCTTTTATTGGGTAACGTAATTGTGCTTTTTTTTTTTTTTTGCATATTGTTCATGGTATTTTAAAAAGCTATTGTTTAATTATTCAGCATTATGCGGTCTAAAGGGCAGATGATGTTAAGGTCTTCAGTTTCTATGGCCAACGGTTAACGAGCAGGGTGTCATGTGGCCAGCACAACGACTAACCGCCTTTACTTTCCCCAACTAAAGTTGGCTGGACTAAGAGACCCCCAAAATTCCCAAAATTCAAAATCTCAGTCTTCACCGAGATTGGAACCTAGGACCTCAGGTTAGGAAGCCGAGTGCTTAACTATTCAGCCACCGCGCTCCCCATTCAGCACTGGATTACATCGTTTAGTGACAACATTCATTATCTTTAGAGACAGTAGATTTGGTGCTTGGAACTATTCTGTTGCGGCGAGGAAGAGAAACTAGGGATGACTTGTGTGACTGAATATGTAAAGAACTATATACCCATTTAAAGAGTGAGAAGTTACTGTTATATGTGTACCTATATACAGGGCCGGATTTGAAAAAGACAGCCAGGGCTAGTGCCCAGGGGTCTCCACGTAAGAGGGGACCCCACAATATACATAAAAAAGACAATATGAAGAAACAAACAACAAAGAAAAACAAAGAGATATCAAAGAAATAGTAAAGAGAAATAAAGAGAAACAAACAGGAGAGAAACTAGAGAAATTAAACAACGAAGAGAAACAAAGAGATAACAAAGAGAACAAATGAGAAAACAAACAGACAACAAAGAGAAACAAACAGAAGAGAAACAAGAGAAACAAACAACAAAGAGATAACAAAGAGAACAAATGAGAAAACAAACAGACAACAAAGAGAAACAAACAGAAGAGAAACAAGAGAAACAAACAACAATGAGAAACAAAGAGATAACAAAGAGAAACAAACAGAAGAGAAACAAGAGAAACAAACAACAAAGAGATAACAAAGAGAACAAATGAGAAAACAAACAGACAACAAAGAGAAACAAACAGAAGAGAAACAAGAGAAACAAATAACAAAGAGAAACAAAGAGATAACAGAGAAACAAACAGAAGAGAAACAAGAGAAACAAACAACGAAGAGAAACAAAGAGATAACAAAGAGAACAAATGAGAAAACAAACAGACAACAAAGAGAAACAAACAGAAGAGAAACAAGAGAAACAAACAACAAAGAGATAACAAAGAGAACAAATGAGAAAACAAACAGACAACAAAGAGAAACAAACAGAAGAGAAACAAGAGAAACAAACAACGAAGAGAAACAAAGAGATAACAAAGAGAACAAATGAGAAAACAAACAGACAACAAAGAGAAACAAACAGAAGAGAAACAAGAGAAACAAACAACAAAGAGATAACAAAGAGAACAAATGAGAAAACAAACAGACAACAAAGAGAAACAAACAGAAGAGAAACAAGAGAAACAAATAACAAAGAGAAACAAAGAGATAACAGATAAACAAACAGAAGAGAAACAAGAGAAACAAACAACGAAGAGAAACAAAGAGATAACAAAGAGAACAAATGAGAAAACAAACAGACAACAAAGAGAAACAAACAGAAGAGAAACAAGAGAAACAAACAACAAAGAGATAACAAAAAGAACAAATGAGAAAACAAACAGACAACAAAGAGAAACAAACAGAAGAGAAACAAGAGAAACAAACAACAATGAGAAACAAAGAGATAACAAAGAGAAACAAACAGAAGAGAAACAAGAGAAACAAACAACAAAGAGATAACAAAGAGAACAAATGAGAAAACAAACAGACAACAAAGAGAAACAAACAGAAGAGAAACAAGAGAAACAAATAACAAAGAGAAACAAAGAGATAACAGAGAAACAAACAGAAGAGAAACAAGAGAAACAAACAACGAAGAGAAACAAAGAGATAACAAAGAGAACAAATGAGAAAACAAACAGACAACAAAGAGAAACAAACAGAAGAGAAACAAGAGAAACAAACAACAAAGAGATAACAAAGAGAACAAATGAGAAAACAAACAGACAACAAAGAGAAACAAAGAGATAACAGAGAAACAAACAGAAGAGAAACAAGAGAAACAAACAACGAAGAGAAACAAAGAGATAACAAAGAGAACAAATGAGAAAACAAACAGACAACAAAGAGAAACAAACAGAAGAGAAACAAGAGAAACAAACAACAAAGAGATAACAAAGAGAACAAATGAGAAAACAAACAGACAACAAAGAGAAACAAACAGAAGAGAAACAAGAGAAACAAATAACAAAGAGAACAAATGAAAAAACAAATAGACAAAGAGAAAATAGTGAGACAAAGAGAAACAAACAACTAAGAGATAAACAGAACAAAAGAGAGAAACAGACAATAAAGAGAAACAAACAGACAATAAAGAGAAACATATAAAACAAAGATAAACATAGAAAAATAAAGATGAACAAAGAGAAACAAAGAGCCTTTATTGCAAACAGTGAATGCAAAAAGGAGGAAGAGCGGTGTATCGAGTGTGAGTGGAGGATATGGCGGAGGACATTGCAAGAGACGGCCTGTTAAGTTGAGGGGGGGGGGGGGGGGGAGGCCGAAGAGACTGTACCAAAACTAAAACGCCACGAAAGCCACTATCGATCTTTTTTTTTTTCCTCCTCGGGACAAGGTCGCGCGAGATGACGTCAAATGAAAATCGATCGTTGACAATTATGACGTCATGAGCTACAGCAGGGGATTACCTGGGGTTAATATTTGCTGAGAGTACAAGTTCTGTGTGTAGAGAGACGAGTTAGACGAGTGAAATGGGGGCTGGAAGGGGAGGGGGGATACAGCACCACATCTCCCCCAGCTCCTCGCCATACTTTATTTTCGTCTCTTTCCGAAAGCCGTGGAAGTTTCCACATCGAAGTCCCTAACCCAGTTTCAGGATGTTTCTCCCAACCCCCCTTTTTCAGCAATCAGCCCTACAAACTTTTCTATAGCCTTATAGTTTATTCAGTTACTTTAAAAAAAAAAACAACACCTTTCAAGAACATTATTGATACAGTTTTCTGTTGTTTTTGTTTTTTTCGTGTGTATATATTTGTGGTTTTAAAAGGTAATCGATTTTTCCATTTGAGCAAAGGTGATGTGGTCGATTCTGAAAAGCAGAACTGACGATGCTGACATAAGATTGATGTCATTTTGAGTTAAATAGGTGGAGGGAGTTGGTGGGTGTGAAATGTACTGTGTTTGGGAGAGGAGGGGGGAAGAGACACCTGAACATGTGGTGGTGGTGATTGGCCTAGCAGCGTGACGTTTTCTTCGTTTGCTGACAAAGATGTCAATGCTTGACAGCTGTATCTGATTAGTATTGTCAGGATCGAGGTATTAATAGCAATAACCTATATTCTTGGAATCAATGATTTTTAACAAGTATTGAAAATAAGGCATTTTATTGGAGTCCAAATCTTGAAACAAGAAGAACATTGACAAAATAAAGCTTATAGTTTGTGTAATTGTATCAATTAGTTTGGATCATGTATTTACATTTGTAATATTTCTGACTTACTTACTTGGTTTCAAAGGTTATCATGGCTGGGTGTGTCAATGGGGATAAGCTCCTATTGTCTTTAAAATACTTTCGAAAGGCATGCATCTCAGATAGCCTATGATAACTAAGTCCTGCACCTGGCCTATTCGTGTGGCTTAGATATTAAGCCCGACGAAACTGATCTTACTAACAGGTGAAGGGGTCAAGGCGGATACCTGGCGCCACAAACAGGGAGCTTAGGGCAGATGGAGCTCGTCAGCCAAGTAAGGCAATTCATCTAGGAAAGGGGTACTCGGACTTCAAACCCCCGATGCCTTGCGGTAACAAGGCTTCAGGAGACAACCTCAAGGAAAAATCAGGAGTGAAACCCTCTTAGGCGAAATTAGGTGAAATTGCCTCCGGCAGCTTCTGCAACTGAGCTGTTACCAAATGTAACGCGAAGCGTTCCTTTGGATCTCATCAGCAAGGTCGAGAGAAGGACCATGATGCATGGGCTGACCATGACGCATGGGCTACCCATGACTCCTTATCTAAGGCCCAGGAATGCGCCCCGAATATTCACCTGGGCGCATCCATATTCTTCCGAGACATAAGGAGCCATATACTTACTTAGTTCCTCCCGCGCCGTTCGGCGCCTTAGGCGGCAAGCTACCTCCACAAAGATCTAGGCTAACAATAATAAATCTGTGCGATTAGAAATACTTTTACCAAAATGTTTTTTTGAAGCGCAATTTCATGCTTTTAGCTTTCTCAATACGCTATGATCCTATCAGTTGTCTTGACAAGTTAGGGAAAGAAATAGCGGGGGAAATATGGGGTATCTTCAGCTGCCCCTTTCATCTTCAGAGACCAATAGCTGAGATATATTCTACGCCATTGAGGACAAAGTAAAGCCTAAGTTGCTCTATTAAGCAATCTCGGGAGGCGCCGCCCTCCTTTATACTCGCCTACAAAGATGGTTTTCTGCAACCGTGAGTGGTGACTCCTCAATGTCAACATCGGGCTCCAGCAGAGCAGGAGCATGGTTGATTGATCTTGTTAGCGCATGCCCATTATAGACAGCAGACGCCGTTCTTTGAAGCCGTCTCTCTCTTATGCGAACAGCAAGCAGTTTGAGACCAAATGAGACATCCGTGAATGCTGCACCTGGATTGTCTAAATCTACAGCTGCCAAATGGGAACGCGCATAATGCCCTGTGTGTGATGTACCCCCAAATGTTTTTTAAAAAAAATCATGAACTTGCTTACAGCTCCTGGTCATTTGTGCTTCAGACTTTGATCTTAACTAGGTCAACTACCCTCAATAGGACTTGTCTTGCTTTGGGTAGGAGCTTAATCTATCTATCTATCTATATCTATATCTATCTATATATGTATATATAAATTAATTCTAACCTATTGTCTTATCTTATCTTATTTAATACAGACGTTACTTCAAAAAATAAGATGATTACGTCCTACGCGTAATGCATTTAGTTGAACATATTAACAAATGACCTAAATTCTGCTAAGTCACTGGCTTTCCTGGCTAACTCAGGCAACCCATTCCTTAGAAGTTGTTTTTCGTGAGCTGAAAGGTGGTCGACATAACTCAGTGACCCACGGAAATTCTTCAAAAACCAAATAAGGCGTTAACTTCTTCTTTTCTTCTTGCTCGTTCTCATTTTATGTTGGAGTGTTCGGATGACTAGACGATATGATATGAACTGTTGGAGTGTTCGGATGACTAGACGATATGATATGAACTGTTGGAGTGTTCGGATGACTAGACGATATGATATGAACTGTTGGAGTGTTCGGATGACTAGACGATATGATATGAACTGTTGGAGTGTTCGGATGACTAGACGATATGATATGAACTGTTGGAGCGTTGTGACGAAACGCGTCCCTTCTCAATACAGAACTGACCAGTGCGGAACTATCCCCCCCCCTCTTAACCACTAGTTAGCATTGTATAGCCCCTTTTAACACCAAACCGACCAGTGTAGAACACAAACATCCTATTACACCAATGTTAGATCCAACCCCCAAATTATAGGCCATAAACACACATCCCAAGTTACACCCAAACGCCGAAACAAACGTACGTAGCCGTTAAGTTCAGGAACATTAAAATTGAAAGTCACGCCCCAAACGCCGAAACAAAAGCACGCAATCGTGAAGTCCAGGGACTTTAAATTTTGGTGTCCACGTACATCCCTTTGATTCGACACTCTTGACGCCCAGGGCTACTCAAATCGTTCCCGTCCGCTGTACCATCGAGCGATGGTCCAGCCTGATAATTGTTGCATGGTTCCGCTGTCATCCTCCTTCGTCCTCCCCCCCCCCCCCCCGGGTCGCGGGTTAAAGAAGTCAGATGAGTGAGCCCCAAATGAAAAGATCGGTCCAATTTGACAATTCTAAACTCAAAAGACTCGCTGGCCATTGGATCGTCACTACTCTTAACATACCGCTCGGGAACCTATAAAAGCCGGAGACGAAAGTTTCAGGTTAATACCATTCTAGATAAGAATCACTGAGAAGTCAGAAGACTCTCAAGTCAACGATTCATTTGGGAACTTGTGTAAGGCAAAGCGGGTGAGTTGGAAAAACTTTATCATTATTATTTAGTGTGTCTTCGCCTGTAACATTTATATTCATGTATCATTACCATGTTAACACCGGTTTGCTTCCAAATATTACATTTGTAAATCTCTATGAATATGTGTTCCTCATGTACTCGTCAATGCTGACTGCACTCCCAACGGGGGACATCCACCTTACAATTTAGTTAATCATAATGTCTATTTATGCATTTGTTATTTATTCATATCCATATTCATCTGGACCTACTCACGTCTAGATCATTTCCTTACCTGTGCAGATATACCCGTATATGCGCATATATATATATATTATAATTATGCTTGTTCTTGCTATGCACATACTGTACTGTTACCATGCATCCCTTGGCCCGAGAATCAGTCTCGTGTGCCCACCCCACTAGTTTCGGCTTGTTGGCCGGCATAGTTATAAGCCCTTTTCTACCCCCCCCCTCCCCTTCCATTCTTCTTGTCACGGTCCTCTGGTCACGAGCGACCGCGGACTTGTTTACCTGTGGGTCAATGAGGTCACAGGGGCTACAACCCCGTAATATGGTCCCCCTGTTTCCCTTCTCATTTATGCCCCTTGTACATTTATAGATGTATTTGTATTATTATTATTGTATTATTTGTACATCAATTATTAATAGACCTAGTAAAATGTTGTTGGCAAGTATCTTAGTTAGCCTGACGGAGACGCTCCTACCCAGGATGCGCCCCTAGCCAACCAGCCTGTATGGTTTAATAATTCAGGCTCTTCTCATGTCTCATAGCCTCCTACACCAGGGCTGGCGTGTTTGGTTGCCTGAAGGCAGACCTCAGCAGCTCTCCACACATTCCCGTTGAGGGTGAGTCACTCATCACCCTCGGCTAAGAACTGAAGGCATTCCAGGCTGAAGTCCCAGGATCGGTCTGCAACTACCACGGGAGAAAGCCCACCGCGTGGCATCCTCATATTCATCACACCAGTGCCTGCCTACTCGCAGGGCACCAGCAACTGGCTACAACTCAACGAAGCTTCAACTTACCCAACCCCGAAGGAGAACCATGAATAACAGATAAGTGAGAGACAGCCGAATAAGCAAACTATACCCGAATCTTTATGAGCAACATCCCAGCGGTGATATTATATTAAACGTTATCATAAAATCCTGAATTTTCCTGTACACCCCACCCCTCACTCACTCACTGATTGTATTTCTTATAAATTAATCTTTATTAAATAATTGTTCTTCCACAAAATCAATAAGCTTTGCGTTTTGCTTGTGCCTGTCTATGTGCCTATATAATATCAACCAAATATTTTCCACATTGTGGCCCTAAGACTTTACTCCTAAGAGTCGCAGGCCATCGTCCCCATCGGGAAGTGCAAACGAACCGATCGGCGGACTTATTCCACCACAAGCGTTCAGATGACTAGACCAATATATGAGATGAACTGCGCAGTGTTTTCCAAATCAGAGAGCTCTCCATATAGTTTTCTTTCTATTCGGGTCGGACAATGGCTATGTCTGCGTTGATCGTGGCAAAAGATGTAGGTCGCTGCTAGGGCTGCGTAGCGACGGGAAATACTGCATTCTTTACTAATCTTCGGACAAAGACAAACCTTGTAATTAGTATGGATTCATTTGTGCTTGTGATCTGAGTTTGTAAACGCACAAAAGCTTTCAAAATCCGAGCGAAGAATGTCTTGAAATCTTCGTAATAGATTTTTTAAACAGTAGTTCGTGGCGAGTTGATTATGACCCAAAGATCCAATCGGATAAACTGGCTGTTAGCAAAGTAATTATTTTCATTTTTTACAATTTTCATATTTCAGCGGATACCCCACAGTCGTCTAGAGGACCTCTGATGGACCACAAGACCACAGTTTGAGAACCACTGGATTAAAGAACGTAAACCGAATCTTAAAAATAAAAATAGTTTAATAACTCCATATTTAGAGGTAAAAACAAGAGTTGAAGACGTAGGTGAATGTGAGATTTACCACACTTTTCTTTCTTGAGCCATAAAGTAGACAAACGGACTACACAAACACAACAACGGACTACGTCTGTCAAGCGGGGCCGCAAACCTTTAAAGTAGCATACATTTCTATTACCGATGTCGTAGAAACAAGCATCTGATCAGGTCGTTGTATTCTTGTTTGTTTTACCATGTTTCGGATGTTCCTTCAGAGCTGAAGACAATGTACTTCCTAGTCCAAGCCCGCCGCAGGATGACGGGGGAAGGTAGTGGGCAGGTATGAACCCGGGACCATCGAGACGACCGAAGGACAGTAAAGCGCCCATACCGGATGACCAGGCAGATTTGTTGTTTGCCTCCTTCAGTAATGGACAGACATTCAACTCCAAGAAATGAGATGAAAGCATTTGCATTACTTATGGTCTTATAAGTGCCCTCTTCTTCAAGCAGCCGATGTGTCCACATGTAGGCCAGGTAAACGTTACAGCTGGAGTTCAGCGAGGTCGCAGGATCTGCCAGGTTGATTAAGTGAAAGACAGCAACTTCTCTCCCTTCCCCCCCCCCCCCTTTTTTTTTTCCTTTCACTTTAGATTCGATCCACCTACACATTTGTAGAGAATCGATAATTCATAAAAATAAAACGGCAAAAGCAGTACTGTTAATCTTAACTGTTAGGAAATATCGGTGTAGTAGTGTGTGAGAACGATTCTTTTCAGTGAGAATCGATATCATTTTGGAAGCGTGTGATTATGAGACATTTTAATTGAGTCAAACAATATGAGTTTCATGTGGTCAACCCCCCACCCTCTTCGACTTCTCCACATCTTCACATTCGACTTTGTAGTTCAGCCGATATTATATATTAGACATTAGGTCTACAAATCAATGTGAAGTGAAGAAGTGCTTTTCAGTTTCTGAATCACCATTATGCTTTTAGATTACAAAAAAAATGTATACCTCGATGTATGATAAGCTGGCTTAGCAGTAGCGTGCATGGGTGCATTGACAAGGGGACCTGATCCTTGAAGTGTCATATTAAACAGGGGGAAAGTATTCCCTTAAGCTCTCTTTAATTGAAATAACTTAAATTTAAGAACGATCTAACTTCTACTATAGCAAGGGCCGGTCCTAATACTTGCCGAGGCCCTATGCGGAATGGATTGCGTGGGGGCCAGTCTGGGTAGCGATAGGATAATAAGAGCAAATATTAAATCAAATCTGTCTAGATTTAGATCTATGTACAAATAGATATAGAATTGTCATTCTAATTATAGATTTAGATCTTTAGATCTAAAAAAGTAAATTTTAAAAATATCGTTTTTGATTTTTTTTAAGAGATCGAGATCGGTTTAGATCTATATTTAAATATTAAAGTGAACATTAAAGTAAATAAAGTACTGGAACTTCTAGTTTTGGTGAAAATTCGCCCTATTATTACATTAGTATTAAATGAGAACTGACAATTCTATTTTTTTTTTTTTTATCTCGCGTGGGATTTGGCGTTTTTTCAATATTGAATCACATCCCAAAATGACAATTTTGTCTATTTTTGAGATAATTTTTATGAATTTTATTACAATATAATAATTTTTGTAGATTCCCAGGACTTTTTTTTTTATATTTTGCAATTTCAGGAGATTTTCATGAGCTCGGCTCCTGGAAATTCAGGAGGCTGCGGAATACCTGTTATAAGTTATAATGGTTTAATTTAATAATTTACACCAATAATTAGTACGGGGCCTATGAAGGTGCGGGGCCCACTTCGGCTGCGTAGGTTGCAGGGGCCTAATGCCGGCCTTGACTATAGCATCTCAATTCCATGGCTAGATGTCTTCTATCTTATTATGCAGCTACTGTCCAAGAGTCACGAGCAAGTAAGAATGCCTCCACTTCCAAGAAGCTCATCAGTCAGGTTTAAATACCAAACGCTATGCTTTTTGTTTTTCCAGATTGTCTTGAGCATCGCAAGTGCATCTGTGTACTGTGCAATTCTGGATTGGATCCTAGGTATCACTCATAAAATATGCACCAAAACAAAAATGAAGAAATACTAAACATAATGACACTGACTAATGTGCTACACGATGACCTACTAAAAACTGTAACAAACAAAAAATGCGAACAAAAACCAAACCTTCCGCAGGACGACTGGGGCTGGGGGCGGGCAGGGTTTGAAACCGAGACCAGCGATAAGTTTGAACGACAGTCCAGCGACCAGGCAACCGTCCTCGGCCTTCGTGATAGCTTCGTGATATTGATTTGTATGAAACTAGCTCATGGTCACTTCTAAATATATTTTATATAGAAAGGACTACATCAATGTAAAATAATATAATACAAGCTATAGCCGACTAGCGGCGGAGCATATGGCGCTATTTAGTGACAAGTGAACACTTCGTAGAGAATTATATATACAGAGAAGCTTACTTTTCTAAACCCCCATCCCTCTTTTTCAGGTGCGGTCCGCACCAGTCGACACCATTTTGGGGGTGACAACCAAGTTGGAAAAATTATAACTTGGTTTAAGCAGAAACAAGGGAAAATAAAATAATAATATCTCGAGATGTATGCCCAAATATGCCTTGACACATCTAGATGGCAGTTAAAGTGTAAATGATACAGCATAACGTTATACCATTTGAAGTATAACAAAAGAAACCTGGTCATGCGATGTTAAGTCTGTTGATAATTTTAATTAAGTATTATTGTAACATGTGCAATAACAATTGAATAAATGTAATTAACATTGGGATTTTACATTTGAGTTAAAATAAATAAAAGTAGGTAATCAGCTCACACTGTATCAGGAGGTATCCATGCTGATCTTAGGTGATCACTTAACGCTACTCTGCTTATTCCACTAGAGTTAGAAGCGTCTTATCAAAGACGACGTGTTGCACTGTTTGCTTTTATGTGAAAAATAACACCAAATTTCTTTAAACGATCAAAACATTGGTGAATTTAATGGAGGGCCGCCTCTGAGTTTGTGTGATAACACAAGCTCTCTTTGTAATCTTGTTTTTTTCTGGAACTGTGTGTGAATGCTGGTCCTTTTCTTGTTCATTCAACTTTTTTTTTTTCATTTCTTCCTGGTGAAGAGGGACTTTAGATTGTTTAGTCATTCTCCCGGCTTTGGACAATAGGTTTGTCACCTCATTGCCTTCTATTTTAATGTGGCCTGTGATCCGTTGGAGAAATGTTACCTTGCTGTTGTTGAGATGTACAAAAGCTATCTTCTCAGTAAACACTCATTCAACAAAATCTTGTTTTATTTCATTTATTACATATGTAATATGCATGTATGTAGCTTTTTCATTTAAAAACCTTTGTGCTATACACAAAATAATAATAAACAAAGGATTTCTGTATTGAGCCTCTTTTCTACTCATTTTATTAGCTTTCATCTACGTATAGAAACTGTAAATTCTTTTTCCTATTTAAAAGTTTTAAAAATTTCCATTTTATTTTGTGGATCCTGTTTGTTTATTTAAAAATAAATGAGGGAGAAATTCTGTTTGCTGTTTAAATTAGACTTTTAAATAAACCAATAAACACAGAGAAAAAAAACATCAAATCAATACTGTGAAGCCGTACAAGGACACATTTTTTATCAGTATTAATATTTCTTCAAATCTAGTAGGCAACCTTCTTCTAAACCAGTGATTCCCAAAGTGGTCTATGTAGACCCCCAGGGGTCTACGAAGACTTCCAAGGGGTCTACGAAAGTGAAAAAATAAATTGGGGTCTATGAGATGCCCACGGGGGTCTACGATAATAAAGCCTAGCAAGTCGTAACTTAATTTTTATATTCCATTAATGTAACTCTTTCAAACACTAATATATAATTTCCATCTCAGTTAATTCTTTAAATTTTTATCCTGCCATTCGAAAAGAAACTTGTTGTATTTAATTTCAATACTTATTTAAAGAGCTTCATTTTGTCTACATGTAACTGATGTTTAACAAAAAGAAATGTACAGCGTAGATTATTTCAAATTGAGATTCGTTCCTTCCTTGTCAAACAAGCGGTTACCTGCCCTTTAATGATGATATGAAACCATTTACGCTGGAGGATCATTTGAGACAAGCCACCCTGACAAAATAGATACAGATTTGAAAAACTTTCGAACAGTCAAAGATAAAGTTCATAATAGACCAACAAAATCTCTCTTCGACATCATATAGAGAAGATGGTGGTTTGTGAGCGTCTTACAAAATCTCTTTACTTACAGCAAAATACAGAAAACACTATAGATAAAACAGTGAATTTACCACGTCTGATATTATTAAAAGAATTTCTTTAAGCAACAATACATTAGTTGCATGAGTTACAAAATTAAAAGCTTCTTATGTAATTCTTTGCAAACGACATATACCCAGTTTACAGTTTTGGATCAAGAGCGTCATAGGTTCTGTTCTGACAGGGTTTAGCGCTGTGTGCTGCAAACTGCCTAAGGGTTGCCGGCTCCTTATTTTTCTTCAGGGTGTAATCACAAAACCTTTCCCATGTTTGAGTATAGTTGCAAGGCAGCAAAGTTTTTAATTCAGTTTTCCATCTGATCGAAGTTTACTGGTTTAAGTTTAGGCGCCAGTTACTTGCCTTCGCCCCCTTCTGTTAGTGACTGTTCACTAACAGTTCTGCGGACCCAATACTTGAGCCATACGTGAAAGATCAAGAAATACATGAGAAACTGCTCTTTGCGAAAACTTTTACAATGATATTTAAGACAAATTAATCAATTAAATTAATATTTAATGTTTGATGGACTTCTTCACAGATCAACAAATTCCTATTTGGGGGGGGGGGGGGGGGGGGGGTCTACCGAAAACCAGAAAACATGGCAAGGGGTCTACGAGTCAAAAAAGTTTGGGAACCACTGTTCTAAACCCTCAGTCATTATCAGTTGGCTAGAGTGTACATTTCAAATGCTCTAACTTAACCTAAATTGTAAGCAGTTCTGATCTCTTCCAGGACTATCAGGATTGATTGAGACCCATATTGTATGCTTGTTAAGCCCCAAAATTACACCCATTATTGTCAGGGTGCCAAGGGTAACCCAATTTCCTTTGTGGCACCCGTAGTCCGACGCGGCGACAAATTTCCCAGGCCAGAATCCTCTTCTTCTTTTAAGGTCACTAATCCAACCCGCAACACCTGAGCACTGCGTCGTCACGACTGCAGGACACAGGCACACACACAGACACTCACATACACAAAAATTCTAAGACCTGTATCATTAACATCAGTGGCTTAGCGGCTTTTGTTAGTCAATGGGGCAACGGGGCATATTTAGGTATCATATAACATTTGATCGCAACTAGGTTTTTTCAAATAAAATGTTGGGGAAATAAAGTAAAAAAAAAACAAAAAAAACAAACAAACAAGGTTACAAAGACTGTTTGTGTGAAAACACAGTCTCAAAATTGGCCCTCGGAAAAGGTCTGCTCAGGCAGTCAAAATGTCAGGTTTCAATATTTTCAGAAAGAATATCAGAAACTATGAACTACAAACTATCAAAAAGGTACAAAAAAGAAGAGATGTGCTCGTGTCGAAATGGCCATTCCATAATTACAAACTTAAGATATAATATCTCAGGATACGGAGCTTCATCAATGCAATATTAAATACTATGTTAATATTCAGATCTATACAATGCACTGATAGTTATGAAGATATAGTTATATTCTAGGTGACACTTACTAAGACCGCATCACGAAGAAAGAGATTAGAAATATTATTAATTCAGAAATTGGACCCCACGATGACCTGCTAACCATTGTTAAAAAACGTAAGCTCAAACTATATGGCTACATCACAAGGGCTTGCAAAGACCTTCCTTCAGGGAACAGTACCAAGAAAAAGCTGAAGAGGAAGTCAGAGAAAGCGATGGGAAGGCAACATCAAAGAATTCACAGGCCTTTCAGTGAATGATATTATATCAATTGCAAAGGACAGAGGAATGGAGAAAGATGGTTGACAGATCTTGTGTGGTGCCCCAACGGTACAGATAAAGGGATAGGAGAAGGTGAAGGCGAGGTTAAATGTGAACCTGACCTAAAAGATGCTATTGAATGATTATCTAATTGATCGGACGGACGGACGGCCAAGACCACACAAAACCAGTAGCGTCCATTCCTCCTTCGGGGGCGCTAAAAACAACAAAAACTAAATATCAGACTAGTAAAACTAAAACAGAGTTAACCAACATAGAACATCATCTACCCTTTAGCTCGCAAGGACTGAAAGGGGGACTTTTCCTTATTGTAGTATGTATATATATACAGTGCTTTTTTTGTGACGGTACGCAATGGTAAGGCGTACCGGTACCTTTTTCACTGTGGGTAAAACAAGATCACTTTTCTTGTATTTTAACGTTTATTTTTTATTTTTTACAGAAAAAAGCACTTTATATATATATGTATGTATAAAAACTGAGGGGCAGTTTATCTAGAACTAAGTACATTTGCTTAGCGTGGTAGTTTATTGAAAGAAAACTCCTTCGGTGTCTTTGGGTTATAATTATCCGAGGCTGCACAGAGAGTCGTTTTTACAACTAAATTTGCTTAGTGGCTATCACTGTGATCATTCAGTCACAGGAGGGCCACAAATTCCCATACAAGAGGAATTAATATTAAGTCTTGATGATCAACACAGAGCTGTATCATCGTTTATTGTATCTAATCTTTTTATCCTGCATTTCAATGTATTTTTATCGAATCGCTATTTCAAAAAGCCGACAGGCCTAACTAGACAAAGTATGGCGCACCTGGGACAGATCCTTATTCATCAGCACCTCTTCAACAGGGGAGACATTTTAATAAGAGCCTGTATCACCTTTAGAGGATTAGCCCCCTCCATCCCTAGTGAAGGGAGGATGCGTGTCATGTTGCAAAAAAAAAATACAAGGGGAGTACTGAAAGTGATCTATAGTTATACCAGGGATTCCCATGGTACTTCTGGGTTCTCTAAGCACTCAATCTTGAATTTTTTTCTATCTTTATATCAGAAAAGGTTATTGGTTATTTTTGTTTGAATTACAACTAAACAAAATATTAAGAAATTATAACATTAGTTTATAAGCGGCGGTGTAACATAATGGTGTTATGTGTACATTTGCACACTAGTGCGTCAATGTAACACCGCTTGTGTTTACGTAATAAATGGAGTTCCTAATATGTCTTTCTCTTAAACATTAGTTTGTTATTTGTGTAACACAAATATTCTACATGGTGTAAGAAGTGGGACAAGTTCGAATCTAGAATCTCGTTTAAGAATGGTATTTTCAGCTTCGAACATTTTAGGGAGGCCCTCAGAGTCCACCAGAATCCATGGGTACTCAACATGAGTTGGGGAAAGTCTACAATACTAGGGCTGGCAACGTGAGGTGCCAAATAAACAGATGAGCTTGGTTACCTTACTGTGAAACACTAAAACTCCTTCACTCACAATTACTCTTATGTTATCTTATAAAGACAAAATGATTGTGTTCTAAGCGTATCTATGTCAATCTAGTCGCTGCATGTTAATGGACATCATTCACCAATCATAAACAAACAACATTTAGCCAAATGGTTCTCTATCTCTTCTATACAAAATGCGTAATCCATAAAGGCTGTCTTCTGATTTTTGTTTTCATTGTTTCATCAATATTATCACGTGGCTAAATGTTGTTTGTTATACGATTGGTGAATGAGGTCCATTATGTCGCAGATAAGTATAGTGACTATAATAATGATTAGCCTCCACTGCCAACGGGCTATTACGCCACAGGTCAATGTTTAGGTCTTCTATGACCATTGGTCTCACAGCCCACAGGCTGCGACCTCGTAGGACAATGTTTAGTCCTTCTATGACAATTGATCTCCTCTCCCTACAGGGGTTGTGTGTGACGTTGTAGGTCTGTTCTCATGCCTTCAATAACGATTGGGTCTCCCCTGCCCACAGGTTGTGACCTCGTAGGTCAGTGTTCAGGCCTTCTATAACAATTAGTCTCGGTGCAACAGATGAGCATCTAATATCTAATACGCATACGTTTGGGTACCACTGCTCTAACCTTAATCATATGCACGTCTTACTGAGTCAGCGAAAATGAGGTGGCATCCCCCCGTTCACAACACCAATTGACGACAGGAGTTTATTTATAGTAATTTATACTTATAAGTATAAAGTATAAACACATGCAAAAACAAAAACCCTCACACACATCAAAACATATACACTCTCACACACACAATTTTTTTGTTTTACTCTCGTCTAGATGATACACTTAAACGATTATTGTCTAGAGGGGTCGGTAAAGGCTGGTGACCGGAATACATATTAATCGTTGGCTTCACTTAAGATTGGGGGAGAGTGGGGTGTGTGTGCTTGAGGGGTGCCGAGAAGACTGCAATTACGCCTCGTGTATTATGTAAGGCATGAATTAGAACAAAACAAAGCCATTGCGCAAGATCGAGATATGTGTTTTTAAATATCAAGGAAAATAAAACTAAGTTTGAGTTTTATTTTACCAAGGCCAGGGTTCTAAAAGGAAGACAATAGAAAAAAATGGCGTGTTAAAAACGGGGGGGGGGAGGAAGGGGCGGAGAATACAGCTAAGGAACAGAAAATATATGTGCGTGTGTGTTTTACGAGGAAAGTGTTAAACATTTAAGGTGGCTAGCTAATTAAAATTTCAAAGCCACCGAGGCCGATATTGATTTTGGGCGCCACGAGTTGGACAATGTTATTGTGGGGATATTGAGAACTTTGAGTGCAGTTCTAGCATTCTTATCTGTTATCTAACAGAAGCTCCATATAGAATATAAGTTAACAAAGATAGTTAATGTTTTCACATAAACTTGTAGGTGGCCCCATTGAGTCCGCTGAATTTTTTTTTAAGTAACGTAGGTAAAGTTTGATTTTAATTTTTTTTAGCGCCACTAACTGAGTGGTTAAGCGCTTGGCTTTCGAAACTTGGGGTCTTGGGTTCGAATCTAGGTGAAGACTTCCTTTTTTTAATTTTTGGAGTCCACTCAACTCTAATGTGTACGTGACTTAAGTTGGTCAAGGTAAAGGTCGTTGTGCTGGTCACATGACACCCTGCTATTTAACCGTTGGCTAAAGAAACAGATGACTTTAACATCATCTGCCCCATTGATGGTCTGAAAGGGGAACTTTGCTTTTTGAACATAAGAATGCAATATTACTTTTCGTTTGTAATACATGGACGTGTCACTATTAACCTTGTATAGTATTGTATGCTATACAAAAATATAAACAGCATACAAAAATGGAAGAGCCTGCTATTTAAAGAGGTTCTATCCAAGGCAAAAGACACAAGAATTAAGAGAAACGTTTCACAAATGTTGTGTGGTACCTGTAACGTTTCTTTGTGTGTCGATGACGCTATTAGTTTATGTGATAATAATTATGTTCTCTCTTTTTCTGGGTTGTTGCATTACTTTTTGCTAACGCAAATGTCTTGTGGATCTTATAACTTGAGTAGCACAACAGATATTAAAATTCACTTAGTAGCACACTCATGTCAGACAATATAGTTATGGATATAAAATAATAATACAAGGGCGATCCAGCCACGAAGACTCTATAAATGAATGAATAATATCTTCAAGAACAAATTATAAATCCAACATATGAATACATTAACTCTTTATCCCCGCAATTTTTTTCTGACATAATTTTTCATTCTTCACATTTGTGCATTCTACCCTGTCATGATTAAGCTTTTGGTATAGAATTACATTGGAATGCATGCTCTTTTTCTATAACACAAATTAAAGTTTATAAAACCAAATTTAATTATTTTATTATTATCTCTAATTAGGAGAGAAAGAGTTAATAATAATTTTCTCCTTTTAACTCTTTATTTCCGTAATTATTTTCCACGTTCTGATATTTGTTTTTCATTTTTCACATTTGTACATTCTAACCTGTTATATAACACAAATTCAAATTTATAAAGCAAAAAGAATTATTTAATTAAATTGCCGTGGCGTTCACATATTATCGTTAATTAGGAGAGAAAGAGTTAATAAACTTTAGTATCATACGTCCTTCCTCTCTGGGTACCAAGTAACAAACTGTCTTTTTACCTCGTGGTCTCAGGTTAGACCGAGATCTTGCACGTGAAAAGAATACGAAATAATCTGAGTGAAAACAAGTCACTTCCTGTCACAACAAATCTCAAACGAGGCTATGACAGTGCCCCAACGATACAACAGACTACAGGATAGGTGAGGTAAGGTGTACAATGTAAGCTAAGCTTTGGGTAAACAGAAAGACAGAGAAATGTTGATGTTTGGATATCAGAAACTCAAAAATTATCGACCTGCATGGTGACATGTATGCACTACGCAAAACAAGAGGGTTTCTGTCCAGGGCTTTTGCAAGAGAGGATTTGAACCTCTCAAGCCCTCACTCCACTGGAGTTTGATGATGATAATGACCAGAAACTTTAAACTTCAAGTTATTAATAATCAGAATTCTATCTTCCATCCGTACAAAATGTACATTTAAATCACGATTGCCTACGACCATTCACAACCAATAGTTCAGGCTAGCGTGAATACAACACAAGTGTTTCAGGGCTACCAGACAACTGTACGCCCAAAGGAGGACCGAAATGATGACAATGTTTTACAAAGGACGACAAATAACAAGTCTAAGTAAACTTTAAAAACTAGGCTTACATAATCTCTGAGGAAATATTTCAATAAATTATTGGCTGTAAAACAACTATGTTACTCTAAATACTACTAAGTACTATTGCTATATACTATATTCCTTAGACAACCTTCTACAGATTTTACTTTGTTTGAGGAAGTCCTGAGACCGACAACTGCAGCGGGGTTTTCTTATGGCCATTTAAAAATGTGTGTTTGCACTTTTTACAAAGCTTAAATCAACTCACTGAATCTGTCAGTCTGTCTGTCTGTCTGGTACAATTTTGAACACGTTGTTTCTACCACTTCCAAATCTCAGTTAAAATTGAATTGTTGTAACTGTGGAGTTTCCCCATAGATAAGCCTTTTTCTTATCAGGAATTTTGTCTATTTTGCTTGCTAGAACTGTAGAATCAAACAATGATCTTTCAATGTAAACTCCTTGACATTGTTTACTTTGCAAAGACTTAAATATCCTTGTTTCTTAAAGTTAACTTATTTAACAAAATTTTAGACTATTTTTTTTAACCATACGTAACACAAAAACTTCAAAGTTTTACATAATAATTAGACAATAAATCAATCTGTTCAAATTTCCAGTGTGCCATTAATTAATGTGTGCCTGGTTGTGTTGTAAATATGTTTTGGATTGTCGATAAACGTTAGTCCTGAGTTACAATCCAATCCACTGTTATAATCTTCATCTCAGAATGAACGTTGGAAACTTGTAAAACAATTTCTTTTTAATCGCCCTAATAAAAACAATTATTCAGTTTTGCATGCTGTAGTAGCTTCTCACCAATTTCTTTTCTTTCGATGGGATGGGAATAGGAGACAGAATTGTGTAGAAGAAACTGAAAATAACAGTATTTGAAAAATAATTTTAAAATAACGAGTTTGAACAAAAAAGGAAAAAAAAACAAGATTACAAGGATTGGACGGACGGACGGACAGACAGATCACACAAAACTAATAACGGTTATTTCCGGGGAGCCTCTTGAAAAAAAAAGTAAAAAGGACTTTTAAACACATTGACTACTCATAGCCTCAAATCTGTCAATAAGTAAAAAAAAAATTGCGATGTATGCAGCATTGTGCTCTAAGACTGTTGACTAGGGGACGGATCGAAGGCAGACAAGCCTTATTCAGCAAGTCTCCGAGCGGCTATCCTGAAAGACAATAAAAAAAAAAAAAAGGGGGACGGGTAGGGCCTTCTGCACAGGTCACCTTTTCCGGAGTCCTTTGTCCTTACTAGATGCCAGCTATCGATTTCCTGCCCTCATAGGACACCGCTACATCCTGTGACGTAATCAACTGACCTAATTCGGGCGAGGTCGCTGAGGTTTCCCCCTCTTCTCCTCATTCAGCTCTGGTCTGCAGAACCTTTTGACACTTTTTTTAACCCTCTTATTTTTGTTTTTAGGCAAATCTTCAAGCGCTCAAGGAAAACCGCCACCCTTATTTCCACCAATCAGAGCTCGGGGATTCCTCCAGGCCAATTACCGGCGAACAAAAGTGACGTCACGCGGTCGATAGCCACGACGCGGTGTGACGTCAAACTGTGTTGCATTATGTGGAATGTAGGAATTCCTTGCTCAATTTGGACAACAATTTGGTTCAACTCAAAGATTTCTTTATTTAGTGTCCGAAGGACATTTCAAACGTGTTCTATCAAGAGGGGATTGTACTATAATACTCTGTTGTTTCCATTCGTCAACGACCATGCCAGGATAGGTGATTCTAAACGACTTCTTATGTCAGGATACTTATGTGTCGATGCATGCTGAAAAGTATTTCCTACTTTGGACTACCTGGCAGGAATAGAACGCCTGAGTAAGACGTATCACTCTGGACCTTTCCCTAACATACTAATCTGGCATCCTGGAGTTAAGGTCCGGTACACTCGACCCTTTTTCGACCGGGCCAGTTTCGTCTTTCCTGGCCTCTTTGAACTCGGTGGCGGTAGCCCCAGATTCGACGTCACTACTGCTACCGTCCTCGTCGACGCCGACCTTGTCGCTGACGTCAGTAGACTCGCCCACCCCCTACGGCTCTGCCACCGCCGCAACTCTCTCCTTGGTCTCCCAAGCGCTGCTGGAAATCTGTGAAGGTAAGAGTCACGTGACGTGCCTTTTCCACCGCCCCCCCTCTCCAGTAGAAGGCCTGTATTTTTATAGGTCAGGGAGGCTTTCTTATGCGTGTTGTTATTTAACGCTCTGCACTTTTCCTTGGGGCTTTTTAATGATGTACAATCTAGTTTTAATCTCTCCCTTATCTTTTCTTATCTTATTTTCTTTTCTTTTATAAAGAGAAACAAATGCGTCATATGACAACATGGCAGTCATAACGCGCCTGTCCTGTCTCATTAGTACAAGCTGTTATATGTTACAATGGTCTATAAAAAGAATGTGTACATATATGTGTTTGTACCACACTGTGATTATTTACATTTTTTACACTTAAATCTACGTTTTTTTCTTTTGTTGTTGTTTCTTTGTATGCTGTCCCTTTGGCATGCACTTTATTCTATTGCCGTCTAACAGACGCGTCTTGGCGGTTTTCGGGAACCCGGACAATTGTCATACGCGGGCAAGAAAACCACAACCGTAGATATATATATATACCGTATCATATCATGCTAAAAATGCGTTCGTCTGACTCTAATGCTGTAGGCTTTATTATGTACTTACGTTGAATTTAATAAAATAGCAAAATAGTTCGAAGTCAACTTGGATGAACTAAAGTATGCCTAGAGACTGTCATCAGTTGCATGACATTTCCTCATAGCTGTCTGAAGCGTAACTGTGTTTAGTTTGGTTACTACTCCCATTCTTTGTTTCTATAGTTTTTCCCCACAGTATTGAAGATTTTCACAATGAACTAAATAATGTTAAGGACGCGGAATTGAACGTCACAGCTGATAATTAAACATAAAAAAATGCGCTATAATTTTAGGTCTTGCATGTTGCTATTAATTAATCCTTGTATTCAATCTTAAGTATCAACGCCCATTTGTTTTAAAATAAGTTTTAACTCATAGAATAAAAGTCTTATGCTTTCCTTCATATTGAATTTATTTTATGCTACAAACAGAAGTACTTAGTCAATTTGATTCAGTAGTGCTAAAAAGTGCACAGATAAATTTTAAAGGCTACAGTTTATTAGCACTTCCTTTATTTTGTACACCGGATACACCAGATACACTGGATACAAAAGATAGCTAGTTATTTAGTTTTTCTGCCATGTAGGAAAAACTCCTATTCATTTTGCCACATTTAACATATTGGAGGCACGTTAGCGGAGTGGTAAATCGCTTGGCTTCCGAACCCTTTCGGTCTCGAGTTCGAATCCTGGTGAAGACTGGATTTTTTTTTTCAGGGACTTAAGGCATTTGAGCTCTAATGGGTACCTTGCATTTGTTGGAGAAAAAGTAAAGGCGGCTGGTCATTGTGCTGGCCACATGACACCCTCGTTAACCATGGGCCACAGAAACAGATGGTCTTTACATTATCTGACCTGTAGAGCACATGATCTGAAAGTGGAACTTTACTATTGTACAATTACGCACCGATCCTCTGATAGTTTCTCGCTTTGTGTCCGAGTCCTCATAGTGTCCAGGTCTAGCTTTAGTTCTGGATCTAGTTGCGAGGCATAATAGCGTGACCTATATGTCGAAGGTGCCGATAATAGGCGGTCAGGACGACCTTGCTAAGCGAAGATGGTAGTGAGACTGCAGTAAGTCTCGTGAAAATGATCGCCTACACAGCTGAGAACAAATGTGCAGACTTGACACTTCTGCCTTCCGTACTTCAAAAAACAACAAAACTTAAATTTCTCCATTTGTCTTCGTTCACTTCACACCCTACCCCCTTCCAACGCTTAAAAAAAATATTTTTTTTTAAAAGTACTCAAAACTGTAGCTGCCAAATTTAGCATTTTCTTAGCAGCCTTTTATTTGAGTGCGTGTGTTTAGCAGACCACCCAAACGTCGTGTCTGTGGAGGTCTTACTGCGAGTGACATCGCGTCTTGGCCGAGCACGCACCGAATACACCCGTTGCTAGGTAAATGAAAAGTTCGAATTGAGTAAAATCTTTCATTTTTTTTAAAACCGGAACAAAAAATAAATAAGTGTGTCTGTGTGTGTGTGTGTGTGTGTGTCATATCTATACAAAAGAAATTTAAAACAAGAAAAAAAAAAGCTTACACGAAGTGCAATCGAATCAATTAGTTCGGATAAATTTGCAATAGAGTTAGGCCAACAACAATAAATCTGTGCAATTAATAATTTTCTACCAATCACTTTTTGTTCAACGCTATGTTCAACTTTTCGCTTTCTCAATGCGCTATTCTTCTATCACTTCTTTTGGCCAGTTGGGACAATGGATGCGGGAGGTGGGGGGGGGGGGGGATAAAGGGATATCACATGTGTGGCTGTATTTTATCGTTATTGGTTTTTAAAAGCATATAAAAAAATAACCACCTCTCAGTCAGTACCAGTTTTCCAAAGCAAATCTCCCTGCCAGTCCGAGCAACGCGTTCTAACCAGTTCTACTTGTCCAATCGATTTCTACCCGTCTGCAACAATGCTACTAGTCAATTGTCCCAACTAGTCCTACCTGTGATATATAAGATGTCCACAACCAAACCTAAACCATTAAAACGTTTATAAATTTCAATTACAGTTAATATAAAACCTTACTAACATTTATAACAATTCTATAAAAAAAAAAACACGCTTTCATACGTGTAAGAACCGCACAATTAGTGCTATTTGCTATTTTTAAATTTGATATTAAGAAGATTAAATTTTCAAATATTAAAACTGTCATACCAGAGTTTTCCATGTATGGACTATTAGCTAGTTTGTATTTTTAACCCAAAGATATACATGAATTGTCAAATTTCTTGGAAAATCGTAACAGCCGTTTACAAGTGTGTCCAGCTATGAAAGATTTTCAAGATGATAAGATGAATAGTACAACTCAAGTTCTCGTAGTGGCGTATTTATCCATTGATTTACAAACATCCAAAAGCTTCACTGTTCAAACCAAGAGACTCAATAGAGCCAAACCTTTAGAAACTAATCTCACGTGTCCAGTTCACGGAGACCAGAGGGTCAGTCAAATAGGCTTAGGAAGATCTAGCGGTTCTACTTGGTAATCCAGGGATGAGAAGTTCTTTACGATCAATACCGCGTGTCTCTTACTCAAGTGTAAGTTCTTAATTGTTGAGTAGATTGCTGGGATTGATCGAAGGTTTTTTTTTTTTTTTTTTTTGTAAGATGAAATGGAAATAAATGATATCTCGATATCTTTATTACAATGTCTATATAACTTCTAAGGAACTGTCTGTCAATCTAGGTTTGAGCCTAAGTATCTATCTATCTATCTATCTATCTATCTATCTATCTATCTATCTATCTATCTATCTATACATCTCCTTAACTTAATAATCAGCATCATTATCATCATTCCTTTGGGTTCCTCATGGAACATAGGGCCTCGACAAAAACACGCCACTCTCCACGGTCTCTTGCTAGCTTTTTGATGGTGTCCCAGCTCTTCTCGGTCCTCTCGGCTTCTTATACACTGCGTCGCCATGTTCTTTTTGGTCTTCCTCTGCGTCTTGTTCCCTGGGGGTTCCACTCTAAGGCATGCCTAGCTCTGTTGCTGGTATCTTTTCTAAAGGTGTGACCAATCCATCTCCACTTCCTCTCTAAGATCTGCCCTTCTCTATTTCTGTCCATAACTTAAATGCTCAGAAATTTTGTTTTCACTCTGAAAATCTCAAATGCTTTCGCCCTAATCTCTCTTTCTCCCTCTCGTCCTCTCTTTCTAACTCCCCCTCTCTCCCATCTTTCTCTTATTTCTCTCTTCATCTCTTTATAACCCCTCCCTTTCTATCTCTTCCTCTCTCTCTCTGTCACCTTCCCTCTCCTTGTAACTAGTTATTTAAATCTACATTCAGTATCATTCTTTAAGTCACATGACACCATATCCAAACTCTCCCTCTTACCTGTCTCCCGTTCTCCATCGCACTCCCACCCACCCTTCCTTCCTACTCGTGATGACGATTAGTTAGCCACATAGGCACTAACTGCGGGTCTTCCACGCGGTCACACCACGAGAATGGAAAGCATCGTTTTTCTTTTTTTTAAAATAAATAATGTGTCACTAACCTATATATTTTTCTAGACATTTTTTCATGCAATTACTTATCGCGCATGCCCCTCACGTGATGCTCTTTAGTTTACAAAATTACTCTTCTAATAAAACAAACCGAAAATCAAACTGCTGTGTCAGGACAGAAAGACGGTAATTCTTTACCGACATCGTTATAAATGCGATAATTATAACTGCCGTGAAAAACAACAAACTGCACCTTTAATTCGTAGGTATGGGCATGGCGGGACATCAACCGGAAGAGGACGATCTCTTTGTTGTCATCCCCTTGGCTTATTGCGCCATCTTTCTTTTCCGTCTTCAAGTCAGGATCGTGACCAGACGGAGCATCAGCTGGCAAGGTACGAGTACAAAATGTGACTCATATATTTTTGTCAAGATTTTTCTCGCGACTGCCAAGCTGGCTAACATTAACAACATTTCGATCTCTTCTCCCCTCCCCTTCCCTCTATTACACACTTCCACCATCTTTTCTTTTACATCTTTCATCCGCATCTCTCCATCAAGTGTATAATCTTTAAAGATTTCGTCTTTTGTTCATCTCCACTAGCTCACACAAGCACTGCAGCGCCATCTTGTGCCTCTTGACAAACGGAAATTAATGGCCCACTACAGAATATAACTAATGCTTACCCTTGCAACTTTTACTACAGAAAAAAAAAAAAGAAAACATGTTTTTTTTATAAACAGTTAAATAAACTATCTGGAAATATTATTATAAGACTATTTAATTTGTTTCCAAATTTAGTAGGAGTTTTCTGTTTTCTTTAGAGCTTTCACCTATTACTTAGACTGGTGAACGATTAGGGCGCCATAGATGTTTTGTCGATTGTCTTCTTCCATTCCTCTCTTCCAGTGACAGCTCCGACGGCTCTTTGACGCTGTCTTCCCATTGCTTTCTTTGTATGCCTATTCTTTTTTCCTGATACTGTTCCCTGAAGGAAGTTCTTGGCAAGCCTTGATGATTTTTGTGATATGGCCATAAAATGTGAGTTTGAGTTTTTTGAAAGTGGTCATCAGCTCATCGTGGGGCTAGATAACTATCTTAAGAAAGGGACAAGTTATTAATTTTTTTTTTTTTTAGCAATGGCCATGGTATCTATTTTTAATAGATAAAGGTAAAAAAAGTTCTCTATTTTATGTTAACTATTTTCTTTAGAATAATATTCAAGAAAAGTAAAGTTCCCCTTCCACAGTTGTGGTCTATAGGGCAGATGATGTACAGATCATCTGTTTTTGTAGCCTACGATTTAACGAGGGTGTCATGTGGCCAGCACAACGACCAACCGACTTAACTTTTCCCCAACTAACGTCAGGTACCCATTAGAGCTGGGTGGACTCAGAGGCGCCCGAAGATCCCGAAATTAAAAATCCCAGTCTTCACCAGGATTGGAACCCCGTTCCCCGGTTCGGAAGCCAAGCGCTTTACCGGTCAGCCACAGCACCTCCAATATTCAAGAAAAGTAATCTATTTTCTATAGACCAATGACCAATGCAATTATTATTTTAAATATTTTTTTATCTAGTGATTCCCAAATCTGTCTATATAGAGTCCCAGGGGTCTACCGAATGCTGATAAACATGACATGGGGTCTACGAGACAAATAAGTTTGGAAACCATTGATCTAGAACCATATAAGTTTTCAATTTTCTAGTAGGTAACGAAAAATAAAAGTTTTCTTTATATAAATATATATATATATATATATATATAGCTGTGGAGAGCAATGACCAGGTTGTACAATTTTACAAACGTTAAGTTCCTATTTCAGACGATTCTGTTTATAGGGAAGATGATGTCATGGTGATCTGTTTTTGTTGCCCAATGTTAATTTACGAGGTTGTCATGTGGCCATCACAAAGACCTTTACTTTTCCTCAACTAGTGCCAGGTACTTATTAAGCCTGGGTAGACTCAGAGGCGCCCCGAAGATCCCGAAATAAAAAAAAAATTCCAGTCTTCACTAGCATTCGAACTCAGGACCCTCCGGTTCGTAAACTAAGCGCTTCACCTCTCAGCTTCCGCACCTCCAAAATTGTACAAAGTTCTATTATTTTCTTCCAACTTCATTTCGATATAGATCTAGATCTAGTCCTATTACCAATAAACAAAGAAATAGCAAATAGTACACCATCAAAGAACCGCAACTCTTCAGATATAATTACTGCACAACAAACAAACGACTGTGTTTATGCCTTGCGCAACATCCCTCCACTGGTAACCTACATCCGGTGTGGGACAAACTACAGCGTCCTTGACAACAGCGTCAATCACCTTCTTGGCCTATATAATGACCTCAAAGTAAGGAAAAATTACTCGAAAATCAAGGCAACTTTAGCAACTGAGTTAATAGGAGAGTGGGGAAAACTATGAATAAGATAAAAGAGAGAGAGAGAGAGAGAGAGCATAACACGTGAAGATGATTGATTTTAGTATAGTTTCCTTACCACTAGTTTTCACAAACTAAGGAATATAATTTTTTTTTACTTTTTTTTTTAAAGGGACTTAATTTTTCTACCCTTTTTTTAAAGAAACATAATTTTATTAATATTTTAACATTTTGAAAACACCATTACAATAAAATAAAAAACATTAAAAATAATACAGATCTACTTCTGTTATTTAAAATTCCCAATTTTAAATTTCTTTATATAGTGTTAGATTTTAAAAGAAAAATTACTTCAGTTCTGATGTTACATGCATCCATGAACAAATTTCGAGAGTCTATTAGGGTTTATTGAGAAGTTGATCTCTAGACTTAATAATAGTAAGATTGTTACAGTCAAAATTTACATAAACAATAAATGATACCTGCATACAGGAGATTTCACTCTTCATCTTTTCGATCTACTTCAAAGAAAGCAAAGTCACCTTTAATGGTGTCCCTTGTCAAGCTTGATAAAGGCACATTCCTCGTTCCATATTCTAGGACTAATTTGTACAAATGCTCCTTCTTCCCTAGTGCTATTAAAGCAAGGAATGGGTTGCCAGAGCCACCCAGGAAAACCAATGACTTGGCAGAATTTAAGTCATAGGTTAACATGCATGACTAGATGCATGACGCGTAGGACGTAATCATCTTATTTTTTAAAGTAACGTCTGTATTTTATAAGATAAGTAAAACTTAGTTTTGTGAGCAGAGAGAAGTAAAACGAGCAAACGTCGTTACTTCACCAGCGTTTGTCCGGTACAAACGAATGAAGTCGAAAGCTGAAAATTCAGAAGAAATTTCCTTCCCCAACCACGACAATGAAGCCAAGCGCTTTTCGGTTCTGCTACTATAGGCTTGTGAATGAATCACATACACTTGTACGTTTAGGAATCTTGGAGTCCTTTAGGACACTATAAGGAAATACTAAGGATTTTAGTTGGCAACAAAAACCCACGTGGCCAGATTTTTTTTACTATAATAAAGTTTTTTTTTGGCGGGAAAAAGGGGGGGGGGTGAGAGAAACAAACTAAGTTTTATATTCTTATTATTCTGAGAGAAACCTTTTGAGACTTTTGGAAGCTTTCAAGCAAGTTCGCAATTTGGAACACCAATAATTTTGTTTAATTCTGTTAGTTCTGTTGAATTATGATTTATTAATTTAACTGATTGATTGTTTTATTAATTTTCCTCCACTTTAATAATTCTTTACATGTCTTCTAAATATTTTAAAATACGGTTTACCTTCAACGTGCCCCAAACACTCAAACAAAAATAGAACCGGCCAAAAATTCATCCGCGTCAAGCCGCTATAGCGTCGTAATCTGAGCTCTTCATAAATAAATCCTTTTTTTTTCAGACAAAAATGCGCTTTTTTTCGATTTTTCTATCACATCAACATCTCATATGTCAGTATGAATGACATAAAAGTTTTTTATTTATTTTTTAAACTGCATATCTGGAAACGCTATAAATTTAATACTCCGCGAGAACTAAAAACTGCTCGGTCCAAGCTGGACATATCACACCTTTCCCTTGCGATTCCATTTCGCATATTCCTTTTTGGAAACTAGAGAGTCGGCATGTCATTTAAATCTAACGTAATTACAGTAAACTCAATCGTTGTGACATTTGGAATTGAAAACTCTCGATAAAACCTGTTTTAAAACGTTTTTTATTAAGACATATGTGGAGAAAAATAACACTGTTTATAGGGCTGTATGCATTGTATTATAAATTAAAGATTCCTAATAACTTTTATTTTCGTTTTGAGACTCATTGGTTTGAAATGTTCTGTTGTTAGAAATATCAGGTTACTTCTTATTTTACAATGCAGCAGAAGTGATATCACTTAGAGCAAATTTAAAATGAATCATAAGCTAGATGACATCAAGTATTCCGATGTCATGAGATGTCATAAAGGTGACTTGTCATAACATAAAAAAATGTGTCTTTTAAAATTTCTTTCTGTCCTTGTTTTCTGTCTTCTCCCCAACTTTCAGTATTGCCAAGCTCTTTATCTTATAACACCGTGGTCGAGTGGCAGGCGCTCAAGTCTATCATTAGGATAGTTCTAGGTTCCAACAATACCAGCTGCCATCTCCATACGTCTTGCATGACATTTGGACTAGGACGTAATGATCTTCACTTATTAGGGGACACCTGAACCATGTCCAAGTCAAGTTGATTATTTAGATTACTCCCCCTTGTCCTTGTAACTGAACAGCAACATAAACATAAAATCGCCATAGAGGGCCTGAACACCGACCTTGAACGTCACAACCTGTGGGCAGTGGAGACCAATTGCTCGTTGCCACGTCACATAGCCTGTACGTGGCAAACAGCTATTTGTCTAAACTGCCCACAGGTTGTGACGTTGAAGGTCAGTGTTCAGATCCTCTATAACGAATGGTGTCGCTCAGAGACGTACTAGAGTCAGGACATGTATTGGCTGTGAAATAGATAGTATTGAAATGTCATTTCATCTTGTTACTACTAGATCTATATCTCATCTCAAGTTCAATCTCTGTCTATTATTTAAATAAAATGGCATATTAAGTTTTTAAAAAGAACTTGAGGCAGATCTACAACAGCTTGGAAATAGGGCGTGGAGACGAAAGGGGGGATGGAGGGATGTGTTGAAGCTGGCCTGCGCCCCCTATTGGCTGTAGCATCACTGAGATGGATGGGTTTAAAAAAACAACTTTGTTCTAGTTATTTAAACGTTAGTTCATTTAAATATAATACACCTACATCGGTTTAGTTATACTAGATGTTAGGAGCTACAAACCCCAATGACTTACCATCAACAGTTATACAACTCAATAGTTAAATTCTTTTGAATAAGAAAAGGATTTATCAGACAGTAATCCATCAAAAGACTGAATAGACTGGATAGACTGAATAGACTGAATAGGCTGGACTTTACCCTTCATACCTTAATCTGCCTGCTAGGTAAGCAATTCTAGATTTATTTCACCCCTATCTGAATGGACTATTATGTGCTAAATGGAATGCTGATTATATGGAAGGTTTCAAGCATTTTTTGGAATCTTCTTTCAGATTCCTTAACCAAAAGACTCCATTCAGACTTGCACTTTTCAGCTATTGGACCAAATCTGCTGCTTCAGCAATAAAAAAAAACGTTTTGTTTTTACAAGGTTGTGACCTTCCCATTAGCATTGAAGTTGTTACGTCATTTCCCAAACCTAATTGGGGGGGGGGGGGGAGGGATAACGACGGACAAGGCTTGAACTCAGGGCCCCCGTGACGACAGTTCAAACTACAAACTTAACGATCAGGCAGCTGCCTAACAGTTTCGATTAATTTGATCAAACTGTCAAAATGGAACCAGTCATACGCTAAATCGCCATATAGTTAAAACTACTAAATCAACAGAAATAACAGTAAACTCAGGTGTACCTCAAGGAACAGTCTTAGGTCCACTAGTATTTTTAATTTACATAAATGATTTACCAAATTGCATTACTTCAGGAACAAAAGTAGATTATTTGCAGACGATCGCATAATATATAGAACAATAAAAACAACACAAGACACAGAAATTTTGCAAAGAGAATTAGATGAATTACAGAAATGGGAATCAAATTGGAGCATGTCTTTCCACCCAGAAAAAATGTCAGTTGTTAAGAGTAACAAAAAAACTAAAGAAATTAATTCCACTTATCTTATTCATGGTAAACCAGTAACACAGACTAAACAAGCAAAATACTCAGGTGTTATAATAAAATAAAAAAACCATCATGGAATCCCCATATTGATGAAACTATCAGAAAATCAAACAAAGAATTAGGGTTTATTAAAAGAAATTTCTATAAATTAAATAAGAACAAAACTAAAATGTTGGGTAGGCCAATAATAGAATATGCACCCTCTGTTGGGGACCCTCAACTGAAGAAAACATTAAGAAACTGGAACAGACACAAAATAGAACAGTGAGATTCATAACAAACGAATATTCACCTTTGACTAGAATAACACCTTTAGTAAAATCAACAAATTTAGAAAGTTTTCAGGAGAAAAGACTCAAAAGTTTAATTATCAATTATACATAAAACACTAAACCATAATCAAATACAAAAACAAAATCTAATAAAATACTCAGAAAGACACAAAGATTCAATTGCAAGGAACATACCATATGCTAGGACAAATTTGTACAAATGCTCTTTCTTCCCTAGTGCTATTAGAGCTTGAGCTAGCCAGGAAAACCACTGACTTAGCAGAATTTAAGTCATTGGTCAAAATGCATGGCAAAATGCATACGCTTATGACGTAATCATCTTCCTTTTTTTAAAGTAACGTCTGTATTATATAAGATAATAACATAATATATATTTTCCTAATGCAAGGACACTTCTATGAAAGAAGTGCGCGGACTTTAGATTGTATTATTAATCAACTTCAACTGACCCACCAGTTATTTCTTTATTATTTTGTAATCGACCAGCTATGGACAATGATTATGCTTGCCCTGGATGTGGCTAAATATGTAGGTCACAGTTAGGTCTGCGTTGCCACGGGAAATACTACATTCCTCATAAAGACAAGCCTAATTATTATTTTTATTATTTTGTTCTGTACTAGATCAAATCTTTCACGAATATTCTGGCCACAATTGACTGAATACTGGCCTGTTTTGTCGAAACGAAGTTATTCTCACGAAAAAAAAAATCTTTCTTACTTCTAAGTCATTAAAGGAGGTGTCGAGAGCAATGCAGTTGACGATAATTCGCAAGGTGGGAGGCGTCATAGACATTCTTCATGTCGTTCATTAAATTATCCATTCTCTCTCTGTTGTATCTCTCTTTGCCTTTTATTTTGAGATCTGGCAGACAAAAAAATCTCTAAAAAATTTACTCTAACAAAAAAAAAAGTAAAAATCTCAAGGTAATCCCTGGCCAATGTGTTCTGGGTCATTTTGTCGATATGATAAAATGAAAAACAAAAAACGATGTGAAACGAGGTCGGGGACACCCAGCCAAGATTAGCAGAGGAAATACCGGCGACCTGCCGTCCGAGCTACTGGCTCAAGGTATCGATCTACTGACGTCACAATGACGCACGTGGAGCCCTAGAAAAATGAACAGAAATAGCCTGGACCAAGGATTTCTGGATCTGTACCAGTATTGATGTGTGTCTTCGTGTGTGTGTGTGTGTGTGTGTCGCTGTGTATATGTCCGCTTCCTTCTCTTCATATTATGTGTGACCTATTTTTTTTCCCTTGGTGGTCTTGGGACACAGTGATTTTTTTTTTGGGGGGGCGTCAATTTTCCCCCCTGTTTTTAACGCTCTTTGAAAGAAAGTTTTAGTTTATATATAAATTATTACAGAGTGTATTTTCAGAATGTGCAATAAATATTTGAGCGAGATGGTAACTTTCGATGCCGTTTGGACGCTGGCACTATGTGTGCAGTAAAGTGCATTATCTCGGGTAGCATGTGCCCATTACAATATCGCGGACGAGAATAAACTCCAGGAAAGTCCATTTCCATTGATTAAAGGGCGGGGGGGGGGGGGGGGGAATAAATATGTGATAAAAAGGGTGTGTTGGAATGGGTGAAGGGAAACACAGAGGCGGAGACGAAAGAAGGGGTGAAGGACTTAATGCTTGTGATAAAAAAGACTATTTAATATAAGGACAATCGGGTAAGGGAGAGACACGGGGAATTCAAACTGTATAAGGGGGGGGGGGGGGGTTGACATGGGGGAGTAGTCAGCATTTTGATTTGTTGAGTTCTAATCAAGAGTAATAACACACATGCGAGTCCGCACAGCTGTTTGGCTTTTTAGACGCTCTTTAATGAACTGGATAAAGCTTTAGTAAACATTTAAAATGTTTATTTACAGGGGAAATGGTCGTCGAGTCTTCTCTCTAGGCGTCTCTCATCATTCCTTCTAGCGTCTCTAAACATGATGTATTTCCTGTTAACTCTTTTGGTCTCGAGATTACAACAAGAGTTAGTATTAAACATGTATCCTAAGAAATTGTAGTGGATATAACAGTTTTCGGAACACATGATTGTTAAGGGAAAATTGTGAACTAATTGAAACGCGAAAACAGTGGTTTTTTTTGTTTTTTTTTAATAGAGCTTTGTGAGACTAAAATACATTATAGGTATACAATATACTTAGAGCGTTAGGCTGCACACTCTTTCCAAAGAATCGGTCTCTAGCCTTCTCCCAACTTGTGTCTACTAACCTGAGATCTTCCATGAAGTCATGTAGCCATGTTCTACTAGGACGTCCGTGGTTGCTTCAAAATCTCCAAGCATAAAGTAAAATTTGAAATGACTCGTTCACTTTTGATTGGCGTATATATATAGATAGGTGTATGCATACAAAATTAACAGAAAAAGAATATTTATCACTTTGTTTTACATATATTGCTTTTTTTATAACACTCTAGTATGGCCTTTATAGTGCCAAATTGTCCAAAAACTCTAACTAGGCGTTTTCGGCTGTTGGTACTGACAACTCTATTACTGAGATGGGGGTAGTGAGCGAGGAATGAAACGCTGAAAGGGGGTGGGTGTATTACCTGTTAGAGCTCCTGCTGTAAATCAATTCAAAACTAGAAAGAAATATCCACTTATTACGCTTCTATGCGCGTACAAAATCAATTATTCTAGCTTCGGATGTACATGTATGTATACGCATCTATTAGCCTTGACACTGTTATGTTATTCAGAGTGTACATAACCACTGTACACAGCAACCCCCCCCCCCCCCCCAGTCTCCACCTACAACACTCTGCTCTTAATCTCGTGTACACCCTCAACCGTCCTCACCCTTCGCTATAGCTCTCCTCTCTCTCTCTCTCTCTCAGGGATCGATTTGTTGTTATTGATTTACTTGGCATGGCGTCCAGCACTATTCTCCACCCTCACACCCTAACATCGAAACCTCACTCCCTCCTGCTACTCCCCCCTTACCTCCGAGCATTCTTCCTCCAGCCGCCACGCCCCACCTATCCCACAACACCCGTTACCTAACCACCAGCTCAGCCCACCCTAACCCCCCCCCCCCCCCGTGAAGCCCCCACCATCAGCATCATTACGCGTCAGGGGCATCACATGTGCTTTTCTACGTCACCGATGAAGGCTTCCGTCGTCCCAGATAGATGGCTGCCGGCTGTGACGTCACAGTGCTAGCTCCCCGCTGACCTACTTTGATAAGGAACTCAGTCTGGTATCGATGTATTCTACTAAAAGCTATGCCAGGACTCTTTGGGGAAAAAAAATATTTTTAAAAAATCAGCACAAAAAATATTAATCTATACTTCAGTCGAATGTTTTCACTGCCTTAAAACTAGCAATCTTTTTTTTTTCTAAAGATTTTTTACCTGAAAATACGTCTAATAAAAAAGAAATAATATGGATATCTGTTTACAAATGAAGACCTATGCATTTTAATTGGCCTTCTAGGGGATTTCACAAGCATCTTGACAAGGAGGATACATCACGCAAATTTTCTGTTACCCACGTGGAGTGATTCTGTTACAGTAGTTTACATTTGGACATACTTTGTTGTTTCTCTACAATTCTGATGAAGTATTCTTTCAGGATATAGTATAGAGGTTGGTACTGTTGGTAACGATAAATGAATTGTAATACTTTTGTTTTATGTCTTACTAAAAGTAGTGTTGTAGTGAAGCACTACTTATACCAAGACACTGAAGAGGGCCTTTCTCTGGAGTAGTGGTTCCCAAACTTTCACCTTGAAGAAACACTTCGAATATCCTGAGTACTTAGCGGAACACTTTGCTTTATTTCTTAGAGAGATTACTTCACGTGGTGGCCTACTATTTAATTATTCCAGTAGTTCGTGGAACACATGTTCAGGCCCCGATAAACACTAGGGTTCCGTGGAACACAGTTTGAGAAACACTGGTCTTAGAGCGGTGGTGCCTAACATTTTTGCGGCCTGGATTTGATTCCACCAATGGAAGAAATCCTCTAGAGTTTCATTTGGCTCTTAGGTCAGGAATTGTTTTCAGTGGGAACCCTTGTCTAACATAGGTCTATTTAGAAATAGCGCGGTCTTTAAGAGCAGAAGAGAGAGAAAGAGAGAGAAAGAGAAAGACAGAGACAGAGAGACAGAGAGAGTAAGGATTAGAGTGGAAGAGAGAGTTTGTGCGAGAGAGAGAGAGAGAGTTGTAGGAAAGGGAGTAGTGGGAGAATGTAATAGAGAAAGAAATAGATTATGAGAGAGAGAAAGAGAGAGAGAGTTTCAGAATAAGTGAAAGAATGAGAGAATATAAGATAGTAAAAAGAGATAGATGAGGGAGAGTTGGAGAGAAAGAGTGAGAGAAAGCGAAAAGGAGACGTTAGGATAGAGAGAGCAGGAAAGATAGAGATAAAGGGAAAGAGATAAAGAGCCAGTACACAATAGTGTGGGAGAGATTAAGATATAGTGAGAGAGACAGAGAGAGAGAGATAGAAAAAAAAACAGAAATCTCTGCCATGAAATAATTAAAACGCTGTGTACTATGTACAGAGGTCTTTTCTTATTGAATTGTGTTTAAGCTGTAACAAAGAAAACACATTGATAGAAGGAAAAAAAAAGACAAGGAGGGGGTACAAAGAGGAGAAGAGACTGGGGTAACTACAGAGATCTTTTAACATTCATCAGCTATTGGCCTATTCTCTCAACAGGTCTTTGCTAACCTTATCTAGAGCTTATACGCTTATTCCAATAGCAGGACATAATTATGCAACAAGCAAAATATATTTTTAAAAATCCTTTTTTAAAGAACAAAGTTTATCTAAGGGAAATAGCTCCACACTTACAAATATATATCTCAATAATGTAGCATTTATTTCCCTGTTATATATTAAACAAGATAATTAATTTCTTGTAATTAATTTACTAATTGTATAATTTTCTAATTGATTCATGTTTTGTTAGATACACTAATATAGTGTTTAAAGTTTCAGCATGATCCTAGAACTGGTGTGGGAGAAATAATGTGTACAATTATATAAGGGGACAAAATCCGTCAAATTTAACCATATTTGTAAATACTGACTGATTAATTTCCAGCATGGCTATCAAAAATAATAATTAATAGCCAGTAATTAGTTGACTAATTGGTCAATTAGTCGTTTTGTGTACGCTAATGAATACTTGTGCAAAGTTTCAACTTGAAACGAAAATATGTGTGTTAGAAATAACGTGCTTAAACATTTTACCAGACAGACAGACAGACCGACGGACAGAGTGAGATGATATAAGTTTTGTAAAAAAATAATAATATCTAATGCCTCACTAAATTGTTACGTCTTATCAATACTAATGATTTTTAAAACGAGAATGTGTTTTGATAGTTTGCCCCGTCTGGCCCCAGAGCCCAGGTAAATTGGATACCGATCGTGTCAGCGTGACGTATTGATTTCAGTTAGGCATTCGGCTTATGACGTCACATCGTCGCCTGTCCTGCACTTAAGAGGAGAGGAAAATGAGAGAAATAAAAGCAGAGCGTACTTTTCCTCGCACGTGTCGTGGGTTTAATTCTTTCTCTCACGTAACATACCAGGTATGTTGATGAATGTTCTTGTCTGACCAGAAACTTGAAGGGACTTGATGCAGCCTCTGATTGTGATAGCGTAAACGGTTAACGTTTATTCTCCATTGCAGTGGCACACAAACACATTACACACAAACACACACACAAAAACACACACAAACACACACACATACAAGCCAAAACACTTTGCAAAGACCCACGTTTTCATACCTAGAGCAAGAGAAGAGGGGGGAAGCATATGTTCCTTTGACCAAAGATAATAATAACAATAATATAAATATATAATTCTCAACGTCTCCCAACATGCGGGACAAGACGCACGCACGCCAACTCTCTAACCATCGATGAAAAGTCAAGGAAAGATAACTCTTTTATTTCTGCAAGTCGGACTAGAGTTACCCCACGTAACTTTCGCGGCGACAGAGATCGCTTCTCTGAAGGGGGGGGGGGAACAAGTAATATTCTCGACGACGCCCAACCACCCATCCCATTTGAACAACTGTGTCTTTCGGAAAGTGTTTACCCGTCACTAAATAGCGGCGTATGCTACGCTGCGGGTCGGCTAGTAATCTTTATTATCTATAAGGAAATTAGTCTTACAATATTTGCATTGCACCAAAAAACATTATAACTAGAGAATGCCAAAATATACATTCACACCAGACCCACTCCTAATTTACATGCGAAAAGTTTATATCAGAAAGTTTAATTGAGAGCCAGGCGGGGACAAAAGAGTTTTTGTGTCTGTTTGTCTTTGCTATCGGTGTCTTGTAACTTGAAAGTGTTAAGGGGGCAGACTAATGACCTTTAATTTCTCCCCATTAAAAAGGGAAAAGGAAGAAGTGGACACAGGTCCACATCTGACGAGCGAAAGTCGGTCTTTAACAGTGAACAAACCCAGGACGTCAACTGATCGCTCTATGAGGTTATGAAGGAATTATGTTGTTTTTTTTCTCCAAGTTACACAGCCTACTTGTATCAAGGAGAAATAAAAGAGTTGTGTTAGAGAGTGGGTCTTGGCAAGTAGGGTGAGGGTGAGGGGGGGGGCATTAAAACACATCGTTGTTTTTCTCTCTATGTTTCGCTGTATTAATAATCATATTACATTTATGTTGAGTTGGATCAAAGCCTTGCATGGCGGCTAGAGATTTGAACTGCACGCTCTGGTGAATAATGTCATTAAAGCTAAACTTCTGTCAATATCTCTTCTAGTTGATTTTGACACTTTATTCTCTGTCTCCCTCTCCCTCTCTCTCTAACCCCCCACTCTCTCTCTTCCTCTTCCCCTCTCACTCTCCTTCTCTCTCTCCCTTTCCCCCCCCCCCTCTCTCTCTCCCTCTCTATCTCTCTCTCTCTCTTATTCTCTTTCCTTCTCTTACACATTCTCGTTTTTAAAATTCTCCTGTTCGAAACCTGCAATCTCCCGTCGTCCTGCAGGAGGTGTTGCCTAGAATGCCATTATTTTCAAAACTGAAGGAACATCCAAAATGTGGACCCGGACTCGAAGACAAGCCATATTATACAAAAAATAATCAACTGTGATTTAGCTGCATTTATAATCGTTTAAGTCTAGACTTTCGAACATCACTGTATATAGCGGCAGTGGTTACACTGTAGTATACAATTAATAGTTTGCATTTTGTCACTTTCATTTACTACACCCATTGGTTTGTCTTTGTTTGTACTACATGTTTCAGATGTGTATCAGAACTGAAGATTCTTACGCCCTAGCCCAATTCTTCAGCAGGACGGGTGGGGGATGGAAAACGAGCAGGGATCGAACCTTGAACCACCGAGACGACAGTTCAGAGCGCATGCCTTAAAACCAGACAGCAATCCAATTTTCGATGCAGTATTTCACAATGCATATATCCAAACAAACAAGCAATAACTCTGGTGCTTTAAGCGATTCATTTTTTCCCCTTCTAATACACCCCCAACTTGACAAGTATAGATTTAGCATCATCTTACGCTGCGTTCTGTCGAGAAATGAAATGGAAATTTGCAGTCGAAACAAGCGCTATAAAAAAATAATTTCTCGTGTGCATTCATTGCGCACATTTCTGCACACACACAAACGTACAGACATACACAAGCTCTCATACCAAATCTCTCCCGCGCACACATGCACAGACGAGAATGATAATACTCTGAAGCAATGGTTGTAAGTCCGCCCCAACAATGGCTGTCTACTCGTATCCTGTTCTTCCAGACTATCGACCTCTTCCAATTGTGCTTTTTAGCTTCCTCCTCTAGGCGGTTCTAGTAATGTGGATGGAGTCCCCCCCCCCCCCCAGTTCGATGGAATGAGACGCTGAAACTAGTTCACTGGGTCTAGAGAAGACAGAGGACTGAAGGAATATTTATATCGTTTGGAGAAAAAAACGAGAGAAAAATTGTAGGTACATTTATTTTAAATTACAAACCTTCCCTGCGATGTTGAAGCTATAAAGATAAATATTTCAGTTCATTCGACTTTATTTTCAAATATTTTGTTCCACTAAATTTGGCAAAAAAGCAGAAAGAGACAAAAAAACAAAACGGAAAGAAAACCTAAAAGAATGGACTGGTCTGTCATTGAAAGAGATTTTGCCCAAGACAAGAGACAGAGAGAAATGTATAAATACTTTTGACAGATCATGTGTGGTGCCCCAACTGTTCAACAGACTGAGGGATAGGTGAACGCAAAGAAGCAGAAATTCGGCACATTCTAATAACGTATTGTTTTAAGTCAAACATTAAAAAAAATATATCTAAGGCCTGAAATGATAAAGATCTGCCTATAAGTTGTGACGTCTCTGAATATTGTCCCTTTAAAGACAAAACCAAGTTAGCTTTATTAACAAAGAAAACATGGGTTGCGATTTATGGTAAGATAGTGGAAGGCCCTTGGTTGGCCATCCGCCTAAGAGAAAGCAAACTGTGAAAGCTCAAACAAGTGACAGGTTTCAGGAGTCAACCCTGGGGAAATAAGATTATCTGATGATCCATAACACACAGCACACAGTCTACATTTTGTAAGATCCCGCGACGCTGATGTTTCCAAACGCTACTGATTCCAAACCGTATCGGTTATTTTGGTTTTCCATTTTGGACTCTACTGTTCCGTTGATAGGGTAGAACTGCTGTGTAGTAGACAACATTCCGGCCTTGGCTCATGTCCAGCTTCTCATATCATCTCGTTGTATGGGATGACCCATAATCGTTTGACCACCGTAGGCGGAGAAAAAGATCGAAGTCTGTACGACGTGGCAAACGAGCTATTGGTCTCCAATGCCCAAAGCCAGCGCGTGGCAGATCAGTGTTGAGGCCTACTTTAACGGGGACACGACAATTCGTTCACTGACATAACCAACGGTTTCGGACAGGTTAATGCTTCTAAGATATCAACCCATCGGTCTCATAAGACAACAACAGAAGATGGTTTTCAAATGTAAAACACGCCAATCCTTGAAGATAATGAATAAAGAAAACTCGTTGAAAAAAAACATTCTGACTAAGCTACCAAACAATCTACAACAGGATAGTAAATAGCAGCGTTTCAGTCTGAGATAAATGGTGTTACAAGATGAATGTGCTATATGGTGGTCAGTGCGGAGCGTCTGACAAAGACCGTTAGGGGAAGTAATTATAGGGACACAAAAACATGGGATCGAATCTCAAAGATAGCAGAACTCGAAGTCTCTACGTCTACCTAGATCTAAGTCTCTACAGTGATTCAATGTTGATTTTCGAATGCCTATATCTACTCCTTAAACCACATGATGTTAGAAGACCCCATTGTTTCTATCCATTAGCTGAGACGTTGTTACGTTATTTCTAGTCTGGTGATCATGAATCGTTCGTGAAACACACTAGCGCTCTATGAATTGAACTTATTTGTTGATGTAGATATAGATGCAGGACTGTTTCAAATTCATTGCTAATGTTTCAGTCTTAATCTTTTGTTTTTCTATTTCATTTTGGGGCCACCCTATTCGCTTCGCCTAGGGGCCTCCAATTTCCTAAAGTCGGCCCTGAAGGAGCACTGAGGATGCCATGGTCGTTTCAAGACTAGATGCACTGAGCATACTGTAGTAGTGTAGAGACCAGAACGCACTGACATGCCGGCACGCTAGACATAAATAAGATATAATGATAATTCAATATTTTTGAATGAATGAGTCTCGACTGCATTGCGTTTGAGAACCCCGCATTTAAATGGGCCATACTAATAAATATGGGTTAACCATTGTTTTCTTGAGGAATTGACCTTTGCAAAGCACGTGAATCTCTCCATCGCCTATTAGCTGAGCAATTAGGTCACGTGCTTCTAATGGGCGGAGTTTATCGACTGTAAACATATAAAAAAAATAAATAAAAGACATTAGAGAAGAAAAAACAATTTTAATTACTGTTTTTTTTTTTATTTATTTGAATAGAACAAAAAATACTAAAAAAATAAATACTATATCTGTTTGTTTCTTAATGTTTTAGCATATTTTTCTCCTGTAGTTATATCATCTATTAAGTGATAAAGGAGAGATTCTGAGTAGCGGTAGATGCAAGCATTTGGAGAAGAATACATTTGATATGATTAAATGAAGTTTGGTAAATACAATGGTGTCAGAAGGAAGCTGCTGTCATTTCAACACCTAAACCAGTATGTGAGATGTACAGTAGAAGGTTATTTCTATTGGGTTCTTTTAGTGCAGTCAAGTAGTAGATTGTTATGTTCATGAAGGTCTTCGAAATGGTACTTGTGTTTTAACCCTGTGTCTTCGTAACTGTCACGTGACATGGTCATGGTATAATGCTTGTTACAAGGAGTTTTAGCCTTAAAACAAAGTTATACCAAACTCAACTTATACAATAATATTTCTAGGATAATAATCGATGCAGTAGGATAGTGTTGTGTAAGTAGCTATCTGACTATACATATCTATCTATCTATTTGTCTGTCTGTCTATCTATCTATCTATCTATCTATCTATTTGTCTTTCTGTCTGTCTATCTATCTATCTATCTATCTATTTGTCTTTCTGTCTGTCTATCTATCTATCTATCTATCTATCTATCTATCTATCTATCTATCTATCTATCTATCTATCTATATGTCAGTCTCTCTATCTATTTCTAAATATATAGGCATTGTCTTCTATTCCGAAGATTAAGAAGGAGTGAAGTTATTCACATGACCGCACAAACCCAGTTGCGAACTACATATTTTGCGACATCGAACGCAGACGAATCCGTATTTCTAAATATATATCAAGTAAAGATAGTTATGAAGGATAATTGTAACTAAAACGATTATACAATAATACAATAATAACTAATAACAAGTAATAATAGAAATGTACAGTCACAAGTATTGTCACATGCACTGACATATGTACTGACATATGTGCTGACAAATGTACTGTCACATAAACTGCCTCATGAACATACACCTATACACATGCATAGTCACAAGTACTGTTTGATGTACTGATCATCGTACTGGCATATGTACTGACACATAAACTGACACTTGTACTGACACATGAACAAACAAATGTACTGACACATGGACTGACAGGTGTACTGTCACAAGTACAGTCGCATTTACTAACACATGCACAGCCACAAGTACTACCGCATGAACTGACACTTGTAGTGACAGCTGTACTGACAAATGAACTGACACTTGTGCTGACACATGAGCTGACACATGAACTGACACGTGTACTGACACATATTTTTTTTTTCTGTTTACTTTAAGCCAAAAATAAAATCTTGACATAAAGCACTGCTACGTGGCAGGTCACGTGGTCCTAAATCCAAACATTGTTCCAGAAGAGTCCTGCGAAATTATTTTTTTTTCAGTCAATAACTCATGGGCGGCTCCAGAACCATCGAATTTGCCAAGGCGTCTGCAGAGAGTTATTTCCCCCTGTTGCAGCTCTTCATACGGTATTGTATAGTGTTCTTTCATTAAGTTTCCCCTCTTTAAAATAACAGAAATCTAGAAACGATTCAATTGTGAAAGAAATATACTGATTCCATTTGATATTGTCGCATTAAAGGAAAACTCTTTAACTAATTGTATAATTAAAAACGATAATCTTTATTATAATACCGCTGTACGCTTTCTATGTAACCGGAGTCTGGATGTAGAGCCTATGTGAAGAATCGTATAGATCTAGATCGAAGTAGTTCTCTATTGAGGAGTAGTACCCCCTATCTCGCTCTTAGTTGTTTTGTTTTTTTCCGAAGACACGTTGGCAGATTTGACGTCACATCGCGAGGCTTTCACTGCCTCGTTCTGACAGAGAAATCGACTAAAGACGGTGGGGTGAAAGTGACTTGAAAGTGGGGGAGGGCTAAGGGAAAGGGGGGGGGGAGAGAAGACATCGCGCGAGAAACAGTGTATAACGTACTCGCATAGTTGAAGACAAAAAAAAATAATAACAAAGAAAAAAAAAACGTGGGAAAGGGGCGGCGGGAGGGTTAGGTGTTTTCTCGTGAGTCCGTCCACTGGCACGCCGTGAGCGCGTGTGTGGGGGGGTACGAGATGGCGAGGTGGTACTCGTTGTATCATGATAAGCCTATCTATCATCTACCTTTGTCCCGTGCTCATCAGTTGTTATCGAGGTGTCCACCGTGAGATGTAGACTGGAGGTGCACTTCGATCAAACGTAGTTATTACAAACAAGGGATTTACTCATTAAGAGAGACAACTGGTAACGTTAATTCTATAAAGTTGAATTGTGAAAAATATGCATATATAAGTATAATGAGGCAGTATATAGATTTAGTAATGCAAACTAATGCTAATCAGACACGTGCTCTTTCCATTTAGTTAGTGTATAAGAAATTGCACTGATTAAGCATTAGGATAATGTATAGTACATGAAGATTACGCAGTCGCCTTTGATAATATACATTTATGCAAAGTACTATAAACCAATATTTTTGCAAATTAATTTTACAAGTCAGTATTACGCTACCCCTTGCAATTGTAGTGCTCCGGTAGCACATCCTTATCATTATCCTATTCGATTTCAACCAAAATTTAAATCTCACGGGTGAGAAGCGATGATATAAGCCACATTAATGGACGAAATCCATGGAGGTGGTAAAATAACAAGATTAAATGTTAATAATATATATCTCCTTTTTTTGCGATGCACCGGATTTGGACCAAAGACAAATGTGCTGTTTTTAGATATTTTTAAAGATGAATATCAAGGTCCTTTGGGTAGAGATCAAATTCACAGGACCATTAACTACAACATAGAGTTGAAGCTAGGTGCTGAAACAAATGATATATTAAACATAAATAAATAACAGCACCAGAAAGAGAGAAAGTAGTGAATTAAAATGCTACGAAAATAAGGGCATGCGCCGACCGAGGTTCGAACCTGTGACTCTGCATTCGACACCACCGCCTAGCGATAACGCACCAAGCGAAACTAGACTCTAGACCATCGGAATGTCCAAAAAAACATTCTTCTGATCCAGAGTCATTTCGCCCGTATGCAAATTACCACCCCAGTGGTCAAAGGTCACAAGCCCCAGCCGGCCCCTCCCCCACCCTCGCAGCATCCGTTCACTAACAACTTCGATAGAAGCCGACACAGACAGCCGTTAGGCATGTATTATACAAACGATGGCTCTATCTAATTGTATATCTCTCACAAAGACAAGTGGACAACATAAACACATTACATATAGAAGCTTCAGTGGGTAACGAGCAATAATGCTGTAAACGTAAACATAGAGTTGAAGCTAGGTGCTGAGACAAATAGCGATTAACTACAACATGTGTTTTTTTACTATTGTTTATAGGACTATTGTAATATTCGTATGGCTGTATATTACTTTAAATACAACAGTATTATCAATAGAGAAAATGGTAACTAAGACCATACTAATTAACAAATCAATTGCAATATTTTCTTTAAGTCTGATTAATATACATACAGTCTTTGATATAATCTTTACAGTTGCGTTTAATTATTTTATTTTTCTCTAGCTATCTTTCAATTCCAATAGCTTAATTATCTACACATGGCTTATGTCCCCTAGCTTAATACATTTTGTATATCAAAAGAAAATGAATTAATTCCGAATAATTAATTAACTAATTGGTTGATTTTTTGATTTTTTTATTATTTCACGTGTTGTCATCAAGTATTAGCTTGTATGCAAAATGTGATGACGATTGAATGGGTAGAAGCGGTCGAAAAGTGGATAGCGAAACTCCGAACATAGAAGAAATAATTATTACTATAAGGCTTGTAAAATGCTTTTATCGGTAATCGGTATCATTTTTGTATTTCCTAGACTATGACCCCAGTATACAAATGTAATAATGATGTGCGTCTGTGAAACAAGAGCATTTTCACCTTCACCTTGTTCCCTAGTCTGTTGGGACACCACATAAGATTAGTCGACCTTCTTACTCCATTCCGCTCTGTCTTTTCTCTTGGATAGAACCTCCTTCAATGGCAGGCCGGTCCATTCTTTTATGTTGTCTTCCCAGCGCTTTCTCTGTCTGCCTCTTCTTCTTTTGCCTGGTACTGTTCCGTGAAGGAAGTTCTTTCCGAGCCCCCTGAAGACCTTGTAATATGGCCATAGCGTTTTAGTTTGCGTTTTTTTTTTTTGGTTTTTTTTTTACAATAGTTAATAGATCATCGTGGACCCCACGAAACAAAAAGTTACATTTATGAAAAGGACCAAAATTATTATCTAAGTATTTTATATAAAAGTTTAGAGCTAATTTTGTAGTACTGCTAGGATGGAATATTACGAGAAATTGCGAAGAAACTGTAAATATTTCAGTTCTATAACAGGTCTATTGCTTTTGTTTTTGCCTTGGTTTAATCTTCTTTTGGAAAGATTGTCTCTCATATGGGCGTTTCCTTTTAGACACTTACGACGTAACATATTTTGTAAGTACCCTTGTCATATTCAGGCCAATAACTTCATCTGTGCTTCTGTGTGCGAGCGTAAGCTGGTTACGGCCTGTGCTTGTGTGTGTGTGTGTGAGAGAGCAGGTGTGTGAGATTGTGTGTGTGTGAGATTGTGTGTGTGTGTGTGATTGTGTGTGTGAGCAGGTGTGTGAGATAGTGTGTGCGTGTGAGAGTGAAGATCGTTGGAAAGAGGTGAGGCACAGCGCTGAGTGCCGCAGTAAAGACAATTGTTTCAAAGCATCGCTTTAACTGATAAATAATGCAGTCAAGTTGACTGAGATGTCACTGGCAGTCCCCCGGTGTTCCGTTGTTTTTTGTTTTTTTTTTGTATTGTGTGTCAAGGGTAGGGTGGAGGGGGGTGGAAGCCTTACCTGAAGCTAATCGTGAGTGCTTCATGACACGTGTGACTTACGTTTAGAAGCGCGTGATCGCTTCACGTGTAAGTGTGCCAGCCATTTTCTGTGTGTGTGAGTGTCAATATAGAGATACATCAAACAAGTAGGTCAATCTGCAAGAGTGCCCAACAGTTTGCATGTTTGCATTTGGAAACTTTCAGAATTATATATATACTAGCTCTCACCCGTTCTGGCTTTGTTTCCATATATCATAAATAGGCTTCTATGCCTTTTTGTTTTAAATAATTAAAATATATGTTAAGATGCCTCATTGATCTACATCTAAAATAAACGTTCTTGCTTTATTGCAAATGTGAATATCTTAAGATCACCGCTATTATCTATGGAACGTTCAGGACAAGCTTCATTCACATTGTGCAAACAGTTTTGATTTCAATGAACATACATTTATATATGCTCCTTACATTCTACTTTATATAGTTGTTCTACGGTATATATATATATATATATATATATATATATATGTATTTATAGATATAGATATAGATATATAGATATAATTTTCTTATTTATGCCTTCAATCCTGATAGCAGAAGGGGAATGAAAGCTCTTAAGCCCTTTTTTTTTAGCCACAATCCAATTTACTTTAACTGTTAAGTATGAACAATGCCAAAAAAATAAAAATAAATTTGATCTCTGACGTAAACATAGCAATTCAAACTGTGATACCATGGCCATTATAACTGTACATGCTCTACTGTCTTGTATGGCAATGTTTCGGAAGGTACCAACCACCTCTTAATTTAGCTTTATTGAACCTACGTTTTTCTAAGTAACTTATTTCGAGGATTAATAATGCCTTGTAGACGCCAGGATAATGCATTTCAGAAGCTTTGAATGAAGGATAACGCTTGGGCCATGGCCTTGTTCAAAATATGGAGCTGTAAACTCTTTAGCTGTCTAAGGTAAAAGTGGATGGGGGGTGAACTTATATTATTTTGGTTTAGAGAGGTGCCAGTGGTAAAATTTTGAGAAAAACTGCTATAATGTTGACCCATGCATTAAAGAACAGCTTTAGACATTATTTAAAGTTAAATATCTAAATCAAATGTTCTACATTTAAAGACAAAAATAAAGTCTATTTACTTCTTGTAATATCTAGTCTTCTAAACAGAAAAAAACTCCTGCTATAAAAGTGGTTTTTTTTTTAACCATTATCGAAGTGAAAACAAAAATCTTGTAGGAAATGGAATGAGTATCTGTGTTTAAGTTGAATCTGCGTATATGTGTATGCTTGAGCTGTAGCTATGTGTGTGTAGGCGTCCACGACTCCCAGTGACAAGATAATTCGCGCCACAAAATGGCGTACAACTTTCTACGCTTCGTATCGAACTCAGACGACAGGGCGAACATTTCAAACAATGCGTTTCTCTTATTACCTGTCAGGGGACATCATTCGTCATTGTACCATCTACCTTCTGTCTTTCTAATGCATAGGACTGATCCAACAATACACCAGTGACCCGCTGTCAATGTAGACAACCATGATGTCTGTTAATGTAGACAACCATGGTGTCTGTTAATGTAGACAACCATCATGTCTGTTAATGTAGACAACCATGATGTCTGTTAATGTAGACAACCATGATGTCTGTTAATGTAGACAACCATGATAGATGTCAATGTAGACAACCATGATGTCTGTCAATGTAGACAACCATGATGTGGAGGACTTCATATCAGGACAATTTCTTATCATATTGTGTTTGATTAACAGACACAGCTAGTCAAGTTAATGGAAGCTTTTACATCAGGACCGGCATAAGCCATAGGGAAATTAGGCAGCCGCTTACGGCCTACAATCGGTAGGGGCCTCGAACATGACTCAAAACATTTTTTAGAGAAATAGCGGAACTTGTTTGTAAAGTTATCGTCGGAGTCATCTCATTTTTAAATTAAATTTCATAATTTTTTTTTTTGCTGTTTTATTTTATATTTTTCTATTTCATTTCGGGCCACCAAATTCACTGCGACAGGGGCCTTGAACTTTAATTATCTTAGGCCGGGGCCCTATTGGCATTTTTGTTTTGTTTCATTTTGGAAGTTTTGAGTGTTCCTTCAGGAATGAACATCATACCAATTCCTCTCCCAAAATTTTTCATAAGTCGACTGGAGTTCTAACTCGGGACCCTCTTGATGATAGATTAAAGCGCAAGCTACACTACTAGGCCACCCTCCCTAGAGTATTAAGGATTTACAGTGTTGGATGCTAGAGGTCTAATTTGTATTTTATCTTTCCGTGAGGACATAGAGCAAGATGGGGGTGTTGAGTGGTTAGAGCAGTCACGTGTTTAAAACGCTCTAAACACACTTTCCTTTTTATAACATTTTCGCTAACAATGGCATCCTCTCAGATACCGTTTCCTATATTTCCTAATGTACTACTGATGAATTCAGTCAAATATATGAATCCAGTCGAATATATGAATCCAGTCGAATATATGAATATAGTCGAATACACGAATATAGTCGAATATATGAATATAGTCGAATATATCAATACAGTCGAATATACAAATACAGTCGAATATACGAATATAGTCGAATATATGAATATAGTCGAATACATGAATACAGTCGAATTTATGAATACAGTCGAATATATATGTATAGTCGAATATATGAATAAAGTCGAATATATAAATACAGTCGAACTTCTGCCGAGTTTAAAATTCAACGCTCAGACTATCTCGTTCGTGCAGCCTCCTATTACGCGATTTTAAAATGTTAATAGTTGCGCCTAGGGAACAAACATAGAATACACCAGGGCCGGCCTTAGGCAAAGGCAAACTAGCCAGCAGCCTAGGGTCTCCGATTGGTGAGGGCCTCTTTAGCATTTTGCTTTTGCTGTTTTGTAGAAGAAATAGAAAAATTTGTCCTCAATTTCATTGTTGGAGTCACTATATAATAAAAAACTGTATGATCTATAGGGAAGATGATATAAAGGTCATCTGTTTCTGTGGCCCTCAGTTAACGAGGGTGTCATGTGGCCAGCACAACGACCATCCGCCTTTACTTTCCACAACTAATGTCAGGTATCCATTAGAGCTGGGTCGACTCAGGCGCGGAATTAAAAATCCCAGTCTTCACCAGGATTCGAACCCGAGACCTCGTTTCAGAATTCAAGTGCTTTGCATCTCAGCCACCGCGCCTCCCAATCTCTTTGTTGGAGTCACTAGGTTTTTAATAAATTGCGAACATTTATTTTTTTCGCTGTATATTTTTTTTTCTAAAGTCACTTCGCCTAGGGCCGGCTCTGAATCCACAGTATACACACACTCTCATCACTACACGAGAACCTCTCTAGCCAAGATTTTCTCTTTATTATAACTTTTTGATTCAATCATAGGATTATTTCCCAGATTTTTTTTTCCTTTAAAGTGATATAGCATTTATAATTAAGCATCCTATTCTATGACTATTTGAAATAAAAGAGGAAAAAAAAAAGACTTGGGTATCAAATTGTCAATTTCATTTTTTTTTCTTTCTTTTTCCCAAGATCTTGAAACCAGTCTTTCTATTTCATTCAGAAACAATAGCTATGATATACATTTAAAAACGTGTTTGTGTCATTTGATGCCGCATACCTTTTTTTTAAACTCGGTTTTACTTAATAAAGAAAATATCTGTTCACCTGTTTTAAGGGATATATCTTCAAAATCGCCTTACCTAGGCTCTACGTTGAGACTGTTCACATGAGATTTGTCGCTATCATGAACACTGTGGCAAGTGAAGAAACTTTTCCACGCATATTAAATAGGGGCCGTATTAGAGAATGAGTCTTGAGAACGTCGACACGAACATACAGCACACGACTTGAGAATCAACTAAAAGTAAAATGGCATACCACTAGACTAGAATACCATAGGCCCAAATGGTAAACTACAGGACCAGAATGGTAAACCATAGGACTAGAATATTAAACCACAGGACTAGAATTGTAAACCACAAGACTAGAATGGTAAACCACAGGACTAGAATGGTAAACCACAGGACTAGAATGGTAAACCACAGGACTAGAATGGTAAACCACAGGACCAGAATATTAAACCACAGAACTAGAATGGTAAACCACAGGACTAGCATATTAAACCACAAGACTAGAATGGTAAACCATAGGACCAGAATGGAAAACCACAGGACTAGAATATTAAACCACAGGACTAGAATGGAAAACCACAGGACTAGAATGGAAAACCACAGGACTAGAATATTAAACCACAGGGCTAGAATGGTAAATGACGTGACCAAATGTTGCAAATTGATTGAGGGGCCAGTTAGAATTTATTCAGTTATAATAGGGAACTACTTATTTTTGTACGTTCTTATAGTGCCCTAAAATTTTAAAGTTCTAATGTTTTGTTTTGGTGTAATGCACACATTGTAAGACATATTTCCTTATGGACAATAAAGATTATTATTATTATTATTTAAATCATATCTCGAAAATGGGCAGCAAGCTGTTTTGAATAGGCACAATAAGCAGTGCTACCATTTTGAGCTAATTGCTTTGTTATAGCTACAGAGGCTTAGCTAGGAATTTTCCATCATTTTGGGGGCCCGAGGGCTTGACCTCTTTGGGGGCCCCTGCATTTTGCGTAATACCTAATATTTAATGTAAAAAACACTCATTTGGCACCCCCCCCCTTAAGTGGGGGCCGGGGGAATGTTCAAATTCTTCCACTCCTCCGCCCACCCCTAGCTACGCCACTGCCTAGCTACATCCTCCTTTTTGCCTCTTCTTACTCGAACATAGATACCCCGTTTAGCGCCCTCGACACCCAACCAATCTCTGTGTGTTTGTGTGTGAGTGTGTGTGTATTGTTCCATGTGAGTGAGTGTGTGTGTGTGTGTTAATGAGGTTACAAGTATACATTGTATGAATGTGTTTGCATAATTGTTTGTGCATGTGTGAATATATGACTGTGTATGTGTGAGAGTGATTGGGTTTGTTAGTGTTATTTTAAACTGTGTGAGTGTGTGTGTGTGTGTGTAGCTTGCCTCGCTCTCTTGGTTTGATCTTTATAAGAAACTAATAATGTTATAATCAGATTTATTCATTTACCTATTATCAGGACCTTCATCCTTTCTAAAACTAGCGAACAATGATATCATTTATCCGGCAACTTTTTAATGACAATTTTTTTTTGAACTTGAATTTCTTTTTCATATCAAATAAAATTGAATTTAAACCTTCGAAAAAAAACAAAAAAACAAAAAAAAAAACAGGAGTAGAAGAAAAAACAAACTTTTCCTAAAAAAACAAAAAGCCTATTTTAATTGTAATTGTATCAATTAGTTTGGATCAGTCCTGTCATTAAATTAGTAAAAAGAGCTAGACTCACAATAATAAATCCGTGCGATGACATATTATTTTTAATAGTTGTTTATGTTTAGCGGAATACATGCTTTCAAAATGCTCTCTGATCCTATCACTTTTAGACCAGTTAGGAAAGGGGAGGGGGGAATGAGGAAAAAAAGAAGGGAGAATATATTATGAATGTTACTGTGATTGCTTTAAAGGCTATATATATATATATATATATATAAAAGTTCAAACTTAAATTTTAAGTCGCCTGCTCAAGCGTCCTCAATATTATACGCTAACCACTGAGCCATGGAAATGCTTATGAAAATAGAACATTTTATAGTTATCTACTGTTAGTTTCGAACTTTCAAGCGACTTCTGTCTACATTAAGTAAACTTATACCACAACATCTGTCAAGTACAATTTTTTCCCTTGTTCGAGATACCAAACAAAATAATTAATTACGAATAGTTTATTACCAAATTGGTCAATATTTTTTTTATTGATTATTGTTTTGTCAGATACAAGAAATAATTAAGCGAAATTTCAACTTGACCTGAGATTGGGTGAGGGAGAAACAACGTGTACATACATTTTATCAGACAGACAGATTGACAGACAGACAGACATTTGCTTTAAAAAAAAAAGCTTGAAAAGTTCGATGATTTCATAGCATCATAGTAGTTTCCAAAGCAAACCCAACTCTTAAGTTGTTTGGGTTTTTACTAAAAAAAATATGATCTCTATTAAGGCAAGATTCAATTTAATCGCGAATAATAATAATCCCTATACTTTTTTATTTGCTCTCAAATCAAATGATTGGATATTCTTCAATTAGATTTTTGTTCAATGTCGTCTGGTGCGTATAATTAAATATGTCTATTTTAACGGTAAACGTTTTTCCTCTTTCCAGCTTGCTCTTACTCCGTCAATGCCGTGTACATAGCTTACTCGTAACTCAATATTTTAATCGAAACGTGTCTGTACATGGTGGGCTGATTAACACGCTTGAGAAAACAGAATGAGTGCTAGATATAAAAATAAAAGCAATAATTACGCGTGACTTATGAAAAACTATTAGATGAGCATCGATGTATTGAACGAGCCATTAAAGGTATGAGTCTATACAAACACAAAGTCTCCTGGGCCGATTGAAGAACAGTAAGATGTACATCCAGATCACACGATATTGCACCAGGGCGGAGATGGGAGACCTCAAGATGTGGTGCCGTGAGGACGCAAGCGGTATGCACCCCTCGCCCTGTGGCGTCCCTTGCACGCCCCACATCCTATATTCCACTCCCCCCCCCCCTCTCCTCTTCCACGTCACCCCACCCCTCACGAATGTCTCGCCTCTAGGGCTTGGTACAAACTCCCTCTGGATTCACTTAAACCGGTCGACCGAAATGATAGAGAGAGGCTGGATGAGGGATGCGTATGCTGTACAGAATGGTGCACAGAATGGTGTACAGTATGGTGTACAAAATGGTGTACAGAATGGTGTACAGAATGGTGTACAGAATGGTGTTCCCATGTTTCCGTCTCTCAGTAAAGTATTATATCGCTAAAAGAGGAGCTTAAAGCCGTACAAAAGTGTTTCGTTGTTTTGTTTTCTATCGCTACTTCTAGCATATGGCTCAACACTTTTCGCTTCTGCTACAACTTGTCTCTAAAATCTAATATATAAAGTAGAATGTTAGGAGTATGATTGTATGCAGGTATGTCTTTCATTGAAA
>JASAOG010000263.1:705000-747885 GCA_030265305.1 Biomphalaria pfeifferi
TCTATCTATCTATCATCTATCACCTATCATCTATCATCTATCATCTATCATCTATCATCTATCATCTATCTATCATCTATCTATAATCTATCTATCTATCTATCTATCTTATGTTACCAATCAATCAGTTGCAACAGAATAAAAATTGAGTACCTAAAAAATACTGATATATGTTTTACGTGCTAAGAAACACTAACATAAACACTAAACCACAGGGGAGAAGCTGAAAAGGAAATACATCACACACACACACGCACACACATAATCGTTCACACTCTTAATATATAATATATTATATGATATAATTCCCGATTCACATCTACGTGAAAAGCTTAAACACACATATAATTTCTATAAAAAGGTAACTATGAGTTTTACATTTCCGCTAGGTCACACATATACACACATGCACTTATCTAGTATTCTCAAGCTATAAATATAGATATTTGTGGTCCTAGAGAATATAGGGTGAGGATCTTTGATAAACACACACACACACACAAACCCAAGACGATTGTTCAGCTTGTATATTATTTCATGCAGGCCCTATGATGCCACCTGGCGAGGATGAAACTCGGGGGCGCCACAAGGAGTCTGGGCAGGAAGACATAACGCCCTTAGAAGACTACACACACAGACTCACACTCAACAGTAGTTGTGCACGATGAAGGTGGGGTGGCGGAAAAGGCCCCTGGGGGGGGGGGGGGGGGGTAAAGGGAACGTGAGTTGAAAAACGGAGAGGGAGGGGTGAGCCCAACCGAAAAAGACAACAACATAAAATCTTGAACGAGAAAAAAAAAGAAATGAATCAAAATCTCTTGGTTTCCTTTTCATTATGAATAAATGTGTGTGTGTGTGTGAATTAGAGTGTGTGGTAGAGTGTGGAGAGAGTGTAAGAATATAAGAAAATAGTACGTGGGGTAGAAAGGAGCCTGCTCTACATTCACAGAAAGAAACTTCTAGTCAAAAGGACACATTATGTTGATACTGTCATTGCTGGAGTCTCTGGTCTCAGAATCTCTATGGATTACTGCGCAGACAGGATTTACTATTTCAGTGATATTATTTACAAATAACAATTATACTTTTAAATAAAAGAATTAATTGATTAGATTTGGTTCATTTGATTATATTTTCGACTTGTGTCTTTAAGATCAGAGTGAGTTACAAGCTGTGAACTTTTTTCTTTCTAATGGAAAAATAATTTCTTTTGGACATAAAACTAAATTTTCTGAGATTTTTACTTTAGACTCAAAACAAAATTGATTTTTTTTTAGATTTCCTTTGGACTTTAAACAATATTTTCTTAGATCTATCTCTCTATCTATCTGTCTTTTATCTATCTATCTATCTATCTATCTATCTATCTACCTACCTACCTACCTACCTACCTATCTATCTATCTATCTATCTATCTATCTATCTATCTATCTAAATGTCTAAATATCTATCTATCTCGTTATGTCACTGCCTGACACCCTCTAATTTGATATTAATTTAGACAGCAAATTTAAATAAACCAATAGAAAAACAACAAATATTTTTTTAAATCTTAAAAAAAAACAATAATGTACAAGTTATTTCCCTTATTCGTCATCAAACAAAAATAATAAATAACCAGTAATTAATTGTCTAATTGGTTTACTTTTTTTTTTTATTGATTCCTGTCTTGTCTTTGTCAATAAATAATTTTGCGAAGTTTCAACTTGATCCGAGAAGCGGTGTGGGAGAAATATTATGTAAGCCTACACACTTTTTACCTGACAGAGTGAGTTGATATAAGCTTTGTAAAAAAAAAAAAAACAACTTTCCTTTTATCCGCAGGAGATATTTGTATGTTTCTGTTTAGGAGTTTATGATACGTAGCCACTGTTCTTTAATTGTAACTCTTTACCCTGCGTTGATGATAGCAACATATAGATCTAATAGTGTAATATGTATCTACAAACTTTATGACACAATGGCTGGTACATTCTTATTGAGAGTACATTACGTACTCACTAAGTGCAGCTATAAGCAAGAATTTGAACTGTAGTCACCCTGAGACTTTGTCGTACTGGTCAGTGAGTGGACTACAAACAAACATTTGAACAATAACACAATAAAGTCAGATACAAGAATCTTTAGGAGAAAACTTTCAAGACGCAACAGAAGGGAGTGGAAAGTGACGCAGAAAGTCACGTGAGTACTATCTTATTTATTTAAATATGTAAATTGTTATGTGAAATTAGTTTACACTTTAACATCACATCCACTCAATCCATCCACCCTTCCAACAATCCATCTATCCATCCGTCCAACCATCCACCCATCCATCAGTCATGATCAGCCCAACCATCCATTTATTTATCTTTTCATCTTTCTTTGTCTGTCTATGTATCTATCTGTGTCTATATATGTATTTGTGTATGTATGCATGTATGTGTGTATGTATGTATGTATGTATGTATGTATGTATGTATGTATGTTTCTATCTATCTATCTATCTATCTATCTGTCTGTCTGTCTGTCTGTCTATCTGTCTATCTGTCTATCTGTCTGTCTATCTATCTATCTATCTATCTATCTATCTATCTATCTATCTATCTGTCTGTCAGTCTGTCTGTCTGTAGGTCTGTTTGTCTGTCTGTCTGTCTGTCTATCTATATCTATATCTATCTATATCTATCTATGGAAACATATATCTATTCATTAATATATACATATTTGAGTACCTGTGGCTATGTTGTTGTATTTTGTCTATTGATATAAACAGCGATTTTTTCTACCTTTTAATTTTGTTTTTTTATTTCAACTATTGATTGGTTGGAGTAGAATAAGAACCGTATTAATGACAATTCAAATTATATACTTGAGTTAATTTTTTTATTACCTATGCGCTAAACATTTTCAGACGATACAGCCTTTACCTTGATGGTCCCAGAATTACAATACTCTTCAAAGACTAGAATATAATCTATCATCCCAGTTTTTTTTTAAAATAGATCTATGCGCTCTATTTATTTGGAATTGTTTATGTGTATGTGTGTATATAAGAGTGTGTGTGTGTGTGTCATGGGGTGTGATTGGATGTGCAGAAAGCGTGGCGCCCTTAAGTTCCAGGAAGGTTGTCTCTTGAACGACACACAAACTCTCCTCTAAACACACGTGTTGAACGACACACAAACTCTCCTCTAAACACACATGTTGAACGACACACAAACTCTTCTCTAAACACATGTGTTAAACGACACGCAAACTCTATTTTAAACACACATGTTGAACGACACTTAAACTCTCCTCTAAACACACGTGTTGAACGACACACAAACTCTCCTCTAAACACACGTGTTAAACGACACACAAACTCTCCTCTAAACACACGTGTTGGACGACACACAAACTCTCCTCTAAACACACGTGTTGAACGACACACAAACTCTCCTCTAAACACACGTGCTGAACGACACACAAACTCTCCTCTAAACACACGTGCTGAACGACACACAAACTCTCCTCTAAACACACGTGTTGAACGACACACAAACTCTCCTCTAAACACACGTGTTGAACGACACACAAACTCTCCTCTAAACACACGTGTTCAACGACACACAAACTCTCCTCTAAACACATGTGTTCAACGACACACAAACTCTCCTCTAAACACATGTGTTGAACGACACACAGTCCGTAAAAGAAGAAGAAAAAAAAAATGAAATCTAATCTCCAGCTTCCAAGAGAATAGTTTTAAGGAATCAATAAGAAGAAAGTTAATTTCACAGTCATCACGCTGCCAGCGAGCTACCGCATCATCAACACAAGACACAACAGAGAAAAAAAGTGCATCTTTCTATTTTTTAAAATCATTATGTATCATTCTATGCAAAATGTTCTGCTGGTCCTTCTAAATCGGAGACTATGCGAAGACTACAAATCAACTTTGTCTTAAGAAAAGATAAACTTTTTTTTAAAGAGTTGTCAATATGTAATTGTAAATCATATATTTTTTTTAAATGGCATAGAGCTTGTTCTTTTAAAGATCTTTAAGAATCTTCTTTCTAGAACCCAATGTTATATTTATATTTTCATTTTAAAAATATTATTGCTAGCCTTAAAAATGAATGAGGAGTGGGAGAGGTACTAATCTAATAAAAAAAAAAGTTTCTCCCTTGCGATCTCTATGGAAGATGATGTAAAGGTCCTCTGTTTCTATGGGCAATGATCTCCTCGGTTCGGAGGCCAAGTGACTTACCCCTCAGCCACCTCGCCACCTAGAGGTCTCTGGTTCGAACCCTGTATATCGACCAGCTCTCACTCTAATGGTTCTGAACGGAGGTTATGTAGAGAACTAAACATTAATTAGACTAATTAAACTACAACTTTCATTGTCAAGTCGAAATCTTTTCAGAGCAGCGGTGTATAGTCTTCTTGGAGTCCTGACCGCTTCACATATATCACTCTCCATCCTCCCGTAGATAGAATCCTTTTTTTCTTTTTTGCGTTTTACAAATGATGTCTTGAAATTTCACAATATCCAATGACCTATGAACTTAACTCGCAAACAGACTGACACACAACTCAATGTACTTTTGTATTTCGTCAAGAACAGAATTAATTTTTAATGCAGGGAGTCTCACACTGAGAGACAATAAAGTGATCCCCATTGTTGTTTCTACTAAATCTCCATGGGAATACCTAATGATACGTCACCTAGTTAGATGTAGGTCCTTTTGTTCACAGTCTTTGTAAAACATTACAATAAATCTCAAGCTGGTTGCTTAATAACTGATATTTAATAAAACACAAAAAAAATGTATTAATAAAATAAAAAGGAACGTAACTTTATTCCTTTCAGTTCTCCCAGGAGAAGGTAACCCGAGTTGCGTTCTCCTTTGTTCCTGTGTATGTGTGTGTCTTTGAGTGAAGCGTCTTAGTCTGTGCTTGTGTGATTGCGCTATACAAAAAATGTGTTGCTCTTCCACAAGTAGGGCCCTATAGATAGGAGACTGAATGAGGACACCAACTCCAATGTGCCATTTTGTACAATTAACAAATGCTTTTCAATACAATCCGTTGATTTATTTGATTTTAAAGTCACATTTCAGCACTGTCAAAGGATTTCAAAGGGGATTTTACAACGTGAAACAAATACGCTTATTATTCTTGTGGTTTTGACTTAGAGTATGTCAAATATAAATTAAAATACTAGTCTCTTCCACATTAAAAGTAAATACCACATTACTAGCATTTGTCACAATACTACAATCTGTCACAGCAGTAATCTACCTATTCTTTACAAAACTATAATCTGTCACAGCAGTATCTACCTATTCTTTACAATACTACAATCTGTCAAAGCAGTAATCTACCTATTCTTTACAAAACTACAATCTTTCACAGCAGTAGAATGCATACCTGTCACAATATTACAATATGTCTCATCACTGGTGTCTGTTACAACTCTGTAATCTGACACATCACTAGCATCTGTTACTGCATCGGTTTGACATATCTATGACACTGCCTGTATTATGTCACCTAACGATTAATTTTCAGTTACATAAGTAATTATGACATCGATATTTCATTAGTTTTAACAGTTAATTTTTAATTTCTTATCTTTTACTTATTTATTTCTTAAATACATTATAATCTTTAATTATCCATTCAATTTATTGGAAGTGTAAAGTCCGGTTCTTTAATTAAGGCTGAAATAACATTCATCACAGCTCGTATATATTTATGCATTTATCATTCAGGACCAGCCTTAGACACAAGGCAAACAAAACAGCCGCCTAGGGGCTCCAATTGGTGGTGGCCTTGTTCAGGACTAGCCTTAGACACAAGCAAACTAAGCAGCCTCCTAGGGGCTTCAATTGGTGGGGGCCTCGTTCAGGATAAAAAAAAAATCTTTAGAATAAAAAAAAATGTGAACCTTGAATCAGATCTCAATCCTAGTAGAGCACTATGACTTTTTGTTTACTAGAGTAACTGTTCCTTATACGGACCTTGCAATATATGGATTTTAATTTTTAATCGATTTTGATATAGACAGGCAGGTTTTTGATAAATTGCGTTTTTTTAAAAATGTTTCTTTGCTTTTTTACCTATCCCTTAGTCTGTTGGACCGTTGGGGCACCAGGCAAGACTTGTCGACCGTCTTTCTCCATTCCTCCCTTTTTTTTGCCTTGTTTAGAACCTCTCTCAATGGCTTAGGGCCTCCAGTTATCCAAGGCCGTCCCTGAATTTATGTAGTGGCATTGATTCGGTTGTTATTAAGTTAAGCCTCCAAGTAAACCAGTGATACCTAAGCTACGGAACGCGGTTCCTAAAGACTAATCAATACGTTCCAACTGTATAATCAAATCCCTGTTGCGCCACCAAGTCTGTTGGCCTTCCAACTACAACAGGACTATGGTGACGCCCCTGACACCATGTTCTTAATAGGAAATATATCGAGCATCGACTTCCCTTGTTTACCCGACACTCAGTTGACGCCAAGTGTTGAGAAGTTCCGCGGGGGTTCTAAAGTTCTGATACGGCACATGCACTCAATATAAAATTCATGTACATGGCAAATATACAATCTAAACATAGCGACAGACTTTGGTTTGCATTAAAATATTTGACAACGTCTTTGATCTATGGCAGTGATGCCCAACCTAATTCTACCTGCCGGCCAAAATAATTTTTCGCATTCGTGTCGCGGGCCACATGACCGAAAATTTACAAAGGAGAAAATGCAATTGGCCTGAAACAATTTTATTAGATCCTGTGGATCTAGTACTTACATTCATTCATGTGATATCTGAAAGGTATCTCTTTGTGTGCGTGTGTGTGTGTGAGTGCTATGTGCCGACGTTTCGACGGGCCGGATGAAACCACGTCGTTGTCCGGATGTGGCCTGCGGGCGTATTTTGTACATCACTGATCTATAGAAAGGCGTGGGGGAGAAAGGGGGGGGGGGGAAGGAGGATGACAAGCAAGACTAGTTCGAGACCCCAACAGAAGGGCTCTTTTTTTTAAAATCTTGAATAGTATTTGAGGATTTTTGGCAATCTTCGGGCGTGACTCTGGCTCCCATACAGACAAGAAAGATGCATTCTCTCGCTAGAGTCATTAAATATGATATGCAATATGTACCACTATTTTTTCTGACTCCTTGCAGAGGCGTAATTTGGTTTGGGTCGGACCTCTGCAATTCCAGAACCGTTACTTCCTCCTCTCATCTGTGGTTCTATTCAACTGTGGGAAGAATAAACAAACAACAGCCTTTTTTTTCTTCTCCTTTTTGCGCAGTCTTAAGATGGCGGCCAAATGTGTGAACCACGTGACTGCGCTCAGCCAATGGGAGGAAGTGTGTGATGCACAGCTATCATTGACAGTGCTTGAGGATTTTGCGGCACACCTGCTGACCTTAGTACATTTTGGTCCACTGTTTGATATAAGTACTGTAAAAGAGAGAAAGGGGGAAGGGATCGGTATATATAAGAAGCAATACCTGATGGGGTATACGCTTTATATGTACTACTAGTGTACTATATTTTGTCGATCTGGTAAAATTGGAAATAGATTAAAAGTGTGAAAACTGATGCTTAAATATAATCAAGTAGTAAATGTTTAACTTTTAAATTGAAGAGTTTGAGTTCAAATCCTGATGGATTTGTATTTCTTTCGGTATCATAAGCTAGACGGCTGAATGGGGTTGTTTCGTAGTTTTTTAAACGTCACGTGGGCGTGTTTGTTTACATGAACTCTTTCTCTCCGTAATTATTTGACACGTTCCGGTGGAATTATTTATTTCGCTCATTTGTGTTGTGATTAAACGTCAATAACCTTTTTGTATGCAATCAGAAATGTTATATAAGGTATATAGTTATAGAAGAAGGCATGCTCTTTTTATATAACATAAATTAAGGTTTCTAAAACCAAAAATTGATTTAATTTAATGGGGTCAAATCAACGTTGGTATCGTCAGTTAGGAGTGAAAGAGTTAATATTCTCATTGGGTTCGTTGTAATTTGAATATTAAAATATTGGGCATTTGCGGTTCCTTTGGGCACATGGGATGCTTTGGGAAAGGACAACTTCTATGTGGGGGACATCTTTCGAAAACAACTAAGGCCCAAACTCTTGTGTCACTGCAGGACCGGTTCTAACAATTACGGGGCCCTATGCGAAACTGATTGCGCGGGGCCTGGTCTGGGTGGCAAGAAGGATAATAAGTGAAAATTAAGATTTTGTATTAGAAAAAAAAATCGACTTTGCATTTCATTCATTCTTTACTAAGTAACAAAATTGCGATCAATTTAACTTTACTTTGCAACCTATGGCATATTTATATGTCAGTGACTATAAAAGTAAATAAAGTATTGGAACTTTCGGTCTAGGTGAAAATTCGTCCGATTATTACATTGTATCACATGAAAGCTGACAATGCCTTATTTTATCGCAAGTACGATTGGCGTTTTCTGTAGTAAATGACACCCACAAATGACAATTTTGTCAATTTTTCAGGAGATTTTAATAAATGCAGGACATTTCCAAGAATTTTTCGTATATATTTTGCAATTTAATAATTACACATAGAATTAGCGCGGGGCCTGTGAAAGCGCGGTTGCAGTGGCCTAAAATTGACCCTGTGTCACTGTCTCCGATATTAATTAACCAGAACCGTCCTTAAACTCAAGAAGGGCCAACATCAACCTAGAGACGCTGTGACGTAAGAATTAGAAAGAAAAATATCAAAACATATCAAACACTAAAACAGTAACAACATACAATACGATTAAGAAATACTCGGGAAAGAAACAATGATGTTATTTCCTCGTATGTTTGTTCTTTCCATTAAGCTCTACTTTCACACTCGAAGCAGTGCGCTTTCGTCCAAGCTTTTTTTTTTTTTTTTTTTTTTTTTTTTGGCGGAGTTTTGGTAAATTTTTAACTTTGGGATCTTTAGGGCGCCTCTGGCTCCAACCAGCTCTATGTGGTATCGGTCATTAGCTAGGGAAAGTAAAGGCGGTTGGTCATTGTGCTGGCCACACGACACCCTTGTTAACCGTAGGCCACAGAAACAGATGACCTTTACATCATCTGCCCTATAGACCACAAGGCTTGAAATGGGAACTTTACTTTATAGAAAAATAGAGACCAATTTAAGAGGCCATAAATAGAGACTATAGAAACAGACAACTTTTACGTCATCTGTCCTTTAGATCGCAACTTCTGAAAGTGGAAAGTACCGTAGATTAAGGTTACGGTGTTTTCTTCATGCACTCTGCAGATTTAACTCAGCCCTAGTGGGGATTCGAACTCAAGCCCCCTGGGTAGGTTGCCAAGTTTTTTTTTACCACTCAGCCATACACATATCTTGACACATACATGTCATATCATCTGTTCTCTATTCTATGCTTTTTTTTTAATTCCACCTGCCATTCAAGCAAGGCATGGCTGGTTAGTAGTAGACTGGAAAACTAATTACTTAGCTGAATTTAAATCTCTAATTTCTCTGAACTAGGATACCGTATGGCTGTATAAGAGTAAGATTTAATTCTGTTTGGAAAAGATAAAATGGTCAGTAATTTAGAAGAAATAGTGATTACAGTTCGACACATAACAAATGTACATTCTCCTTCATATAAATGGTGCTTATTATAATATAGTAGTAAACAATTTTTTTTGTTATATTATCAGACAATAGCATATTGCCCGAGAATGTACATTAACGAACCAATAAAGAGTTGCCCCAGAATGGATAATAACAAGACGCATTGCTCCAGAGTATCCAATATCAACGGACTATGTACAGGGCCGGATTTAAGGGAAGGCATGCTGGGCTACAGCCTCGAGGCCTCCACAAAAAATGGGCCTCCATAATATTGATAAAAATATATCCGAATTTCGACGGCTCAATTTTTTTTTTATCCAACTTTGTTTCTTCGCATTTGTATGGCTGGGAAGAATGTCGTGATAAAGAAGTGTTCCCCTGTAACATGCTCAGAATAAGTCAATATATAGCTTAGGATTTACGACAGTGCGTCTACCGAGGGCCTTAAGGTCCCTTATCCTCCACAAAACTAAAAAATGTACACTTTTTAAAACTAAAATATGCGTACAATTTTTTTTAAAGAAATGTGAGATTACATTTTCCTTATTCTAAATCATAGCCTGCTTTTAGATATAAGTATTTTCATTCATATATGGGGATCTTTATTAAAGCTTTCGAAAAATTGTACAGGCCTCTACAAAAAATCCTGCCCCTGTGCCTCCACATACTTAAATCCGACCCTGGGAATGTACAATAACAAAACAATAAAGAGTTGCCCCAGAATATAAAATAACAGGACAACAACGTATTGCCCAATAAAAAAAAACAACAGACAATATTATATTGCCCTAGAATAAATAATACACACCAAAAGAAATGTTTTTGTTGCTGTCCCGACGTTCAAATCTGAGGCAGTTTCTCTGGAAAGGATTTACACAGTAAAGGGAAAACACATGGTACTAGCAGAGACACCCGTCCTGGGCAGAGCAAGCATTTCCCGTGATAGTCTTCCAGAGAAGAAACGTGCTTCCCGCACATGTGTGCATCTGATTAGGGAACCTTTTTTTTTTCTCAGCCATTCTTCCCTATTTTCGTGTCCACACTGCTCAGATGTAGATACTGCATTGGAATTTTTTTTTAAGCATATCTTCTTATTGTTCACTTTGCAATGGCGACTTATAAAGAAATTATTTTTGTTCTTAGTATTGTGTGATATTAGATTGTCTTACGTTGGTATGCTAGTGATTAATGTTGTATCTATCTGTACTTTTAAACTAGTCTTTAATTTGTTGTTTATTTGTCTTTTAGCCTAGCGTGTTACTTTGGCAACTATTTGTCTTTCAGGCTAGCGTGTTAATTTAAGTGCCCGTTTATCTTTTATGCTAGCTCTTGTTAGTTTGTCCTCTATTTGTACTTCAATGCTAGCTTGTTAATACGGTCTCTATTTGTCTATGCTAGCCTGTAGATTTGGTCCCTATTTCAAACTATTTTCACTTCTATGCTAGCCTCTTTATTTGATCTTTATTTGTACTTCTGTGGTTAGCCTCTTAATTTAGTCTCTATTTATGGCCTCTTAGATTGGTCTCTATTTGTCTATGCTAACCTCTAAATTTGGTTCCTATTTGTTCTTCTATATAAGCCTTCTAACTTGGGTCTCTATGAGTATATCAATGTTAGTGTATTAGTTTCAGAACTAAGTGGGTCATGTCTGGACTGTTTTGTTCAATACAAGACCCACCTGCGAGTGTTAATTTGTTGTATTCTAATATTAGTTATTGTTGATTGCGTTTCGGCCAGCTAGACTTTAATTTAAAATATAAGTTAAAAACTAATCGCGTCCATTTAATTGTCTTCATACCACTAATGACTTCCGCGCTGCAGTTTATATCATTACTTAGGAACATCCACACACAAAAAAAAGGAGCTCATGTTACATAGAAGTTTAGCGCTCAGTTTTTTTTTTACTGTATTAACTTAAAACCGAGAAAAACATATCTCTGTTTGGCGTAGATGAGTGTTTATTTCTGTGTAGGTCTATGCTCTTATTTTGCGCATGGCGGTGTTAGGTGACTGGAGTGAGATGAACGGCTTCTTCTGTAATTACTCTTGCAAGTCTCTCGCGTCCGTCGTTAAGTTCTAGCGTTTTGTTTCGTTTGAAATTACAATCCTTCTTTTTGTTTTATTCTATTTTTAACTTCTAGTGTTTCAAAGTACAATTAGTCTTGCTAATTACAAGCAATTTAAGCTTTCGCGTGCACATATCCATATACGAACTAACCATATATTTACGCATATATCCAAACAAACATACGAATGCTTCTTCACATGCAAACACAGTCACATGCATGGGGGGGGGGGGGGCGGTGGCTGAGTCGTTAAGCGCTTTGCTTCCTAACCTGGGGTCTTGGGTTTGAAACTCGGTGAAGACTGGGATTTTGAAATTCGGGATTGGAAATGTACAAATAGACATACCTACACAGACATATATATAATTCAAAGAGATAGCGAGAAAGATGACTTTAAAGAATTATGACCAGGAACATTGTTTATGATCCTTTTGTAACTATATATTCTGTAAATTGATCTTAAGTAACTTCTGTAGGCCTAACCAGATAGCGCTGTCTTAGCGGTTGGTTGATGACTATGGTTTCTCGAAGAAAACCCCCATTCATATATATAACATAGGGAATGTGTGTTTCTTCTGGAGTCTTGTTCATTTCTGCTGAGATACTCCATCCGCATTAATGGGAAAGAAAAAAATAGCGCTTAATCTTGAATAAATTAATAGATAGACAGACAGACAAACAGACAGACAGAGTGTGTTGATCTAAACTTTGTAAAAATAAAAAAAAGAAAAGAAAACAGGCCATGTAATTTTCTCATACCCAACGTGAGAATTAATTACTCGCACTTTGTTCCTGTGTGATTGTCAAATGGACAGCAAAACATTTCTCGCTGATTGGCTCCGTGATTTACTGTCCTGTATTCACTTTCAAACAAATTAAAGCTGTCATGAGATGATTTATGTCTTTGTGATTGGCAGACTTCTCATCCTACCAAACCCAGCACCAGATACAATAAATATGTGGTACATCTGAGACGGCTTTTCTTTTTTAAAAATCCACGGACTAGAATACATCTAAGTAATCTATAGAAAAATGTTCCTATTTCACCCTTATTTTTATTTCAAAGAGTGAATACTTATTTAAGATTGTATTTAAAAAATATTAAAGAAAATTAAGTTGAACATATCATTTAGTGTGCAATTACAGAAAAACGAATTGGATCAACCGTTCATTCATATGTATAATATATAAAATAGAACTATATAATAAATAACCCCTTTTGGGTCGACTATATAGAATTCAACATAAGGACACTACCACCGATCAACGACCATACCATAGATAATGTTTGAATCTATTTTTCAGTAGAAGAGATTACATTGCCAAATACATGTAGTCCCGGTTTACACAACAATTAAGGTTAACATTGCTCAGAAACTGTCCAAACTTGACGATTACTAGGTTGTACATTGTCCTCTGTTGTAGAAACATGTACGTACACGGACAAAGTCCTTGATATTGAGATTCTTTTCAAAGGATCTGTCTTTATTTCCCATGAAAGCCCAAAGGTTTCCAAAGAAACACACACACACACACATATATATATATATATATATATATATATATATATTTATATATATAAACCTAAAAAAAATACCAGTGGTATGAAAACAGAATCCTGATTGAGATCGAATCCTCAGAGTTCAATATGACTTTGTGAAATCAGAACTACGAGGTTTTGATGAGATCTGTGGAAGGTCATTTGTCTCCTGAGAGACAGAGAAAGAGAGAGAGAGAGAGAGAGAGAGAGAGGACATGAATAGGAGAGGAAAATCTGCAGTTGGTTTCAGATAACAAAGGGAAATTAAAGAGAGCAAAAGGGGGAGGGGCGTACGGTGCTACAAATAAGGGCGTTCATTTAAAGTATCTTATAATAAGTCTAGGTGAAATTGTTTTTAAAGATCGATTCCATATTTTCATTTTTTTCTTCGGTTTTTAGTTTTGATGCTTCTCGTCTGTCCTGGTCAGAGGGAAGGTGAGAATGGCAACCTGATCATGTGTTATGTGCTCTGAATGTCTTCTCGATGGTCCTGGCTTCAAAACCAAACCACCGACCTCCCCTGCAGGAGATATGAACTGCCGAACTGCACTGCAGGAGATATAGACCGCCGACCTCCCCTGCAGGAGATATAGACCGCCGACCTCCCCTGCAGGAGATATAGACCGCCGACCTCCCCTGCAGGAGATATGGACTAGGACGCAATAATTGTAATCTCTGCAAGAACATCTAAGACTTCCCTAGACTTACCTAGACTTACTTACCATCGCGGTTAGTCGTCCAGGAGGTTGAATGTTTTGCATTGCGGTTTATTGCCTCCTTGAGTGGCTGGTAAGACTTACTTGAGTCAGGAATGTTCGGCTGCACTCTGGATAGATTATTCCAGCTAAAGCTTGTGTCAGTCTGAAACTAACTAGTCAAGTCAATGACAACTGGTTCCCAACCGAAAAGTCTTGCAGTTGGTCTTTCATTTTGCGTTAAGTGTCACGTTTTTAAAGATGCAGGTTTTGCCCCCCTCCTCCCCAACCACCTTTTTTATGGCTCCAAAATCACCATTTGCAAATCTGCATGTACTAAAGCACCGTGCTGGAATCACTCCCTTGTTAATCGGTCTAGGTACTTGTCAGTGTTCTTCTGTCTGTTCTTGTCTCCGAACAAGGGAAGCCACTCGCATGCGTCAGTTCCATCGTTTCATGACCAAGTGTATGTTCTAAATTTCGCCAGAGAGCCCTGAAATCGTTCAGGATGTGCTCTACTGTTTCGACTTCTATACTACGACAGTATCTAAATCTCGGTTCGAAGTACTCTCTGAGAATGGCTGGGACCCTATTGGACAGCGTCTTATGCGTAAGCGTGGCATTACAGCTCCAACCTCTCTGTCTAGCCGCCACCATTCGTCCTTTCTGTTTGGGCTTTTCAGATAGCTCCTCGTCCAAGTGTCATTTAGAGTCGAGAAGTTTTTTTCCTTTTATGACTGACCCGGGAAAAGCTTTTATATCCGAAAAAATCCTTAACCCTTAATTTATAACGAAAGTTTTCTTTTTTATGAAATATTTACACCTGAACTTAATATTTAATTACGATAATGATAACATTGAAAAATTGGAATCTGGCCAGAAAGAGGGATCAGCTCCAGACTTCCTATCAGTACTACCATGGTTCGAAACCACCTGATAATATTTCTGTACAAATGTGATCAATACTTTCTCCCACGAAATGCTCACTTTCAACATCTGGTTTGACTTCTGCCAGACAATTAACATAATGCATACTTCAGATGAGCAGCCGATTTAAAAAAAAACAACGATTCTTGAACCCTCTTCTCATATTTAGTTTCACGTTTATACCTGAAGCTCAGCAGTATTGAACTCATTGAAGAGACTAGGTGAGAGAGAGCATTGTAAAGGTCACAAGTAATTGTATGCGGAGATTTTACGACAACGGTTTATGTTTTACGACATTCAGAATTTATTTCCTTTTTGCTTAGCGAATGTCTTGTTTCAAATATCATTCCATTCAATGCAGTGCCGTTGGAGGGTGGAGGGGAGGCGGTGAGGAAGTCAGAGCCGACGGGTCTTATGACAGTATCATAAACATTCAAGTAGGTGGGAGGAAAGGGTTTGGGACACGGGGGCTGTCTTAATTTGTCTTTTTACCCCATCCCTCCCAACTCTGGCATTCTTCTTTGTCTTAATCGTTTGATTTGGCTGCGTTTAACTGGAATTACCCATAATCTTTTTTTTTTTCGAAGCGGAAGTGGAGAATAAATTTATTGAACCAACTTTGAAACACGAAAAAACCCACACATACATTAGCATCTAATTCTGTGTGAACGGCATAATTTATTGTTTATTTTTATTACTATATTGTACATTATTTTTTAAATTTTGCTTTATATCTATTAAGTTCATTAAGATTTTACTAATTATTATTTTTCAATATTATCACTATCGTAATTACATATTAAGTTAAAGTCTGAATATTTCATAAAATTGAACACTTTCGATATAGACTAAGGGTTACGGTATTATCGGATATATAGTTCTTGCTGCATCCAAAGATGGAACCCGATGGCACTGGCACTGCATGTCTCACTTATCTTGTTCAAGTTCTGCAGACTTCTATTGTCACTGTTCGATAGTTTTTCTCTGGACAAAGTTCCATAACTCGTCAGTGTACTTGCCTTCTAGTCAACCCTAGAGACTAGAGAAGCCAAGATGAAAACATAATCAGCGCGTCGTTGCAATCGCTTCCTTTTGTTTTCGCGGGACCGACATTGTCCTTCTGAACCCGCTAATTGTCCGCTACTAGCCTTAAGCTGTCTTTTCAATCTTTTTTTTTTAATGATTAGTTTTTGTCGGTGAAAAAAAAAGGATTTTTGATAATTATTTTTTCACAATAAAAGAGTTTGTTTTTTTAAAGTTTTGATGTGACTTTGCAATAGGATTATTAAAATGGACTAGGACGACAGTCTCTCCTCTTCATTTAGACTATATATTACAATAGCAACAAAAATATTAAACCTATATTTTTAATGAGAAATTATTGTATTATATATATATATACAACTTCGAAAACGGCTATAACGATTTCTTTTAAAATTTCAAGATGTATATAAATGAAAAATAAAATCTCAACTCTTGGCCACATTGCGAAACTCGAGGTCGACGATTATATACATTTTAATATGTTTCATTATCGTAAAATTAATGTTAATTATATTTCTAAAAAGGGGATTCCCGCTCTCGTCCTTATAAATACACACACACACACACACGAACGTTTCCGAAATGAGCTCGGGAAACAAATCATTCAACCGAACGAGGCTCGGTCACCTGGTACTGATAATAATAATAATAATAATAATAACCCATGAAATTCATAAAAGCTCTATTGCAGTTACCGTAGTAGACGCAGAGTAAGCCATAAGATTCTCTAATATATTTGAGATCTGATCCTTATTCACAATTTTTTCTCAAAATTTTGTTTAGTCCTATGCGAGGCCCCCAACAAAAAATGGCGTTACCTAGTTTGCCTACGCCTAAGGCCGGCCCTGCTAGTACAACTAAACCGATGTATGTGTTTTAGGTTCTTAATGTAGAGTTTACAAAAAAAAAAAAAACATGCACAGGCTTCTTTTAAAAACAAAATAGAATAAAAACTTGCATTGATTATTTGTACCCAAGTATTCATTTAAAAGTAGATACACGGAGAAATACAAGTGAGATGGTACTCTAAACAAGATGCAACTCCCTTTATATAAATACACCTCATTTCAGTCTCACGTCTCTTATTAGTCGCTTATTAGTCTCTTACTAGTTTCTTATTAGTCTATTATTAGACTCTTATTAGTCACTTATTAGTCTCTTACTAGTTTCTTATTAGTCTATTATTAGACTCTTATTAGTCACTTATTAGTCTCTTACTAGTTTCTTATTAGTCTATTATTAGACTCTTATTAGTCGCTTATTAGACTCTCATTAGTCGCTTATTAGTCTCTTATAAGTCTCCTCTTTAACTCAAGACAGCTTTCTTTTATATTAACCTTAATTACGACACACTTGACTGTACACACTTGACTGTACACACGTGACTGTACACACTTGACTGTACACACTTGACTGTAAACACGTGACTCTGCACACTTGACTGTACACACGTGACTGTACACACTTGACTGTACACACGTGACTGTACACACGCGACTGTAAACACTTGACTGTACACACTTGACTATACACACTTGATTGTACACACTTGACTGTACGCACTTTACTGTACACACTTGACTGTACACAGGTGATTGTACACACTTGACTGTATGTACTTTACTGCACACACTTGACTGTACACACTTGACTGTAAACACTTGACTGTACACACTTCACTGTACGCACTTCACTGTAAACACGTGACTGTACACACGTGACTGTATACACGTGACTGTACATACTTGACTGTACACACGTGACTGTACATACTTGACTGTACGCACTTGACTGTAAACACGTCATTGTACACAAGTGACTGTACGCACTTGACTGTACACACTTAACTGTACACATTTGACTGTACACACTTGACTGTACGCACTTGACTGTACACACATGACTGTACACACTTGACTGTACACATTTGAAATCTCGTGCTTTCAAATTCGGCCACATTCTTGTCCCCTAATTGCTGGCAATTTAATTTCAAACAATTAAAAATAATAATAGCTATCGACGAAACAAAACGTCAGTCATTATGTGTCGTCACAATGAATCCCCACCCCCCTCCATTCTATTGCAATGGATGATTTAAGTGAACAAAACTTTTCAACGCATTCAGTAATTTTTTTTTCTTTTTAGCCACTTAGCCAAATTTGTTGTGCCGAATGCTGTAGAGAAAGGCGTCGTGTGTTTACTGTCCATTCAAATCAGAATACAAACTTTTAATTTTTTTTGTTTGTTTTGGAATTTCATTTGCCAATTAAGAAATTTAATTGTTTTGCAATGCAATATATTTTTGTAATCTCTTTGAGTTGACACAAGGTATTCGTAATCTATTTGTTTCATTTTCGGTTTATCAAAACTTTTCTTGAAATGGCTCTTTGTCCATTGAAAACAAACTTGTCATCATCAATTGTTTAGAAAAAGTGACTTCCTTTTCCTCTCGAGCAAATTACCTCCTCCATCTTGAAACGTTAGACAATCTGCAATTAGATTAATTCTATTGAACCTCCAGGTTTTTCTTGGCTTTCCTCCTTTTTTCTGTGCCACTAATTCTGTTTGAGCGTTGTGCAGTCAACACTATCAGACTTTCTTGTCTCTCAAAGTAACGTAACATCTGCATGTTCCTAGGTACTCTTATAGCAACACATTGAAGAAACACCGTCTTGACTGCATGTGTTTCTTGGGGTTTAACTCTTTCTCTCCGTAATTATTTTTCCACGTCTTGGAAGGAATTTTTCATTTTGCTGATTACTATTTCACTAATCTGTTATGATAGGGCTTCAATAGCTTTGTGGTTTGTTATCAGAAACTGTTGTATTTGGTATAGAATTAAAGAGAAATGCATGCTCATTTTATAGAATTCAAAGTCAAGTTTTAAAAAGTAAACATTAATTTAATTTAATGAGATCAAAATCAACGATGGTATCGTCGATAAGGAGAGAAAGAGTTAAGAGTGGTAAATAATACTTCGATTATGAACGGCCTCCACTTAAAACAAGAGTCAATTGTAGTTCCCCCTTTTAAGACTAGAGATCTACAAGGCACAAGATGCAAGAGGAGGGATTTATGAAACTTTCGCATTAATGACTGCTTCAAGGGAAAATGCCCTGTGTTGATAATTTCGGCAATACTTTGATGGGTTAACACTAGGCATAAATACAACAGCCTGAAAGAAAGTACTAGAGTAAAGTAAAGTTCCCTTTTCAGACCTTGCGATCTATGATGATAAGGTCATATGTTTCTGTGGCCCATGGTTAACGAGCAAGGTGCCAAGTGGCCAGCATAACGACCAACCGCTTTTACTTTCCCCAACTAGAGTCAGGTATCCATTAAAGATGGGTGGACCCAGAAGCGCCCTAAAAATCCCGAAATGCAAAATCGTCACCGAGATGCGAACCCAGCAACCCAGTTAATTTTAAGAGATGGGTACACTCAGGAGCATCCTAAAAGTTAATAACCATTAGGTTTAAATGAGCCACGACTTCTAGCAGGTAACCCTGACATAAATACATAATTGTTATTTAGGAATATATATGCAAAACTAGTATGACCTAATATAGTTTTGGTTTAAAGAGATGTAATATTGATGGTCGCACTTGAGAGCGACACAATCGCAGCGAGTAGGCTTGAAAATAGAAAAAAAAAAGAAAATTTCATATGTTAATGGTAAGGTTTGTCAATTGTTGAAAAATAGAAGTCTCAATTTAATGTTACGAATGTAGTTTGTTTATACAAGGGAGACAACTGAATAATTGTAAAGTGAGGAAACAGAAATAAAAGTTGTCTGCCTTGGTATGGAAATCCATGCCCAACACTTTTCTTACCTCCCCGTCCCCTTTTTTCCCTTCTCCCTTCTCTCTCTCTCTCTCTCTGACTCTCTTTCTCTCTCTCACTCCCTCTTTCTTCCTCTCTCTCTCTTTCCCTCGCGCTTATTACAGGTAGGGTTTTCCTCCAATTCGTTCCCCCTCTCATCTATAGAAGGTGACGGGTTTATATTTTTAAATCCCTACTACTCGTTTCTAGGAGGCGCGGTGGAGGATGAGCGGTAAGGCGCTTGGCTTCCGAACCGAGGTCCCGGTCTCGAATATTGGTTAAGACTGGGATCTTTAATTTCGGGATCACTGGGCGCCTCCGAGTCCACCCAGCTCTAATGAGTATCTGGCATAAGTTAGGGAAAAGTAAAGGTGGCTAGTCGTTGTGCTGGCCACATGACACCCTCGTTACCCGTGGGCCACAGAAACAGATGACCTATGCACCAACTGCCTCATATGTCGTATGGTCTAAAAGGGAACTTTATTTTTTTTTTACTCACATGTAACTCTTCTATAATGGGGGCGAAGAAAGATGGGGGGGGGGGGGGGGGGAAGGGAAAGAGTTCTTGCATGTCCAAGACTTTACAACAATACAGCGCTATGACAATACAGTACAATGACATTCAGTACTATGATGAGGGCCGGATCTACGACATTGCAACACTGTAGATCGCCCAAGGACCTCAATCCTTAAAGGGGTTTCCATATGTCAAAAGTATATATAAAAATATATAAGCAAACGATATACCTAGTAAGTCATTCTGCCGGCACTATGGAAGTTGGAGATCTAACGAAGGAGTAAAGATAACAAATTTAGATCTTAATTCATGTGTCTACACCTATATTTAGCGACATCCTTCATAACGACATGTTTCCTATATTTTGCGACATCCTACTAAACGATATGTTTTCTATAATTTGCAACATCCAATTGATGGTCAATTCCTAGCTACGCCACTGGTTTTGATTCAAGCTTTCAAAACGAGAAAATTGTTGTTGGCATAGACATCAATATAGACTGTTAAAAGGAAATAGCTTCATGTAACCTGAAAACATGTATATCTATTGTTGTCGGATTTCCGAATTCTGAAAAGTTGCATGATCTTCAGTCTTAGAGATTATTTTAAAACTACACTGCTGCATAATAATGTTTATATAATTTGATGTTATAATTTTTCTTTTCATAAAACTCTTTTATCGGCCAGTCTATATTTATTTGTCTATGGTTGTTGGTAAGTATACTCTTAAAGGCGACAAAGGAGAGATAACTCAACACTTTTTTCAGAACCCTGTTTTAGAATCACGGCTTCTTTTATTATCTGAGTTATTGTTCCTGACTTAAAACAATGGAAGTGGGGACTGCGCTCCCAGTTCGTTGCGGCGTGTGGGCGAACAAGAGACTGGCCTGGTGTTTTAGCCACAACGATACGAGAATCTTAATAATTACACTAATTACTCACGGCCGGCTAGCTGTCCGAAAGATTCAGAGCTCTAGGGGGGAGCACCTACAAGCAGACCAAAAGATGAAACACTAAAATGGGTTGCCGTCACTACATCCATAACCAATTAATTAATTGATGGGAGGGTTTGTTGGTGGTGGGGAAATGTGTGGGTCTGGAGATGGAACAAGTGGGAGGGGGGGGGGGCTGGAATAGATGAAGACAACTAAATTTGGGGGAAAGAAACGGTGGTGCGACTCCAGCCTCGGAGATATCTGGAAGAAGTAATTGATAATAGAGACCCCCTGGAGGAGCATCTGTGAGAACAGAACAGGGGAGAAGCAAGGGGGGTCACCAGTCAGTACGAATGACCCTTGGGCAGTCTTCTGCTGATTAGCGTCGTAGCATCATCGGTATCTCACGTCAGAGGGGCTATTTGTCCACCCAAGACATCATGGACACTGACTCGCTACATCGCCCAGTCGCCCCCCTCCCTTCCCCTTCTCATACACACACACACACACACACGCAAAGACCTTGTTATATTCCATCAGTCCACCTCATCTCCCCCCCCCCCTCACGTTTCACACCGTAGACAAACAAGCCAACACGTAAGCGTCACGTAGTCTTTAAATTAACTCACGCAGTCTTGTGCAAATCCTTTAATTCCTTCTCTGTAGTCTCCTCAACGCGGGGACCTCCTGGACTAGAGGAGGGGGGGATTTTCCCCTCTCTCCCGACTCGTAGCTGTCGCAAATAGATGCTGTTTGCTTATCTACACAGGCGACCTATTTATAAGGCAGGTCTTAATGCTGGACAAACAGACAGACACACACACACCCATGCACACAAACACACGCACAGAAACCAGGTATAGACTACACCTTGACATCTGAGACAGAATCTCTAAAGGACAAAAAAAATGTTTCTACAGAATTATACTCCTCCTGTCATTTAATTTAGAACCTCTTTAACAGATATCGTTTAATAAACTTTTAAAATTTTTAAGCATCAAATGACTATCAAAGCTACAACTGTAACTATTTACATTTTTAACGAGCTATGTACGTATACCATTCATCCTTGACCATTTTCTTTAAAATCTCTCCTCTTTTCTTTGTTTTAAAATGTACTGTGGATAAACTGTATTGTGGATAAACTGTATTGTGGATAAACTGTATTGTGGATAAACTGTAATGTGGATAAACTGTATTGTGGATAAACTGTATTGTGGATAAACTGTATTGTGGATAAACTTTATTATGGATGTCCAGACTAGATTCTTTTCCTTAAGGCCATAAAATATCCCTTCACAGTGCTTTGTATGAGTTCTTCTAAAACTTTAGCGGGCGTTTTCGCCTCCCTCGGGGGGAAGCTGTGACCATACCAGGAACCCACAAGTCTGACCATTATCATTGAACAATAATGAACTTCCGGGACTTTTTGTCCGATTCTGCGGATAATGATGGTCCACTATCCGAATGTTTATATTTTAAGAGATGGCCGAATTGTAATGATTGACTTCTGTAAAGTGTCTCTTAAGTTCAAGAAAAAATATTCTTAATGTACTCTGGTTAGTTTAAATGATGATTTTGCCAAAAATAGACCAACAGCTTGCAAGCAGCGTCTTCGGTGAGGAGCATCAGGAAGTTGATTCGGAAGAGGAACAGTCTGGCCTAGTAGGTAGGACACGGCTAACAATTAAACCGGTATTAGAAATTAAGAAGTATATTTTTTTTATGTGTTATTTTTCTAGGATTTTCATTTAGTTTTTTTTTTTAATTTTTATTTTATATTTTAAGAACTACTAGTTGAGATTTTCATATATGCCGGAAAAAACTATAAATAGCTTATTTTTAAAGACCTATATATATTACACCTAGACTGGACATGGAGACCTCTAGCACTACATAAATATGTCGCGAAAAACTTCAAAAAATCTGAAACAAGGTTTTATTTTGTAAAGTAGTTATAAGCAGTAACGTTGTTGGTTTTTCAGCCCTAACCTATGTAATTGGAAATCGAAAATAAGAGTGCTCTCGTTTTCATAATTATTATAATACAATTTCCAGATACATAACCTAGATCCAGAAAAATCTAGGTAATCAATCTATTTAGATGTAGAATCTAAAATAATAGGATGATTAAAACCAACAAGCTTGAATTTTTTCGATCTAGGATTTCCAGTATATCATCACAACGGAAGCCAATAGGAAATGACTTTATCTCACAGTTTTGCAAGAATACATAGCTCTGTGATTAATATTACAAATAGCCAATTCTATTTAAAATGCGCTAAATGGTATTGAACAATTTCTAAATTTTAAAAATTAAAGATCATAACTTTTCGAAGACAGAAAAGATCGATATCCTGGATTCAGGGAGACTTCCCTTACAGCTTGAAAAAAAAAAAAAGAATTACATATATGACAATCTACATATATAGGTCTGTGATCTGATCATTATCGGATAAAAATGTATTTCTGTTTTCCAGTCTATGTATAATATATATAGGTCTGTGTTTTCAATCTAGAATAAGAAACAAAAAATTTCACTTTATGACTTCAAAATTTCTTGGAAAACAAATAGTCAACCCTTGATAGGAAGATTGAAATATTCGTGAATTATTTTAGCTCAAGTCTTTTTTTTTTTTAAATTTTAGTTAGCAACATTATTGATTAGCGAAAATCGTGAAAATCTCCACTAAATGTATTATAATGATCTAGAACACCTGACTTATCATAACTTACAGAATTTTAATATTATACATTATATCTGTGTTATGTCATCTCATGAGTGCATAGTCTCTGTATAGGTTATAAATGACAGTGTTATAATTGCTCTAAGCATCCCTCGTTGAGTGTTTCAATTTGTTTTATTTAACTTTCTGTAGCTTTTCGTGTTAAAGCTAAAGGTAGAAGTGTCTCTTATCAGAGTTTATTTCTTGTAGTGCATCACATATCGCTAATGTGGCCTATTTTTGCATTGTCCTATTTAGTATTTAGTATTAAACTAGTATTGGTGAGGTTATATCAAGACACGACGAGAGTCTTGTTGAGCTATGAGTGAGAAAAAATGGGTATGGAAACAATAGAACGATTTCCCACGAACTACCAAAATGCCCCATCCCCCTCTTCAATGGGTCTTTCCCCCGAAAAGCTTCTCCCTCCCCCGCCACAGGTCCGTCTCCCACACGCCCTCCTCCTGTGCGTCTTTGTTATTTTTTTCCTTCAGCCGCCATATTTACAGCTCCTAGTTCTAAGACATCGCCATGGAGCAGTGACCAGAGCATGCAAGCGAGGAATCACACCTTGCAGGAAAGAACAACTTGGGTCCGAGATAAGACAAGGGACCTCCCCCCCCCCCCCCCACTCACTCTCAGTTTCACCGTAGGGAGATGAACAACTTCTGTGATCTCTGATACCCTGGGAACATGCGCCATTTCTTTCGCTCCGTTACTTCCCCACCCCCATCACCGATTCCATATCTTATCCTAACACCCAAACACCATTCCCACGAGCCTTTTGTGTTTTATCGAAAGCCTCAGAAGACAATGTATAAAACAACAGCCCGCTACTCCTTGCGCCATACACTGCGTTCATAGAGCATTCTTTGGATTAGAATGAGAGGGATGAGCTCATTGCTGGGTTACTTCAAAGGGGAGGTAGTCTGTGGTGACACGAACCACCACCGTTGCGAGAGACAGGTTAAGTGTTGCGGGCCTTTATTAACTGCCACATCTCAATTAGTCACTTTGTTCACCTCACTGGCGAATCCAGGAAGGGGGCAGTAGGGGCGATCGCCCCCCCCCCCACTCGGCCGCCCCCCCCCTTCGGGGAGAGGGGGCGGACGAATTTTAGATTAAAATTCAAACAATTTGTATACGAATTTATTACTTATTTTATATACTAATTATTTATATTTTAAATATATTTTTAGATTATTTCGCCCCCCCCCTCTCTAGTATGTTGGCCGATTTGATGGGGTCGGGAGGGGGCGATGACATCAAACCACCCCCCCCCACAATAAACTTTTGAGTGGGGGGCGGTCCAATTTATTTGTAGAGCTCACAGCTTGCTAACAGAATCAATTAAATATCTATATGATTAAAACTTGTTATTGATATTTTAACCGATCGTTATATTATGTAGTTCCCCTGTTGACCGATTTGGGGGGGGGGGGGGGGCGAATACCTCTCCTGCCCTTCCCACCTAAACCCTTTGAATGGGGGGGGGTGGGGCGGTCCTACTTTTATGGACAAATCATAGTTTGTGAACACAATTAGTTGAATATCTATATAATATAAACTACGTATTGATATGTGAATCCATTGTATATTACATTATAACACATTCTAATCTCAAATTTTATGATTATTAAATATAAAATGAAAAAAGGTTGTACCAGGTGGGAGGGGCGATACATGCAATCACCTTCCCTCCCATCGGACAAATACTTTTTACTTTTTGTCTTATAGTTAAGAAATTACAAAATTAAAAAAATGTCACTAATATAATTTATATATGCTATAAATTAAATTCTTATATCGAGTCGCCCCACCCCTATTCTTTAATGCCAAATGTAATCATTAGAAATTATAAAAAGGAGCGAGAATTAATCGTTTTCACTATATCGCCCCTCCGCTTTTCAGACAGAGTTTATGTAATTTCACATGAATTTATCATAATTATGTTAAGAAAGACTGCTTTGGAAAAGTTAGAATTCAAACGAAATTTTTCAGTACAAGAGTCACGATTGAGATGAGTTCTAAACCAAAATAAATGTTTCATGTCGCTTTTTCCAACCTTTGCTCAATCTGATATTTCTAGTTACATAAATTTGGGACTATAACTCACAATTAACGCTTGAATTATATTGAATATTATTTATCGAATAATATTTTCTTCGGCGGCGATCCTCAAAGCTTTAATCTAAATATGTGGGGTATCTTATCTTTTCAAGGAACAAATCGGTTTTATTTGCAATGTATTAAGGGCCTAGAAATTCATATTAGAATAGTTTACAACACTATTCAAAAGGTCCTTTTTTAATAGGGAGCTTTAGGTCAGGAGAATGCGTTTCTTCAGTGAAGAATGCAAGAAAACACTTATGTCGTCGGGGCTTCGCCTCGAACTCCACTGATGAGTAATGAGCTGTAGATGTCAGGAGAATGCGTTTCTGCAGTGAAGAATGCAAGAAAACGCTTAAGGCGTCGGGGCTTCGCCCCGAACTCCATTGATTGATAATGAGCTGTAGATGTCAGGAGAAAACTTTTCTTTAGTGAAGAATGCAAGAAAACACTTTTGGCGTCGGGGCTTCGCCCCGAACTCCACTGATGAATAATGAGCTGTAGTTGTCATGAGAATACGTTTCTGCAGTGAAGATTGCAAGAAAACGCTTTTGGAGTCGGGGCTTCGCCCCGAATCTCACTGGAGAGGCATACAGCGTTCCCCCAGACCCCCAAGCTTGCAAGAGAAAGGCCTTAACATGACTGGGTTTTTTTTTCGCCGAGGTTGAGAAACACTGCTTTTTCTTTAAATTCTTATATATATATATATATATATATATATATATATATATATATATATATATATATATATATATATATATATATATATATATATATATATATATATGCTGTACGCACGTTTATGTATAGGGTTAGGGTTTACTGGGCGCTAGGGTTAGGGTTTGAAAAAAAATCGCCCCCCCACTCCAAAGTTCTGGATCCGCTAGTGGTTCACCTCACCCACCTGAATTCCCACCACCACCACCACCATCCAGAGCCCATGCCAAAACATAAAATACCGAAAGCAATAAAAACTTTCTTTGGTTCCTGGTTAAAAGTACATCAGGTTTTCACAAGACAAGGTTCTGGAAACAGACCTGTGACGTGGCAACGAGCTATTTGTCTAAACTGCCCACAGGTTGTGACGTTGCAAGTCAGTGTTCAGGCTTCTATAACGAATGGTCTCGAATGACGGCGGGCAGGGTTTGAACACGGGAACACTGAGAGGACAGTCCAAAGCGCATACCACACAACCAGTCAGCCACTAGGACAAGTGATGTGGCCTTTTTTTTTTTTTCGTCTACGGTCAATCCATTAGAATTTAAGATTGTGATGGCATATATAACTGTAGCTAATTGCAAGAAAAGTATTGTATTACCAAGCCCTAATATTTGAAATATTGATACAAACAAGTATTGTCAGTTAGGAAGAACACAAGGAAGTCTAAGCTTAAGAAAATTCCACATCTTTTTTGTGGGGATGATATAAACAGCTCATCTGCGGTCGTGGTGGTCGATTTGTAGAGCGCATGACTTCCGAAACTTAGGGTCTCGAGTTCGAATCCCAACGAAAGCCTGGATTTGATTGGGTACTTTTAAAACTTCTCCCAGTCTATTGGCTACCTGACATACGTTGGGGGAAGTAAAGGTGGTTGGTCGTTGTGTTGGCCACGTGATACCCTCGTTAGCCATCGATCATAGAACAGACGAGCTTTCAAAACTAATGTAACAGATCGTTAGGGAATATATTAATTATTGTAGTCGTTACGTTTTATGCACACGTACACACTTTCGCTCGTTTACTTTTTCACACACACACACACACACACACATTCGCTCCCTCCTGAACCCAGACTCAGAGAGGTAAGACACCAACACAGCGCTGTGGGGTAGATTGACATGGACGTGGCAGAGATTTGCTGGTAAAGTTTCCGGTCAACTCTGCAGAAACAGTTGGTAGGAAATGGCACGAGAAAATAAACCAGTGCCGGCTCACAGCTGAAGGGAATAAAAACACGAAATAACAATGCCAGTCTGTCTCTCTCTGTCTCTCTTTCTCTCTCTTTCTCTTTCTCACTCTTTTTCACTCTTTGGCTCTCTCTCTTTGGCTCTCTCTCTCTCTGTTTATTTCTCTCTCTCTCTTTCTTTCTTTCTCTCTCTCTCTTTCTTTCTCTCTCTCTCTCTCCACCAGTCTATTCCTTCTCATGCTCCATCATTTTCTCCCTCACCTCTCTCGTATCCATAGGGTACCCTGTCATTCCCAACACAGAAGGGAGCCTACCCGAGTTTGTTTGCTTCAGTTTGCCTCGGACTAAGACACTTTGGCCACCCACACCAGAGAAAGTGAAGGAACTGCCGACATCCGACCACCTCCTGATCGTATGTTTCTCTTAGCAAAGAATTTTGCCTCCCGTTCCAAGCACCTGGTCTTGTGCTTGTTGTTCTGTCAAGTCATATCTACCTGTGTTTATTGCCATAACTTATCCAGCCTTGATAACTTCAGTCTTTAAGACCATTCGTAGCTCACAATATTAAACTAGTCTAAAAATGTATTTAAAAGTAGATGCCGCTGAAACACGTTATAAGCGATAATATTAAAGTGCCTTTTACCAAAGCAGGGGGCCGGGTCATAGCGGTGGTATTGGAATTAAAACCCTTAAATGAAATATAAGTCAAAATACTACAACCACAACTACTACTACTACTACTACTGCTGGTGACTGCTGCTGTTGCTAAAGATAATAATAATAATAATCTTTATTGTCCTTGAGGAAATGTGTTTTACAATTGTGCATTACAAAAAACAGTACAGGTTTAGAGCAAACAATGTGTACGATAGTACAGAAGATATACGTTCATAACTCAGTTTCTCTTGAAACCTTACCTGCGAAATTTACAAAATAAGTGACATTTTGTTCAACGATTTAATTGCTTAAGGCACTGGATTGACAAGATTGACGTAGAGAGATATTTGTAGGACGTAAGTATCTTCATTTTTCCAAGCAACGACTGTAATTATAAAGCTTATTTCAACTCATCTGTCTGTCTGCTAAAAAGTGTGTACACGTTATTTCTGCCATTCTCGGATCAAGCTGAAACTTTGCACGATTATTCATTAATATAGACAAGACTTGAATCAATAAAAAAAAAAAAGTACAATTAGACAATTAATTACTGGCAAATCATTTTTTTGTTTAATAGAACAAGGGAAATATAACTTCAGTATTGAGATATATTCTAAATCTGTTGGGTTTAGTCCCCTTAAATAAATGTTAACGCTATTTTCCCCTCACGATATTTTAAACCTAACAAAACATGAATCAATAAACAAAAAATACTCAGTCAATAATTTACTGGTAATTAATTATTTTGTTTGGTATCAAATAAGGGAAATAACTTGTAAATTATTTGTAGTTATAGTTTTAAGGACGTTTTTTTTAAAAGTATTCTTTAGAGACGCTTTTTTTTCCTCCATCAACCTGTCAAATATTGTCTGTTCGCAGCAAGAGTTTTCAAAGTGAAAATAAAAGGAGGGTCGTCGAATGAAGGGAGTGGTTTGGGGGGTTCAGAGTGAGAGGGTTCGGGTTCCTTGAATAATACACACTTTGACATAGACATGAAAACACACGTCACAGAGCAACAAACATTTTCCTGGAGTGAAACGTCGAGTTTGGGCGAGCGGGGAGGGGGGTGGGGTATGATCTGATTATCTTTCCTCCCGAGGCGTGAAACTAGAGTCATCAGAGTATGGACAACAAACTCAGTGCCGTCTTTTGAAATGTACTATCCTCCCGACCTCAACATGAGGGAGTTCCTTTTCAAAAGGTGCAGGAGTTAGGTGCGCTTGTGTAGCAGAAAGAGATGGGTCATCGGGTCACCACACAAGATCTGTCGACCGTTTTCGTCCATTTCTCTCTGTCTAAAGCCTTTCTCTGGCAGGCCCGTCCAATTATATTGTCTTCCAGTCGTTTTATCTGTCTTCCTCTACGTCTTCTTTTTTTCCTGGTACTGTTCCCTGAAGGAAGGTCTATCCGAGTCGCCCTGAAGATCTGGTAACATGGGGATAGAGTTAAAGTTTGCTTTTGTTCACAGTAGTAGTGTCATCGTGGGATCTAGTCGCTGTAATAACTCTCTGCTTGTCTCTAATATCTTCGTTGGTGATGCGGTGAATGGCAAAGGAGAAATACAGAGAGGGAAAAAATGGAGAGTGAGAGAAAGAAGAAGAAGAGAAACGAAGATAGATATAGGAAGAGAAAGAGAGAGAGAGGACGTGCAAAGAGAAATAAATAAAGCGAAAAAAGAGAAAGAAGAACAGAAAGAGAGAGAGAGGGAGAGAAAGATGATAAGAAAATTAGATATAAGAAAAAGCACCAAATGCTAGAGAAATAAAGTAATTGAAAAAAAAAAGTTACAGGTGACTAAGATAAAAGAGAATGGGGGGAGAGATTAGAGAGACAGTCAAAGTGTGAGAGATTAGAGAGAAAGTCAAAGTGTGAGAGATTAGAGAGACAGTCAAAGTGTGAGAGATTAGAGAGAAAGTCAAAGCGAGCTGGATAAAGAGAGAGAGAAAGAGAGACATAGGGAGAGAGACAGAAAGAAAGAGAAATAGAGACAGCGAGAGAGATAGAAAAAGAGAAAAGTGTTTGAGCGAAGGAAGTGAGAGAGAGAGATAGAATGAGTAAAGAGAGAGCATCACGAGATGAGTAGGACATATTTGAAAACAGCTGTGCTCATAGCATGGTAAAAAAAACATGGCGAAGCTAGAAGTTTTGAAAACATTGCTCCAGGCGTCTTGGAATTATTTTCAGATCACAAAATGAACCAACTTCCGGTGTTTGTTCAACACTAGGGTATAGTCGAGACTTGAACACTTCCGGAAAGAAAGTCTTCTTACTAATAATTAAAACCTCCATGGGCTGCGAACCATGCTACTGGTGACACTTGCAAACAAAAATACTTGAGCAAAATGTTTATTTTTAAAATGCCGAAATTCGAAAACCAATTTTCTTTTTACATTATTTTATTTGTGTCTCAAAATATGCAAAATTAGTAAACTATATGAAGATGCAAACTAGAGTTTATATTTAATGACTAAGGATATTCTGTATCATTCACGGCCACACATCAAACGGCGGAAATAAGAAGTTTAAAAAGTAATCATTGACAACAGGGGAAAAATTCAAATTTTTTTTTATCTGGCAATGTAATACTTTGTATATGTTAAACTTCAATAAATAAAAAAACGGAATCAAAAGTGGTTAGCTTTGAAGTTATCCACTCCTTTATGCCAGGAGCCGCATGCTTGGAGTACCAGAGTTAGTAGATACATGTGTGTCCATATATACCTAATATACCCAAACTTCAGACGATCAATAAGTAGTTTCGAACCCGACACCTTTAGCAACAGAGGTTTACAACCTTGCTAGATGCCCACGCCTTCTCTTTCTTGAACACTCTTTTTCACTTCTGAGACTTTTTGAATTCTCTACTGTAGCTCTACATCTGGAGATTTCTCTCTGATTTTCCTGCAATCAGATTCAGATTCCCATTACATACCTTGACAAATTGGTGTCAGATTGGGCAAGACAAGGAAAAAGAGGGTGGACGCTGAAAAAAATAGGGTGGGAGGAGCTTACCTTAGGCGCCCTGAGGCTACACCGTGGGATGGTGCACTCCCTGATAGCCAGCGTGACGGAAACCCGCTAACCTGTGACCCTACTACAACTTACTCCGGCTCCACTCCTGGAGATAGCGATGGTTTATTTGTCGCCCGTGGTCATTAGCTGTAAGGGAAGACTACTCGTACTCTTGGCTCAACATGTTTTATTAGGGGAGATAATTCAGGCATGTTTTGTGTTATTAGCCCCTGAGAAAAGCCTAAACAACTCTTAGTCGTTTCTTTGTATTTTTGTGTAGTATTCCTTTGTCCTTCTCTCAAAACGTTTTTTTTTTCTTTTGTAACGATACAATCAGAGGCGTATCTTTTTGAAGATATTCGGGGGGGGGGGGGGGGCATAACTCCTGTACCGCTGAGACACAAATAAGTCACGACACCTCTGGTCATAAATAAGTATTTACATAAGCTACATTAGAGTTTGGGTTAAAAAACATAATAGAATCCTGTCTGCATGACCTTATCTCGACTGCTATTTTTGGCGAGGGGCAAGACAAATGTAAACCGCACTTACTCAATATAAGCATCATACAACTTTTTTTTTGTTAAATATAAAATAAAAAAAAATAAAACGTCTGCTAAACTATCAATCTATCATCTGTTCGTTATTAACGCCCCTTACAAGAACAAGGGGAGATAAGAGACGAAGTCATCAGTTTCACTGACTACAAAGGAAAAGACAACACCTTTTTTTATGTCATTATCTGAACTTTCAGATGGTCACTGTGTGAAGTAGTGTCCGTCTCACGGGTGGGTTTTCTCAGAGCCTGCCTCCAGGGGGTAAGGCGCTATTTGTTTGATCCGTGGTACCGCTGAAGGCAGAGATTGTTTTCACAAGATGTTTTAATGGGCGACAACTGGTTAATTTTTAACCGCTAAATAAGTTCGGAGAATGACAATAAAACCATAGCCTTAATTTCGAGTTCAGGTCACCCTGCAGGTGTTATAAAGACACATAATAAACAGAACGTAAAATTATTGATTTAAAATCGGGCCTAAACAATTTTTTTGATTTTAATTTAATTCTGTCTAGATAACAAATAATTAAAATATTTTCAAACGGTATAAATGTGTTTTTTAAAAATACTTTTAAGTTTCTAACAAATTAAAACTGAAACACCTTAATGTAATGATAGAGCCTAAATAGAAAACAAATTTAACATAAAAACTGCAGGTTTTCTGTTAAAGACAGACCGAGGTCGATTTTATTTAGAAAAACTTAAAAATAAAAAAAAATTCATTAAAATATCCATTTTTTTAAAAATATTAACATACAAAAAAAAACAATTTAAAATGTCTCTAGATTTTTCAGGTCAGTTTGCTCTTAAAGTATTCCATTACATGTCATTAAGAAAGTTTTGATCATTTAGAAAAGTCTTGATTTTATGAACCCTTGAAGTAGAACAGAAAATTGTACGTTTACATATTTAACTGACTAATCGCTACCAAAGCCGTTCCTTTTGACTGTGATTAATAGATGATTGCTATTGTATTGTAGCTATCGCCACATAATTTTATAGCTATTGGTTCAACCTTTGAACCAGACAGACGTACAGACTTACAGACAGACAGACAGACAGACAGTTAGATAAATAGATAGATAGATAGATAGATAGATACTTTGTTTTGCCTCTCTCTTTCTACATTTCTCCTCCCCCTCTCAGCCCCCCCTCACCCTATTCTTCGCCCCTGTAGCAGGTTGAACTTGAAGTCTGGACTTTCTGTACCCAAATAGAAGAAACAAACAAGAGACGGATTGACTCGGTCTCTTCTGTTAAATCTCTTGCAAAACTAGGGATTTGATCCTGGCTATTTAGTCAACACTGACCCCATCCCCACACGCACTGGCTCACTTCACTACTATCATTTATCCTCTCCCCTCCCCCCTTTACCCCCTTTTTGCCCCTGCCACAAAAAGCATACGCCACCTTTTTTTTTTGTTTAACCAAGGAACGGAAACTATTGCTCGCGAGTGTTTCGAAAAAATACGCAATAATCTCCCTTAGACTTTCGGGGCTTGAGGGAACGCCAGCGTACCATCGGGCAACGTCTTCAGAGACAACACGATCGGTCCTGGGGCATTCTTTCTGTAATTGTTGTTTGCGGAGTTGCAAATAAGTTCACATACCCCCCCTCTCTCTCCGTCTCCATCGTATAGTTTGTATGTCTACGAGCATGTGCGTGTGCGTGTGTGTCTTAGTGTGTAAGGTGTATTAAGAGCCTCTAAAGATTCCTGAAATGTTGACCGTTTCTACGCTGTAGACATACATGGAGCAATTTTTTTTCTAGCTTTCGAATTTCTTACATGGTAAAATGGCGATGTTGGCTTGCCATATCTAGATCCAGGTTTCCATGTCTATATACAGCAGAGATGTGCAGAACAAAAGACCGCGTGAAGTAATTGTTTGAAATGAAAAGCTCATAATGAAACAAGAATATGATAAAAATGATTGTTATTATTTGATCTGTTAGTATTGGCATGCTATGTCTTCAGGAGTGGAGCGTCTTAAATGTCGGTGGCTAGCGTATCCTTTGGATAACATCACCAAGGTCTTAAGAGAAAGAAGACACAGAGAAAGAGGGAGAGAGAGAGAGAGAAAGCACGATTGATGAGCAACCAATGATTCCTTAATCTAAGAATTAGCGATGGTATCTTATTGGAAATTATGAAAATATTGATATACTGGTGCATCCATTGCGTTTCGAGAAATAAGATTAAGTAATAACACAATAAATGGTTTTAAATATTTGAATAATTACGATTCATTTCACATTTTCTTTTCAAACATTTCTGGAGAGAATCATTTAATGATTATTAGACTGACTCAGTTTGACATAGGCCGCAGGTACCCAGTCTTCACCAAGATTCGAACCCGTACCCCAGGTTCGGAAGCCAAGGCTTAACCTCTCAGCCACAGCGCCCACCCACTTCTATTTACAGGGCCAGTCCTACAGATTGTAGGGATGCGAAAAGGATTGCTCAGGGCCTATATTATGTTGTGATAAGGATAATAAGTGAAAATTAAGATTTTGTATTAGAAAATAAATTCGTCTTTGCATTTTATTCATTCTTTACTATGTACTAAATCACTGTCAAATTAGCTTTACGAGCCATCTACAGTAGATAGTAGTTTTTCCAACAAAAAGCTGATAAACATTCAGATCTGCCTTTTAGATTTACTATTGACCAGCAAAATATCGCTTTTTTTTTAAGAGGTCGAGATAGATTTAGATCTTTCTTTTTTTTTTTTTGTTGTTGTATGCCAGTGACTATTAAAGTAAATTAAGAATTTGAACTTGTTGTTTTGGTTTAAAATTCACATTATTATTACATTTTTTATTAAATAAAAGCTGATTATGCCGTTTGTTTGTTTTTTTTGTAATGGCTAATGGGTTTTGTGTATTCCATATTGAATGACACTCAGAAATGACAATTTTTTCTGTTTTTAAGTAGATTTGCATCAGTTTTTAGAAGATTTTAATAATTTCAAGAGATTTTGGTGACTTTTTCATATACTTTACAATTTCAGGAGAATTCAAAAACCCCTGTTAAATGGTTTACTTTAATAATGTACAAGTAGAATTAGCGCGGGGCCTATGAAAGTGCGGGGCTCACTGCGGCCGCATAGGTTGCAGTGGCCTAAGACCGGCTCTGCCAATTTGTATAGCGTTCTTAAAAAGACTTAGTAAAGAATGATAGTACTATCCCATTCAATGAGCCGTTTCCTATCTCAAATTGTACAATCTTGTACAGAATGAGTTCTTATATACATACATTCTAGAACAGTGATGCCTAAAATACGGCCCGCGGGCCAAATCCGGCCCCCGACGTGATTCCATCCGGCCCGCCGAAATGTCGGCACAAAGTATATAAAATCCGCTACCCCACCCCCTTCCTAAAGAAAAAGTTTTAAAATGTCTCTTTACCTACGTTAGGGCCCTCAATTTTTCTCCGATGATTGGTACCATGACTAATATTTGTGCGTTTGTGAGACTCTTAATGTAGCATTTATCATAAAAAAAAAAGAAAAAACATTACTTTTTGGCAGAACATGATAATAAGTTGAGTTGCAAATACAGTGTAGCTGTTTTTTTTTTTTTTTTTAAAAAAAGAAACGCGATTATAAAACAAATTTGACGTCATTTGAATAAAAACAAAAGATTGTTAAATTACGTCTAGAGATTGGAAGAATAATGTGAATATTTATCAAAAAGAGACAAGAAAATGAGTCGTTGGTAAAGCTAGCTACACTGTTGCTCATATTTTTAGTAGAGAAATGAAGCCGTTTTCTGACGCATGAAAAAAAAAAGATAATACTATCCCATTAGTGAACGTAAGGTCTAGATCCAAGGGTTTCTAATCAAATAGTTTCAGGTCAATTTTATTTCATTTTTGTACCTTTCCTTTATGTGGCCCGCGACACCAGTGTCGGAAATAAAAAAGGCCCGCAGGTCGATTTGTGTTGGACATCACTGTTCTAGAATATTGGCCATTTATAACACAAAACTAGTGAGTTTTAATTATTTCAATTGGGTTGTAACATATTTTGAACTATGCTAAGACATCTTTTGATGATAACTTTTTTCAGGTTGGTTGCCAACATTGACTTTAAAATATCCAAAATAGCAGAAGGTCTATAATTCAAACAGTAGTTACAAACCAAGGAGAAAAGGGTTAATTATTTTTTACGTTTGTTATAAATAGCGCTTAGAACTATGCTCTAAATGTTGAAAGATTCTTTTTCGATTATTTGAAATTCAAAGGAAGGGCTCTTGCCGAAAACAGGCGCAGACGACGAAAAGACAAGTAGACCTCTCGAGGACAACGGCTTAGTTTGCGTTAGATGTCGCCAAAAAAATGTAGGTCGCAACAGTTTTTCATGTGAAATACTGCGATCCTACTTAATCTACAATGCTTATATATAAAAAAAAAGAAACGTGGTTTCGCCTCTCTTAGTTTCTCTATAAAGGACTTGCAACTACTTACTATAGTTAGAGTGTTGGTAAGGTGGGAGGGTAACATTCTCCTGGATGTGGATGGTGGCTGTCTTTACCTTGATCTGTGTGGTGTGAGTGAGTGTGTTATGTGTATGTGTGTGTTGGTGTTTTGTGTCTGCTACTTTCCATTATGTTTACCTGCAGGGCTGTGGTGATAGGAAGCTGGTGAGAACACATTTTCTTCATTGACAGCGATTATGAAGATGCTTTAGCGTGAGGATATTTCACTGAAACGTTTGTACCGCGGGACGAGCTCGGATCAGCAATGTGTGTGAAGATTCTATTGGAGAAGGCAATTTCTGATCGGAAATAAGAAGATTCTCTTGTACATGGCAAATTTTGTTCAGAAATTTATAAAAAAAATGGACAATGCAATTTCTGGTGAGATATAAGAAGATTCTTTGAGAGAAGGAAATTTTTGTTTAAAAATAAGATTCTATTGGACAAGACCCTTGACTGAAATCAGAAGAGTCTCTTGGGCAAGGCTATTTCTGGTCAGAAATTTAGAAAAAAAATCTATTCTACATAGCACTTTCGGATCAGAAATAAGAAGATTCTATTGGAGAAGGCAATAGCTAATCAGCAATACTAACATTTTTACCAATGCAGTTTCCGAAAATTCAATTTTAGAAGCCTGCCTGCTAAAGCGATAAACATGTATATTTTTATTATTTTTAACGTAGTAACTTTCAGTATAGAACTTCTTAAGAGTGAATAGGGAATCACATATAGGACTTACAGTTTAACTACTTTTAAAGCTTCGCCATGATTAACTAATGCGCCATTTTTGTTATTTGAAAATAACTCATAATTAACATGACATGATTGCTTCTAAAGATAAAACTACATTTTCAACTATTTTTTTAAAATAAAACATATTCAAATAAAACATATTTAGGAAGAGACTTCATTCCCTCAGTTACAGCAGTTACGATTTTTTTTTGTCATTGACATTTTCATCTGGAAGGACATTAAAAAATATAATGTAAAAAATCTCTAAGAAAAAGGAAATTCAACGTGACACAAAATCGTGTTTGCTTAACTACCGCATTTTCTATGTAGGTTTTATTTTGTTGTTGTTTTTTTTTTATACTCAGTCTGATATGAAAAAGATTTCACCTCTTCGGCTAGACTGTGAGATGTATGTTAGCTACTGTTAGCATTCCGTCAGCGCCTGAAATATCTCTTTTCAGAGACGGAAAGATTTTAATGTCTTTTTTAATGTCTCTTATTCGGAAGGAGAAGAAAACAATGATATCTCGAATAAAAAATCTTATAAGCTATAAGTGAAACTAATAATACTTCGCGCCCAACTTCGAGCGTGTGATGTTTAAGAATCAAACAGGATCTGATCCTCAAAACAACCCAGATCAAACCCAAGATACAGCGCCACCTGGAAGTAGTTCCGGTAAGATCTTCCACTCTTCCATCCCTGTGTCTTGTTCTATACACATTCCATTTTTTACTTTCACACCAGATCTAAGAGAAAAAAAAACATAACACAAAATTTTAACACTTCTCACCTGTTCAGGACAGAAGCGTTAACTGGGTTTACTGGGTTTTTATTCTTTAACTCAATGTCAAAACAAATGTACACAGCGCAATGCTTACTTTATAATAGAAAAGGCGTAAGGTGGCTGAGTGGTAAGCAGCTAGTTGTCAAGTAATGGTCCTGAGTTCAAGTAGGTTTTTTAAAAGCAAATTATTGGTATAAATGAAACAATTTGATGAAAAATAAAAATCATTTGCTAGCTGCCCCAGAAAGGGAAATAGAATTAGTGATCTATGGGGCATATGATGTAAAGTTCATCTGTTTCTATGGCCCATGGTTAACGAGGATGTCATGTGGTCAGTGTTACGATGGACACTCAAATATAAATACACTTAACATAAGAACAATCTCAGGTAAACACAAACAAGTTTAATCAGCCATCTTGATTACTAGAGTAGTTTCCCCTGTTCATGGGCACAACTCTTCATACAAATATAACATTCCATCAACATCCCCTCACCTCCCCCAAAAAAAATAATAAAAAAAAAAAAAAAAAAAAGTTGAAAAACAATAGAACGAAAAAAAAATAATTCTCCCATCAACTTGACAACAGCCGTCACTATGTTTCACATGAAATAACTATAGTCAGATGAACAAAACTATTTACAACAGTTCATATGTACAGTTCTTAGACATAGTCCCCATATCTTGACGGTTTCTGGAGAGTGGCCCTAGGTCTCAGAGAGTACTGGTGAGTGTTTTCGGCGTTGGGCGGATTGTTAATACACTCGTTCTCTGCGTCTGGGAAAATGTCCGTACTATTACTTTCTCTATCTGGAGAAAAGTCTATGTTGTTAGTGGTGTCAGGTCGTAGGTGTCTTCTATTTCTTTGGTACATGAAACCATTGTCGCCTTCTATAATGTAGGCACGTTCGTTTACTTTCCGACATACTCTGCCTTGTCTCCAGGTAGTATCGTTTGGCGATTGATAGAAGACTTTCTGTCCGACGTTTATAAGCTTCATGTCACGAGCTGTTTTGTTGTAGTGTTTTCTGACACTTTGCTGTCGCTTCTCCCGTTTGGCCGTGGCTTCTTGTTGTGACATTCTTGCAGGATGCTCTCTTCTTGGCAATAACGTTCTTGTTGCCCTTCCAAAGAGCATCTGAGCCGGACTTAAGTTGGTATCTTGCCTGGGTGTATTTCTGAACTCTAATAGGGCTTCATAGGCATCTGATTTACTTTCTTTGGATTTTTTCATCAGATTCTTTAATATTTTCACTGCCGCCTCTGCCTTGCCGTTTGACTGATGATGTCCTGGTGAAGATTTTAAATGGTGGACACCCCATGCTGTCATAAATGCGGTGAATTCAACAGATGAAAACTGAGGTCCAAAATCACTGATACAAACTTTGGGGACACCATATCTGGCAAACAAATTTTTTAGTTTTCTTATAACAACTTGACTTGTTGTCGTGTGCAAATGTTCTACTTCAATAAAATTTGAATAGTAGTCAACTATGGCAAGGTATTGTTGGTCAAATATTTGGAACAAATCTATTCCAACTTTATCCCAGGGATTTGAACCCTCATTATGCTGTATTAAGCTTTCTTTCTGGTTTGCAGGTTTACTTTGCTGACAAGGTTGACATGCATTAGCTATTTCTTTTATTCTTGCCGCTATTCCCGGCCAGAAAACTGCGTCCCTTGCTCTTCTCATCATGGCATCATACCCTAAATGTGCTGCATGTAGTTTGGTTTCAACTTCTTTTCTTAATGCTCTTGGGATAATTATTCTCTCCCCTTTCATTAGAAGGCCATCTTCATAGGTCAGTACATCTGCAAGTGACCAATACTGTTTGAGTTCTGGTACAATATGATGCTTGTCTGGCCAACCGTTCAGTATGTACTGTTTCAACATCTGCATCTCATTGTCTATTTTGACTGCATCTTTAACTTTATCTAACATTATATCTGGGAGAGCCAGTCCTACAGTGTTGATAGACGTGTCAGGAAAATCTTCCTGTTCTGGCAAAGGGTCTCTGCTTAGCGTGTCAGCAATCTGTAATCTGTTTCCTTTGGTATACTGGTACTGAACATCGTATCGGTACAAGCGCATCATTAAGCTTTGAAGCCTTTTAGGTGCACAACTGAGGGGTTTATTGAGTATATTTTCCAAAGGTTTATGATCATTCTGCATTATTATTGTTCTGCCGTACGTGTACTGGTCAAATTTTTCTAGAGCTACTACTACAGCCAAGAGTTCTTTTTCGATTTGAGCCCACTTTTTCTGAGGCTCTGTGAGTGATCTTGATGTGTATGCTATGGGTTTGTCATCTTGTAGTAGTACAGCTCCTAGGCCATTTTGACTGCTGTCCGCCTGAATAGTTACTTTCTTCTCCGGGTCGAAATAACTTAGGGTTCCATGATTGGATATCTTCTGTTTGACACTATTAAATGCTTTCTCGCAGTCATTCGACCACACGAATAGCTTGTGTTTCTTTGTCAGTTCTGTTATTGGTTGTAGGTCTGCTGAAAGACCTGGGATGAATCTTGATAGATATTGTATCATTCCACAAAATCTACGAACCGATGTAATGTCTTCAGGGGTTTTTAGATTTGTTATGGCTCTCACCTTGATTGGGTCTGGTTTTATTCCTGACTGGGAAATAATGTGTCCCAAAAACACGATTTCTGACTTTCGGAATGCTGACTTCTTTTCATTTAGTCTGATGTTCTTTTCCTTTAGCCTATTGAGTAATTTTGATAGGTTTTCGTCATGATTTTTGCGAGCCTCTTCTACTGTGTCCCCCTTTCCAATTACCATTATATCATCCACCACGTTAAAACATCCTGTTAGTCCCTCCAACGCATCATTCAAATGTCTTTGAAAAACTTCCGAGCTTACTTTGAGACCAAAAGGAAGTCTATTCCATTTGTATCTACCGAATGGGGTCGCCATTGCAGTGAGACCTGATGAGTCCGGGTCTAGTTTGATATGCCAAAAAGCTTCCTGGATGTCGACTTTGCTAAATATCTTGGCGTTACCCATTTCAGCCAAAATGTCTTCTAGTGTTGTTAGATTGTAGTGCTCCCTCAGAAGTGCCTTGTTCAAGGGTTGAGGATCAATACAGATTCTGATACTGCCATCTGATTTCTCTACCAATGCCATTTGACTAACCCACTCTGTGGGCTCAGTTATTTTTTCCAGAATTCCTCGTTGAACTAATGAGTTTAGTTCGGCTCTGACTTTCTCTTTTAATGCTATAGGAATTCTTCTACATGGTAGGACTTTGGGCTTCACTGTCTTGTCTATTTTCAATGTAGCCACGCCCAAATCACCAAGTGCGTCAATGTTTTGGTGTTTGTTTCCTGTGGCTTCCACTTTGGCAATAAATCGGTCTTCATTAATGTGAATGAGTTCCATCTTCCTCAGTGTTGATAATCCTAGCAGGCATGTTAGATCATTTGGTACTACCACATACTCTACATTGAATTTCTCATTGGTCTTTAGATTGGTGGTTACCAACGTAGCTTTTCCTTTTGGCTCCATTACCGTCTTATTCCACATTGTTAATCTCTGAGACGTCGGTACTATCTGGTCTGGGCACACATACTTTTCGTTTATGGTATTGACGTCGGCGGCACTGTCCACTTGAAATCTGACTCTTTGGTTGTTGATCATCATGACGGCCGTCATCCTATGCTTTTTGGGGCCATTCATTGCCATTACCCATTCAGTTTGGAGTGTAACTTCTTCTTCTTCTGTGTCTGAGTCTATGTTGCTCTGTGCCTTTGCTTGAGTAATGCTATATATTTTCTTTTTGCAGACTGAGGCAAAATGATTCCTGCCTCCACAAATGTGACATGATTTTCCCCAGGCCGGACATTTTTCCTTTATGTATTCATGGTTGCCCTTGCAAAATTTACAAGTTTTACTTTGTCTTGGCCCTTTGTCACTCTGTTGATATTCCTTTCTGTATTTCAGACCTGACTTAGATGTTGAGATTCTTTCAATCGTTGGTTTGTCCAAAGGTTCATTTCTTCCTTCTCTGATATCCTTCATTTGCCTTTGTGAACTTTCATATATCCTACACACATCTATGCATTTCTGTAGGGTTAGTTTATCATCTTGCAACAGCTTCATCTTTAAGTGTTCACTTCTAACCCCTAAGATAATTCGGTCCCTAATCAGACTCTCTTCTAGTTTATCAAAATTGCAGCTGCTTGCCAGTTTCTTCAGGGCAGTTATGTATGAGTCAATGTTCTCGTCCTCTTCTTGTCTTCTCGTATTGAAGACATATCTCTCATATGTTTCGTTGGTTCTCCCAACATAGAACTCTTCAAAACTCTTTAAAATCTCATTTATTTTTGTCTCCTGCCCTTTTCCAAATGAATCAAACACGTCTGCAGCCTCACTTCCAATTATGGTCATTAGTGTTGCTACACGTATATCTTCTGTCTCTGTTGTGAGTTTCGTGGCCTTTTCATAGTTATCCCAGTCTCTTCTGAATCGTTTCCAATTGGCCGCCATATTGCCTGTTTGCAATAGCGGTTGCGGTACTGGGAAATATCTGTTAGCAGTTGCCATTTTAGCAACTGATTTCTTATATTTTCCTCAAGATATTCTAGGTTATCGTTTACCTTTATTAGATGTGTAAACCGCTGCCACCATGTTACGATGGACACTCAAATATAAATACACTTAACATAAGAACAATCTCAGGTAAACACAAACAAGTTTAATCAGCCATCTTGATTACTAGAGTAGTTTCCCCTGTTCATGGGCACAACTCTTCATACAAATATAACATT
>JASAOG010000266.1:0-62500 GCA_030265305.1 Biomphalaria pfeifferi
GGGGCGATCTGGAGATTCGCATCCGTGTTCTCTAGCTTTGAAAGTACTCACACATTTTCGACTTTCTGTTTCTCTCTTCGGTCGACTCCCTATCACCAGCATCTTATAAGTTGACTACTTTCTGTTATCGACTGATCCATGCTGTTAAAACATGAATCTTAGAAGTGGAGAACTCTAGGGAGCCGCCTATGACGAGTGCCCGCCTGCAGTGCATCTTTACCATAGAAAGACATTTTTTTAAGTGCCTGAAATTTTTAAAGAAAAGGCAATACTTTTTAGCATCTTTTTGTGATACTTTTTCACCATCTTTTGACCGAATCAGAAACCCCCATTAGTAACAACCATGCTGATAATTACTCCCTTACAGCACTGGAGGAAGCGGGCAGTGAGTTGTAAGGTTGCTCTATCCCCGTACAAGGACAGACCTCGTGCCACACATGGACCCCAGTATTCTCGCTCTCTCTCATTTCCTTGTTCCGATCGTCCCGTCATGCAGAGCTCGGCATTCATAAAGAATGCGCTCTATTGTCTCGTCGTCCCTCGACGCAAGTGGCGGCACCGTGTGTCGTAGTTCTCCTTCCACCGTCCAAAGTACGCGCCTATTGGACAGTGTCCGACTCAGACTGGGCTAGGACTGCCTGTTCCGCACGGCGGAGCTCCCACCTCGCGTCCTTTCGGTCTGGTCTACTCAACTGCCTGTGTAGCTCTCGGCCCTTGTCGGAAGTGTCCCAACTCTTTTGACCTCCTCATTGCATCGCTTCAATAGTCACTTCTCTTTTTCCTTCGGTCCGTACTGCTGTAGCAATTTGGCACATCTGAAGCCATGGGCCATGGGCACCTGACATAGCGCCATTGGATGAGCGCCTTAAGGAGGAAGTAGACCAGACGACAGAACGGTATTAGTTAGTTCAAATCAAAAAGACTAAAAGACTTAGAATCTATGTTTTAAACTGAACAAGAAAATACATAATAAAATAAAAACCCAGCTCATAAATCGTATCGCGTTTGTCTCGGCAATAATGAAAAGAAAGCGATCTGTTTTTACAAGAAAGCTTTTTTTCTTCTGCCTTCTCTTTGCTACAGAGTGAGTGGGAGAGCGTTTATGTGTGAAAGAGAGAGAGAGAGAGAAAGGAGGAACTATGGTATGCACGTGTTTGTAGTTGAGCACTGCTGACATCCCCAGGTAAATCTCTCCAGCTAATGCGCTCACTAACATTTTCGCCGTGCTTCCTGAGATTTGCTCTTGCGATAAACCAGAGGCGTCCCAGTGCTTTTGGTGAAGGGGGGGGGGGGGGCGAATAAAAACAAGAAATTCGCTTACCTGAATCGTCTAACTCAGTGAGTTTGGTTTTTTTTCCCCATGTCGCCCCTGACAGGTTATGTGAAGGAAGGCTCCTAAACTCATAGACTATTGAATCCTTAGGTACAGACTATAAGAAGCTAATCATTGACTTGGCCTTACAGTACACAGAATAACATTTGGCCATATGGACTTACGATGGGTGCTTATACCCGGGAGGAAGTTCTCATGCTTTTTAATTATTTTTTTTATCTTATGATTAATGATGTATAACAATTTCTTTGGTCTTGTAGTATTATAAAATATTTTTTATATACATATTTATGTTAAAAATATTAGTTCTAGGAATGGTAAACAGCTAGAAAAAAGAGAAACAAATATATCCTTTTTGTTTTTTCTGTTGTTTTCTTTTTTTTAATTAAAAATAGCGAGAAATGGGAGCTCATTGGAGATTTTTTGTGTGCCTTGAATTTAGGTGCCAATAAAGAAACAGCCGTTTAGCCTAATAAAATTAAAATTCGCGCCACTTTTGTTTAAATCCGCTTATACTCTCAGACGTCCTTAAATGCTTGGTCACCACAAGGTTCAACTGGATCCCGCTCCTTGTCTTTCTTGTTCCCCTTTCTGCGCACCGCACAGTACCGCACCGACACACATTAACAGTTTCTCACACATTTCACGCCGATACACGCACACTTTCCAACATCACACGTGAGTTACGCGACTGGTATAACCACACACATATTCACCATTGGTATGTAAGTCCTGTGTTGCCAGACAAACGATGTTCAGGACATATATACCTAAAATCTGTAAGCGTTTAAGGACTTCATAAGCACATACTTCACTTGAAATAAAAAGACGCATGTCAATCGTTGTAAACGATGACATGTTTTGGAACTTGAAACAACACACTTCTTTTTGATACGGATAATTTTTTTATGTAAACATCTCGGCTGCTGTAGTTCCCCTGCTATAGCTCGGCTGCTGTAGTTCAGTGCTTTATTTCGGCTGCTGTGGTTTGGATGCTGTAGTTGTGCTGCTGTGATAATGTTGAATTGAACCATAATAAACGTGATCCCTTATGTCTAGTTTTGTTTTCTTTTTAATACCCTGGGATCTCAGAATACTTCTACAATTATTTTAATTATTGTTACTGCAGTTTGTTTTTTTAGCTCTCTTGATATGTAACTAGCTATTTTTAGCACTTTATAATGTTAAACTATTTCGACAAAACTTTTGTTTTTAATGTCGACCTTGACCCCTGTTGTCACGTGATACGCTTCAACATCTTTTTTTTTTAACACCTAGTAGATATTGCTTAGCCGTCTCACCTGCTATTTGTCACATGATTTTTGCTCGATCCTTCTGGTGATAGCAGTTATCTTACAACTGAATGCTGAAGCCTACTGGCGCACTGCATGGGTAGATCCGGCACCAAAACATGTCTCCCTTCTTTGTCACCATTAGTTCCCCCAGCTGCTCACCTTAGATGACCTCCCCCCCCCCCCCTCTATAATGACTCATAATTCATTGTTCATTGACCTTCTACTATTGTTGTATAACCTCCTGTGGTTCAGATGGTTGGAAAGGGGGGGGGGGGTTTCAGGCTTATGTGGGATATCTGATTGGGTCGAGTGGCTCTAGGAGGCATATCATGTAACGTCTCGTGTGTCTCGTGTGTCTGCGATGTTTGCGTAGATAATGACTATATTTTTTTTAATAGCAGACTTTAATGTCTCTGCACCGATAACCTCTACTCTCTTCAGGCTTATACCTTCTCTGCCTTCCTTCATCTCCTTCTCTCCCTATTTCTTTGTCCCATCTATATTCTATCTCCTCTCTGCCTCTGCCTCTCTCTTTCACTCTCTCTTTCTCTCTTTGTATATTCCTTCTCTTTCTCTAACTGTCTCTCTCAATTTCTTCTGCTTTCTCTATATTTCTCTCTCTCTCTTTCTCTCTCTCTCTCTTTCTCTCTCTCTCTCTATGTCTCTGACTCCCTTTCTCTGTCTTAGCATGTCTTTTTTATCTTTTCTTGTATTAAAACGGATATATTGTTAGCTTGCCTGCTTATCTTATTTTAAAATTTCCTTCTTATAATTAACAGGCGTTTTCATTTCACGTGTCACGTGACATTTTTGATAAGTCGATATTTTTATATACACATAACCAACATTACCCACCGGCTTCGCCTGTTGATTTGTTTATTTTCTTAATGCGTCCTACAACCCTACAAATGATAACATAATACTTCGGCGGCCCCTATCCACAATTATTTTTTTTATTTTCAATAAAATTGTATATAAATATTTATTTTTATATATATACACTCTTGTAATATAGTTATGATATAGAATTACACTTTCAATGTATATATTAATCCTAATCTATTATATACTCAAAAACTTTGAAACTATAGTTAAGTTCCCTTTCAGAGCTTGTGGTCTATAGGCAGATGATGCAAAGGTAATTCATATCTATTGCCTACGGTTAACAAGGGTGTCATGTGGCCAACACAACGACAAAACCGCCTTTACTTTCCCCAGGTACCCATTAGAGCTGGAAGGACTCAGAGGCGCCCAATAGGTCACTATAACTTAGCATCAATAACAATAATCATTTCAGGGGCACAAAAATAAGAACTATTATTCGTGGCTGTTTTGTGTGCTATCCAGATGGACTGTACACCACAAATTCTTGTACAAATAAGACCGCCTTTAAAGTTAAAAGAAAAGCGTCTAATTATATTCAATACTTTTTGACGAGACGCAGAGTCTCGAAGTGACTGGTGCACATATCCGAACAAAAGATCCCTGGATTAACTGAAGAGTTCTTCGCAAAGGAGTTCTGACTCAACGCCATATCTGATCCCGGCGCCCCCCGCACGCAACACCACACCAGCGTTCAAAAATAAATCACCTCATTACTAGCGCCATTGCTGTCCGACACGGCGCCCCCCGCTCCCAAGCAGGTATCAAGTTGCTAGCTACTGGATATCTTCACGGCAAACTATATTCCATTTGTTTGTTGCAGAATCATGAACATTTCAAATGTAATTGAATTTTCTTTTCTTCCCACACTAGAAGCTCAAGATACAATCAACGGTGGTTTTTTTTAAGCGCAGTGGTTCTAAAATGTTTTGATAAAGCCACCCTTGTGTTATTGTTATTGGGACTTTTTTTTTTTTGTTTATTTCCATAAGTTGTAACAGAGGCGGTCTTTTAGGGGTTACGAAAAGGGGGCAACGGCCCATGTCTCCGCTCCGGAAGGGGGCCCCCAGTTATGAAAAATTGTTTGTCATCATCAGCCTATCATACAAATATGTATCTGCCTCGACTTTCAATTTACAGCACCCGTAAGTCTAATCCATAGACTGAGCTTTGTGTGGTCGATTTATTCGTCAGAATTACCACTAACAACGATGTTTTATCAATGCTGTTTATGCCGTTGCAGCATCTTTACCAATTACCATGAAAGGTCTTAGATGGATATTTCGATAATGAAACGTATATAGACTTTAAGTCAGGGGTTCAAGTCCTCCTCGGGGCTTGAATAAGTTTCGCCATATTGTTTTTTAATCTTCTGTTCTCACTAACCTTGGAACCGTAAAGTCGCTATTATTATATGTTACATGTTATATGTTATATTTTATGTTACATGTTATATGTTACATGTTACATGTTATATGTTACAAGTTATACTTTACATGTTATATGTTATACGTTACATGTTATGTAACATCGTTTATGTTTTATGTTACATGTTATGTTACATGTTACTTGTTACATGCTATATGTTATATGTTATATGTTACATGTTATATATTACATGTTACATGTTTTGTCATGATATTTCGGGTACGGTGTTAGGCCCCACAAAAGACACACGTCCATTCAACGTGCTGTTAACGCCGCCTCTGGGTGTTTTCCTTCTTTCGGGTTGTTCAGTTGATGGAGAACCATTGTCCCGTATCTGATCCCATGGGGTTGGTTTGACTAATGAGCTCTGAAATACCGAATGTAACAGGATATTATATATCATTAGTCTTTGTACTTCAGAAATCAAACTGACAGGAAAGGAAGCTGGAGGTCATAGTTCATTGAGAAACAAACAGAGCAGACACAATCTACAAATACAAGGGTGGACATAAAAATGGAAGTGGTTTGACAGTTGGAAGGAATGGAATGAATTCATCTGCAGGTGGCGTGTGATCGAGATGAGAGATTCGGGCGCGAAGACGCCACGAAGGTCCCACAATGCTTTTTAATGGTTCAAGTGAGTTGATCGGAAATAGTTACATGCAGTATCAGCTTCAAATAACTATCTACAGTACCTGAGATTGAATACCTCTATTGATCAGCCTCGTGTGCCGAGTGTCCTGCTAAAAGCTACTTTGGGATTTCCAACTAGATCTTGAGCATTCCAAAAGAAAAAATGCTATTAAACACCTCATACTAAACCACGCAAATGAAATCAACTAATACACAGTTAAACCTAAATTTAAGCGTCTTGGTTGCAATCGAAACTGAGACAGATTAATCACACATAATGCACATAAATTTTAAGAAAGGGATTCAATTAAAAAAAACTATTAGGCTTCAAGCCTATATACAACGAAGCTGTTGAGCTTTTTTCAGTACACATTAATTAGTTTGTGTTGATTGAATTATTCAGTTTGATAATATTTGAATATGTTAATTTATCATTCTCAGTTCTGATCAATATGTTCTGTGGACATTTTATGATCTTAATGATTGTACGGACAACTCTTTCTCTATTAAATCACTTGCTTTTCTGCCCTTGCAGCCCCTGTCTATTTTAAGAAAATAATTTAATTATGTGGTCGTTGATAGATTAAAACATCATTTTCATGCGTTCTTCGGTTGACCAGATTTTCAACAACATTCTCACAATATTTAAAATTTTCTATTTCACAATTTATTAATATTGCATTAAGTAACACAATATGCTAATTATATTTACCTCAGTGTTGACCACTAAATTCCTCATGAGCTCACTGCAATACTGTTTAGCTTCAATCTTGGTTTGACGATTAAGTTAACATCAGGAAACCGGTGTCGTTCTATTAACTTATGGGGAGGTTACTCTGATTATGATGTAGAAAAATAAAGGACAGATTAATAAAGTTCCTTTCAGCCTGTATACAATGGCTCATAACACACGACTTCTCCACAGCGTGATGATGGCTGTGTTTTAAGTCTACATTGTTGGACATAGAAATATTTACAATAGAATTTCATGCTGATCTGTCAGCTGGTAAACGCACTAACATTAGCATTTAGCAATATATTTATCGGAATTTTTGGGTTTCCATAGAAACTAAAGAGAGTTCCTTTCAAAAGAATTCCTATTTCAAGTACTTCCTTGGTTGGCATGTATGACACATGTGAACGTACATGTTTCTACAACAGGGAACAAAAGACAACCTAATGATCATGAAATTAGAACAATATCTGTACAGTGTTAACCTTAATTGTTGTGAAAACATGGAACTTACGGTTTTGTATTATGTGTTTTTGGCAATGTAATCTTCTACTGAATAAACAAAATTGCCTTGTTACTAATCAAATCTGTCATGCGTACATCAAATAACAAAGTGTGTCAACAAATAAGGTAAATGACTTTATATTTTATGTAGATGGTAAACTCTTATCTTTCAGTCAAAATGTTCGCTCTGGAACTATGTCCATTCCTTCCCGCCATCTTCATTCTTCGATTATCTCCTCACGTCTGCTTCCGGTCATGGCTAATACACAATCTTCACAACACTGACAGCTTTTAAGGCTGCCATATTTTTCTTTGCTGATCTCATCCTTAAAATTTCATCGTTTTTAAGAACATATGTGTGTTGTGTGTGAGTTTAAATAGGTGGCTATGTTGAGAAATACTTTCTGCTCTTTTTGATTATTATATCAGCCAAGGGGGTAGCTGAGGTTCTGTGGCTTCCGAACCCGGGGTCTTGGGTACGATTCCTAATGAAGACTGGGAATTTTAATTTCGGGATTTTTTGGGCCTCTGAGTCCTGCAAGCTCTGAGGGGTACTTGACACTAGTTGGAAAAAAGTTAAGGCGGTTGGTCGTTGTGATGGCTACATGACACCTTCATTAACCGTGGGTCACTGCAACAGATGACCTTTACATTATATGCCCTATTGATTTTCTTTTTAAGGGCGTAGCTGCTGTAAAAAGGGTACAAACCTTCTCCCCCATAAATTGAAAATCTAATAAATTTCAGGAGTGGAATGAGGCCCACCTTATAAAAAGGGATGACATGAAAGTGGCGCCTCTGAATAGTTATATTTCATTTACTTGTTGGCATAGATACAGAGTATAATGTAAGCATCAGTTTCACCCCTCTCTCCCCCCCAAAAAAAAAGCCAGGGCTTAGTGCGATGTCGAGCCGATCTTGTTGTATTGCATTGCGCCGTGCACCTGTCTTAAGACAAAATGAACCCTCAGACCAGGTGTCTGGTAGAATAAACTGTTGTTTCACTACAGGTAGACGCGGGAACCCATTGGTTTAGAGTGATACTTTTTTTCAGTCATTGACGGAGGACTGTAACGACTTTTTGAAATGTTTCGTTTATCGCGCCGGAGTAACTTTTTAAAAACATTTTTTTTCCTCTCGTATAGGAAATTTCGCTTAAATATTGAGAATTTGTTTTTACTCAAAATATAGTTGTAGAATGTCAAATATTTATAGGCGTAGATATGGGAGACGTCATACAGTAGCCCCCCCCCCCCCCCAGCTCCTTCCCCCCCCCCCCCCATTTTCTTATGCGTCTGTTAATCTGTGTAATCTAGCTCCAACGATATCAACATACTCTCATCTTTTTTTTTAAACCGGAAATAACAGGAAAAATAAAAAGATCTACCGTGAAAAAAAACAAACCAAAAATAAATAATTATATTAAGCTACAAAGCTGTTTTTGCAAAAAATTATATGGCTTATTCAAATACTTGGCTTATCAATACTTCCGGTCTTTTTGTACACCGGAAACACCAAAAAAAAAGTTAGCTGTATTTGGATCAGCCTTTGCGTATGATAATCGACAAGTAGAAGAATTTTTGTCTGAGTCATTTTGTTTCGTTGACGGAAGACTCCATAACTGGTTATGTCATTTTTAAATATATCTGTGAAAGCTGAGACGCGGGTACTATCGAGACTAATCGTCATGGTAGGTCCCAACACTGACCTGCCACGTCACAGCCTGTGGGCAGCGGAGATCAATAACTCGTTACCACGTTGTACAGACCTGTGACGTGGCAGCGAGCTATTGGTCAACCTTTTTGGTGAGCTGAAAGGTGGCTGACGTAACAGAGGTACTTAGGCGCCCACTTACTTTAACTGACATAGAAGAACGCACCTTGTTGCAGGCGGCTTCTGAACGAGACGGCTTGAGATCACTTTCAAATGCAGTGGGATTCACATTGAGACCAAAAGAAAATCCAATGCCGATGACAGTATTAGACGGCGAAAGTGAATATCTTAAACGACCGTCTGCGGAAAATGGTTATGTCTGCGCTAGATATGGCAAAATATGTAGGTGGCAGCACTGCGTTGCTATGGGAAATACTTCAATCCTCATAAATCTTCGAACCCGAAGACAAGCCCTATTATTATTCTTTTCATTTCCTCGCATAAAACAAAATTGTTAGCCACGCGAGAGATCTATCTGAAAAGAACAGGTCGACCTAAGGCTCAGTGGTAACAAACATTCGCCGCTTTCGACCTGGACCTTCTCTTGTTTGCTCTTCGGCGTGGCGTCCGCTGGCCTGGTGCCGGTACTTCATCAGCGCAATTTGCATTGTCTAATTGATCGGCCGCTGGCCAGACAAAAAGCGGAAGTAGAAGGGACTCAGTAGGGAGTCATAAAAAGACATCTAGCTTAATTATATCTCATTCTTCATTTACACCCCCTTAACCCCTTTCCGAAGTGAATACTAACCGCAGAGCAATCTGGGCTTTATTGCAATAGGGAGTTTTGAAGTACTAACTCCCCTAGCTCAAGTTAACCTACCAGAAAGGTCACTATCGCATTTTATAATTGGCTAACAGAATGACACGAAGGCAGAGTTGAAATTAAAAAAAAAAGTTATTTGATTAGCAGACTTGGGATGTTAAAACAAAAAAATGCATGGGGGGGGGGGGGAATGGCGTCATTTAATAGTTAAACTCCCATGTATAGATTTTGGCGTGTGGTGTTTGCAGGTACAACAAATGCATGCCTGGATAGAAAGAGAAAGATCAAGATAGAGAGAGAAAGAGTGAGTGTGTGAAAGAGAGAGAGTGTGAGTGAGAGAGAGAGAGATAGAGAGAGACAGAGAATAGAAAGAGTGGGCGAGGAAGACAGCGCGACAACGTAGCGTACCAGGGCGGAATGAAAAAAAATGGCGGACGCGCCGTCAGTTTCAATGTTTACCATTGTCAAACAGAAGAACATACTTCAACATAAATGGAAGGGAGGAAGAGGGGGGAGGCGGTGGCGCCCGATGTTTCCCCATTGAAAGAATAATGTTGTTTGATTTAGCATCAATTTGCTAAGAGCAGAGGGGTTGGCCAAGAGGGTAGAGACTTCTGTCGCCGCGGTACCGAGTTCATTCACCCTTGACAATAGGTGAGAAAGTGTGCGTGGGAGTTTGGGGTGCTGGAGCTGACTGGGGGGGGAGGTTGTCGGGGCATAGTGATGGGTAAACAATTACATTAACTTCCTGTTAGCTACAGGAATGACCCAATAGGTTCTCCAATAGACTGTCCATCCTTTATTATATGAAGTTGAAACGATTCTATTTAATTATTTCAATGTTAAAGAGGCATTGAGCCATTGTCCTGTTCCTTAACCGTGTCACGTGCTTTTTGTTGATAATTAGATTTTAGTTTATGCGCCACACTAGTGGGGGCCAAATACTTCAGAATATGAAAACAAAAGACTCTCCGCCGACATTCTGTGACACTACTCTTATTATTTTACACTGCTTATTTGCTCCACTGCTTATCAAGGGTGCCAGGTTAGAATCCTAGTGAAGATTGGGATTTTTAATTTCGGGATCTTTAGTTGCCTCTGGGTCCATCAGTAATGGGTACCTGACATCAGTTGGGGAAAAAAATAAAGGCGGTTGGTCGTTGTGCTGGTCACATGACACCCTCGTTAACCACAGTCCACAGAATCAGATGACCTTTACATTCTCTGCCCTATGGATCACAAGGTTTGAAAGGGAGACTTTACTTTTTATCTGGCTCCACTGCTTATTTGTTCCACTGCTTATTTGCTCCACTGCTTCACAAGAGGACACGGAATAATGTAATCTATTTTTAGTTTGCATGATTCTACGAAACGATTGTAGACTGCCTTTCAAAACTGTTTGCAAGAAGCAGTCCATAAATTACAATTCGATATATCTCTAATGTGCTCAACAAAGCTATCACACAAGCACTCGAGTTCAAATCTCAAGCAATGAGTCAGGCTTTACTATCCATCCATTATGGGACATATTTTGAAGATTCCTTAAGTGACCAGGGTGTCATATGGTCATCACACCAACGACCACCCGCCTTTAATTTCTTCACCTAATTTATGGTACTTCAACGGTTGAATAAAAAAAAATTAGGTCACCAAGCCATCAAAGTGAAACGGTAGTTTGAAAACTCCACCGTTTACACATAATTGTTTCAAGAAAAAAAAAACATCCATCTTTTGTTCTTGTTGCCAACCTCCCCCCCTCTCCCCATTCCCCCCTCCCCCCTCCCCCCCCCCCGCCCTTTCTGTAACGTCATGACCTTATTTCCTGAGATTCCTATACACGTCCATTAAATTTGCATATTTCTAAAAAAAAAATATTCAGTCACTACATTTCATAAATATCAGAATTAATTATGAGGTCGCCTAGCAGGTTCTAACAGCCATTTATGCAAATACTATCATTAATATACAGTGTGCCACTGTGCCTTAATAGCACCCGTCTTCCCTAGAGACAGAGTGACCGACCCGTTTCGAAATTCTCGCCATACAATAATGTAGGTTTTTTTTTTCTATGGAAGGCCAAAAAGGTCAGAAAACCACTATTGCAAAGAGTTATTACTCTCGATCCCAATCCTTAATAATTTTTTTTGTGCCTTCGGTGCAAAGACTCTGGCTTCGATGATATTTTTTTTTATTGTTTCGTTTTCTGTTAAACGTGAACGGGGGAGGGTAATATGCCAAGTACGTCATTCGACGTGAGGGTATCATTACGATGGGCTAGGCGGGAACCATTAACCCGCCCTCTGCCGGACAATTATGGCATCTCATGGCAGCTATAATGACCCCATACAGGTCCAGGGGACAATCAAGAGATTTTTTTTTTATTTCGCCCTCTCTCGCTTTCAGAAATGTAATCCACTAGGAGTGGAAGGGGTGATATGAGGGATGGTCTACGGGAGACTATATAACATGTGTGGAAACATTTTAATTAAAATAAAGTGTTTGAAAATCTGTTTAACACGTAGACGTCGAGTTTGCTCGTCTGGAATGTAACTTTTGTGAGTCACGTAGCAGTGGCTTAGCCCAATGCAGACTGTTTCTCTGTGTCACTGCTCCTCTACTCCATCGCTCTTCTGTTCTAACTCTACTCTACTTTCCACAATTTATTTGTTCCACCGATCCTCTGTTCCTCTTCTCCACTGTTCCTCTTCTCCACTGTTCCTCTTCTGCACTGTTCCTCTGTTTCACTACTCCTCTGTTTCTCTTCTACACTGTTCCTCTGTTTCACTACTCATCTGTTTCTCTTCTTCACTGTTCCTCTGTTTCACTACTCCTCTGTTTCTCTTCTTCACTGTTCGGTTTTAATGCTCCTTTGCTCCTCTGTTTCACTGTTCCTCTGTTTCACCACTACCCCCCCCCCCCTCCATCATTCCACTACTCTGAATGACTAGATTAAAGTCAAACCTGAATGCTCGATTGACGATAACATTTAATAAATGTCTCTAAAGATTTAAAGACGAGCTTGGGATATTTATACAAGTAAACGATTAGTGACAGACGGACTGATGCTCGATTAAACGCACGCATAAACAAAATTGTTATCTAGAAAGTCACACATGCTCACGTATAAACAAGCCGTCACTATTCCAGAACATATCCCACAATTCCACTCGTTACATCTACATCCCTGCACTTTGTGCTCCGCCATCTTTATCGTCTGGATCTAACTCGTGTGCTCTGACGTCACCACACATCCTCTCACCCTCTGCCCTGACCTTGCTCACACACTGAGAAGTGAACCTGGGTTTTTTAAGAACAAGAAACACCTCCAAAAAAGAAAGTCAATATAACTCCAAGCTGAGTTTAAACTCCAACTTGCTATTTATTGTTATCTTGAACAGGCCTATGTTGTGCTCGCGCTTAACAGCCGAACTGGCTAGCAATTTAACTCCGAGAGTGAGTATTCTGGCCATAAAAGCCACCACTTAAGTTCGTCTGGGCCATAAATGTCCGCGGGTTAACTGCGCGCTTTTAACGGTGTACCCAAATACTTGCAGACTTCTTTGGAAAATAATATGCTAACACACACTCTCCCTCTTTCACGATCACACACACTCTCCCTCTTTCACGCTCACACACACACACACGTTATACCACACCCCTGTGCCGGATCAACAGCGAATGACGCCTTGAGCGCGTACGAATTATGAAGTCTTCCTTTTCCTCAAGGCCAGAAGAAGGTAAATATGCCAATTTTTGAAACCTTTAGGTGCGCTGCTCTACAGAGTCTAGAAATAACTCGCCAAAAATACTTTAAGAATAACAAATCATCTAAGGGAAAGCACCACGACATGCTTTCCATATCTCTTAGTACTGCGATGTTTATCTTCTTTTTCATATAGACGAATTTAACTAATTAATTAGATTTTTAAAATGAATTCATGTATTGTCAACGACTCAGGATAATTGTGCAGAATTTAAAAAATTGATCCGAGAAGAAAAACTGGGAGAGAAAGCGTGTAAAATAATTCTCCCAAACAGAAAGACGAACGTAGTTAATATACGCTTTGTAAAAATATCACTGTTTAAACGTCATAATCTTACTATCATTATTTACTTAGCCATTCACACAAGAAAAACTGGTCGCCCCCACCTCCGTTACATAGATGTAACAAAACGTGACCTCAAATCAATGAACATCAATACTGACAACTGGGAAGACATAGCTCTAGACCGCAACAGATGGAGAGAGACAGTGACCAAGAAAGCTATGGACAGTGAAAGTACATGGGTCTCAGCTCAGGAAGAAAAACGTACAATCCGAAAAACGGCCAGCTCCTCTATCACCGAAGCAAAAGCCACCTTAACCTGCGCTATCTGTGGACGGGAGTGTCTCTCCAAAATAGGGCTGCACATCCACAAGAGGAAGTGTGCTCTGAGATGAACCATATCGTTCTACGACTGAAGGAAGCAAAATGAATTCACACCCAACATGAAATACCATATGGATACCATTGAATTAAAGAACTGCATGGATTTATAGCAAGGCCTAAACCAGACAACTAGGGCCAAAATTTAACCCTACAAAACCCGATCTGTATTGCCAAACTTTAACCCTACAAGACCCAACTTCACCGAGACCAAGAAAAGGAGAACACAAATCATGTAAATTTGACCCAACTCGTTGCGTGAGCACCTCCAAGGTCCAGCCTATTAAGAGTCCTCGCATGATGAGTACATGTCAAATCAAGACGAAAAGACAGTGTGAGTTGAAAAGACCTAGAACATTTTTTTAAAGCACTGATCGTCTGGAGAGTCGGAAAATGGCGCGTAAACATTTGAATTTGATCAAGATGGCAGCCATTCGGCAAGTCCTCGTATGCGGATGGTGACATTTAGAGTTTGTATTTATATAGAATTTATTTTCTAGAATAAATAATTTATAATTAATATTGATAAGCTGGTAATGGATGGGTAGCTCCAGAATTATAGTTCAAAAAAACAAACCTCTTGACGTATTTATATAGTTCTCAAACACATTTAAATAAATGCGTGAAATCCTATTGTATCAACAAAATAAACTCATTTTTATTTACACATATTTACAGGCTTTCTGCTCTAGTAAAGCAATATACAAAATCAAACAGGCACACAATAACACTGATTTTGCTAGTTATTCAGTTATTCTTAGAGAGCATTTAAGAAGTAAAAGGAACATGTGTACAAAATTTCATGCGAATCCGTTCGGCGGTTCTCTTGATAGATAAATCCATCTATGAATTATTCATAGGTATTTTGCAAACATCAATAGATTAAAGGATCTTATCTGAATCGTGAAATCATAAGAATTGAACGATCGCCTGCAGCTCCGGAATTTAATATTCCACCATTCATAGAAAACTTGACCATTGTATGCTCTAAATATAATGACCGCTTCAGCCAAGTCAGTATTTGAAATCGATACTATACCTTTGGGCTGGCTAAGATGAGCTCTGTCGCTGAGCTGATAAGTTGTTTTTTTCTCGCATAGCTTTCTTAGCGTGAGAATAGCTTTTCCAATCTAAGCCACCTTTTAAATCATACGGATGAGCGAGTGGAGTCGTGTTTTATGACGCTGCTTCTGGTGACTCATGGAGTCAGGCCTTCTAAGATCATTAAACATTATGACAGAGCGCCATCCTACAGCTCTACTATACACAGCATCCTAATAGCTTCATGTTTTATGCTTTTGCCTTTATTTATATTAATGATCGCGTCAAGGTAGTGTAATATCACTGGGCTGTACTTTGCGCAATCCATTTTCCTACTCCAGAGCTCATACTGGAAAAAATGAAAGTAAAATATAGACGTACTAACCATACAAATATTAAGAAATACATATAAAAGAAATGCTTGTAATCAGGTCTAAGTGAGGCTTATTGCCTGGAGTTCTGTAATCAATTTCAGAGTTTGGCAACATGTGTTCCTGCTAATTTCACAAGATGTCATGTCAAATGACACATGGCATTAACGAGAGTGCCGAACAAGTCGTACAATCTTGTTCCTGGCCGTAAAGTCGGGAGATAATCCGCTGTTTACTCCTGGAGATTACGTGTGAAGTCGAGTGAGTGAACTCCCCCTGAATTAGACGCTGTCAATGACTAGACTGCTAAGGGGAAAGATCTAGGTATGTGTGTGTTCGTGTGTAGGTAACTTGGAAAAATTTTCAGGAAACGTATATGAAATACCTTTATTACAGTGGGCATCATTTTAACTTTTTTTTTTTTGAAAATCGTGGCGTGGTCGTGGCTCGCCTCATTTCCGGGCTCGTTAAGACTCTTGACCGACCAGATAATGAGAAAAAAGGTCGATTTTTTTCAAGGAGTACGGGTTGATTACATTTTAAATGGTATAATGACAACCCAACCAGCCCCCTTCAACCATATCAGCCCTCATCGAGCTACTCATCTCTCACCTTCCTTCCGCTCTGATCCTCGTTATTGTATTGACCCCTCTTTCCCCCCCCCCCCCCCTCTTTTCTATATGGAGTTTAATTCTCTTTGGCTTTTGCGCGTATTCGTAAGTTTGACTATTCTGTGGTTATAACTTTCAGCATGAAGTCGAATGTAGTGGGCGTGTCAACGTGTGTCGCTGTGTCTAGACACATGTGTCTCAGTGTATCGATGTACCTGTCTCAGTGTATCGATGTACCTGTCTCAGTGTATCGATGTACGTGTCTCAGTGTCTCGACGTTTGTGTCTTATTGGTAAGATGTAGGTGTCTTATTGTGAAAATGTAGGTGTCCTATTGGGAAGATGTTGATGTCTTATTGGGAAGATGTAGGTGTCCTATTGGGAAGATGTAGGTGTCCTATTGGGAAGATATAGGTGTCCTATTGGGAAGATGTAGGTGTCCTATTGGGAAGATGTAGGTGTCCTATTGGGAAGATGTAGGTGTCTTATTGGGAAGATGTATTTGTCTTATTGGGAAGATGTAGGTGTCCTATTGGGAAGATGTATATGTCCTAATGTGTCGAAGCATCTTTCGGAATTTTTCGAAATATGTGTCGAGGTATGTGTTCCGATGTTGCCATGAATGTCGACGAATGTACATTAACAAGTCGATGTATGAGTCCCAGTGTGTCGATGTAGGCGTCCCAGTGTGCTGATGTATGCGTCCCAGTGTGTTGATATATGCGTCCAAGTGTGTTGATGTATGCGTCCCATTGTGATGATGTATGCGTCCCAGTGTGTTGGTGTATTCGTCCCAGTGTGTCAATGTATGCGTCCCAGAGTGTTTATGTGTGTCCCAGTGTGTCGATGTATGCGTCCGAGAGTGTTGATGTTTGTGTCCCAGTGTGTTGATGTATGTGTCCCAGTGTGTCAATGAATGCGTCTCAGTGTGACAATGAATGCGTTCCAGTATGTCGATGTGTGTGTCCTGGTGTGTTGATGTATGCGTCCCAGTGTGTTGATATATGTGTTTCACCGTGTCAACGTATGTGTCCCCTATGTGTCACTTCCATTTCATCCACCCTGGCGTGCCAGCAGCACCTGTGTCTGTGTGAGTGTCTCTCAGTACTCACGAGGCGCTGGTTAATGCTGAAGCCGGCAATCAATATTCTCTCCGGCTCCCTATGGCAAAAACGGATCTCCTGGAGATGATGGCGTGGATAGGGTTAGGCGTTGGAAGGGGGGTGGGAAGGGGGTGGAGGGGCGCTGGGCGCACTAGTTATAATCATTCTAATTACATCGTCTTGACTACTTCACCCACATTTTCATCTTTCTCATCTTTCATCTTCCCTACAGTCTCATCTCATTATATCTGCGCACTTCATGCTATAAGCTGAAGTCAACGAGGAAACTGAGTAGATTAACTCATTGCTACCTAGGATACTGTTTGTAATTCCATCGTTTATTTTTTGTGTACGTTCGAGTCGTATGTATCTTAAGCATGAATGGGTTAATTTGGATAGTACATATTTGCATCAGGATTCAATTTAGACTAACTTTAGAGTGATCAGTCGAGACAAATAAAGGGGGAGGATATCTGACAAGTGAGTAGTTGAACACATTATAAAAGGTGTCAAGTAGTGGGGCCATGACATCCTGGAAATGGAAACGGGGGTTTTGGAGAAATGGGGTGAACCAGCGCTAGAAATGAAAGCGGCTATTAAATGTGACACTGACAAGCGTCATCGACAATTGACACTGGCACTGACCACGCTGTTGGCATTAACATTCGAAGTGACATTTGCATCGACCTTACAATTGCCTTTCGATAAAAAAAAATCGCCACCGACATTGCCAGTGTCTTTCGTACTTGCGAGAAAAAGAAGAGCGAATGTTTTTGGTTGTGTGAGTAGATGAAACCGCGAGCTGGTCTGGCGTAATGGAAGTGAATAAAAAGGATCTGGTGAAAAAGTTGAACGAAGGACTAGCAAGAGACGTGAAACTGAAGGGACGTGTTTTTGTACAGAGTCAGATTTTGTTTAAATTATCGTTCCAATTGTTTCTACTTACACCTATTTCAAGTTGAATGTGTTTATTGTAAGTAGTTGTTTCAAAGTAAAGCCAACAATGCAATTGCATACTGTAGGCGGTAAGAAAACCTAGACTGCCAGCAGACAACGGCTTTGTTTGCATGAGATGCGGAAAATATTCAGGTCGCAAATGGGTTTGCATAGTCATGTGAAACACTGCACTCATCCCTAATTTTCGAAATCGAAGACATTGTCAGCATTCATTATTTAATCAAGAAGTTTAAGTTTTATTTAAAGTCATAATAGGCCTTTCTTTCTTAAATATGTGTCTTGTGACCCTGGTCAAACTACATTTAGTATATAATATTTAGATCCTTATAACCACCCGCATTCCTAATCCCTACATTTAAAATACAAATGTATTTGAAAGTAGTGTATTGATATTTCAGTTTTCATTTATTTGGTTGTAGATTAGATACTAATTCGTTTAATTGAATACTATTGTGAAACATTAGGTAGAGTCTAGTATCAGCTCTTTCGGTTCGATACAACTAGAATTCACCCAAAGGAAACAAAAAATCAATGGACACTCCTTTGTCACATGACGTTAGTGAGTTTGTCTTGACCCTTGACCCGCTCGCGCCTCTGAACTACTCCAGCCTCGTTTCATTCAAACCATTTCCAGAGAACGCTCACTGTGTGTTCAAGTGTCGGTCCGCGGGCTCCATTAGGTCTGGTTACTCTTTCTACTTTTTACGTTGAGAAATGCGAACTGTATACGAAAATAATTGCAAAGTTCGTTGTATTAAAATAGGAACTAGCTTTGTATATATTACTGATGCTTATTAATCAAATAACTACCTGGTATTGTGATGTGCGCTTTGAACTGTCATCACGGTGGTCCCAAGTTTGAAGCCTGCCTGCAGTGGCGTAGCCAGGAATTAGCCATCGTTTATTACCTGCATTTTGCGTAATATTTAATGTAGAAAACAATTTCGAACACCAATTTGCCCCCCTCCCCCGTGGGGGCCCGAGGGATTTCAAAATTCTTCCCCCCCCCCTCCCCCACCCCAGCTACGCCACTGCCTGCTTGTTACCATCCCCTGCTGTCCTGCAGGAGGTTTTGGCTAGGATGTAATAATGGTCATTTCTGAAGGAGCAACCAGCCTAAACCTAGTCAAATTTCCTTCACACTTATTGCAACTAAGTATCATTAGTGCGCTTAATATAAAGGTACCCATCAACAACCTGGAATCATGATACTAAGGATTCAAAAGGTTTACAGGTTTTAAAAATAAAAATCACATTCTTTATGTGGTAAAACAGGAAAGGGCGTAGATAAATCAAGTATGCACTTGTGTGCATGTGCAAAGACCTAATTCCCCAACTGCTTGTTTTTCTATTGGCTCTTTAGTGTTTAGAGATAGGCGACTTATAAAGGGGAACTAATTCAGCTTATACCACCACTTCAGTCAAGTTCAGATTCTTTCCCTTGTTCGAGATACCAAAACAAAATTATTAATTATCAGTAGGTAATTAACTAATTGGTAATTTATTTTTTTATTTATACAATACACTTTCACGCTAAAAATCAAGCTTTTGGTTTTTATGGTTATAATACCGTAGTCTACTGTAGTGGAGTAATGAATTTGCAATGCACTTTCTATATTTAGTTATTTAACGTAGTAAAACAGGTTGAGCTATACAATATCAGCACATTCGATTCTTGCGACAATCACAGCCTAAAAAAAAAAACAACCACTTACTGGAGACAAAGTCACGTGGAGATAATTGAGCAAGGCCGGCTTAACGAAAGGTGAAATAGGGCTCGCTTAGAGGAATCACGATTTACTCTTGTCTCCTGGTAAAAAATATTTTTTTTTATTCTTGATATATTGAACATAATGAAGGTGCACTAGTCAACTGATTCGACGGCCTTGCTGAACCTTGATACGTATGATGTGCTAATTACTTATTTCTCACGCTAAACGGGCCCACGGGGGCGGGAGACCTTCGAATGAACTCCGATCTCTTTGTAGTCCCCCGACTGTCGGATAACGCTAGATTTATTGCTGCTTATCGTAGACATCAGTGCCAGGCTTCAACTTTCCTGTTGCCTCTGGGGGCCACGAAAGGTGGTTCGATAAACAAAATCCGATGAGAATAATTAGTCGATGAGTGACTTAGTGTGTATTCACCTACAGCGTGTTTGACTGACTAGTGCAGTAATATGAGGACTTGACTGAGGATAGCAAAGCTACCCACATAAGAAATAGAGAGAACGTAAAGGAGAGAAAGAGTGGACAAGAGAGAGAGTGGACAAGTGAGAGAGTGGGCGAGAGAGAGAGAGAGAGTGGGCGAGAGAGAAAGAGTGGGCGAGAGAGAAAGAGTGGACGAGAGAGAGAGAGTGGACGAGAGAGAAAGAGTGGACGAGAGAGAGTGGACGAGAGAGAGTGGACAAGAGAGAGAGTGGCCAAAGAGAGAGAGTGGACAAGAGAGAGTGGACAAGAGAGAGAGTGGACAAGAGAGAGTGAGAGGGTGGAAAAGAGCGTCGAGATTCGAACTATATATATATTGTTATGACCCTATTGGCGGCGCAAAAGGGTTAACTATAGGCTCAGTTGACACACACGAGAATCACTCAGGTCAGCGGGGGCCATGGACAAGGGACAGTACTACGATTACATGATTACACGCAAATATGACCAATGTTATGGTCATGTGATCGAAAGCCTGGGTGTACGAGTGACACAGTGTGTAAAAAAGCGTAGTACAAGTCGAGAAACAGAGACAGTAGAGTTTAAGTTGTTGATGTACAGAGTGACATTTTAGTTGTTGATGTGTTTGACGCCAATTGTCTAGTATTGGCTGTTATCTACTTATTCACTCATTATTAAAGTACCAGATTATTTGGAGCCTTGTTGTCAAGTTCTTGATGTGTTGATGTATGGTGTTGTGTTTAGCAGGGTTAAGAGAGAAGGCCAGAAAAGGAGAGAGAATCGTAACACTGGTGTCAGAAGTGGGATCCTTTCTGGCTGAAATGTCTTCGAAGAAACTACTTAACCAGTTGTTGGTCAAAGAATTAAGGCAGGAACTTCGCGAGAGAGGTCTGCAGCTCAACGGTAACAAAGAAACACTAACAGAACGCCTAAGACAGGCCCTTATTGAGGAAGATCAAGATCCAGATGAATACATATTTGAATTAAACCCAGATATGACAGAGATCCTGAGTAACATGCAGGGCCAGATGGACTTAATGAAGGAGAGCCTCAAGAAAATAAACGCCATGAACGAAAAAGTAAATGAAAAGATGAGCTCTATGAACGAGAAGATTGACCAGAGAGTCAACACTGTGGAAAAAGAAATGGAAGAGATAAGGACTCATGTCCAAGAACAACTGAGCAAGGAACGGGGTACTAGAACAAAAACATTAGTGCCCGAAATCTCTGTGAAGATAAAGCCGCCTGTGTTTGATGGATCCATCTCATGGACTGTTTACAAAAGACAGTTTGAGGCAGCGGCCAAGGTTAATAACTGGAACACTGAAGAAGAGAAAGCGACTGCTCTGGTGTTGGCTTTAAGAGGGAAGGCAGCAGAACTGCTCCAGTCAAGGACAAATCAACAAGATTACGCTGCCATTGTTAAGGCTATGGAGCTCCGTTACGGAGACGAACATTTACAAGAAGTTTATAGAGTTCAGTTGAAAACCCGACAACAACGCCCCGGTGAAACCTTGCAAGAGCTAGAGGCGGACATAGAACGTCTTGCTCATTTGGCATACCCAACAGCAGCACAAGACTTTCTGGACGTCGTTATCACTGATGCATTCATTGATGCTATTCGAGATCCAGAACTGAAGAAGGCAATAAGAATCAGTGGTAAGCGCAAATCCAGCGAAGCCCTGGTCTACGCCCTTTCCTACGAAGCCGCCGAAGACGCCTCTAAGAATATCCATCGTGGGCGTATGCTGGAAGTCCAAGAAGAAGATCTTACACAACTTCTCAGAAGGGTAACTGAAGTGCTAGAAGAACGCAGACCAAATAAGAAGCAAGAAGGACAGAATAGAACCAGTGTACGTTGTTGGAATTGTGGAGAACCTGGACATCTACAAAGGAACTGCACGAGAAGATTTCCCCGACAAACAGAGTATCAGCACAGACCGGAGACAGGTACAAGGTCAGGTGCTCATGTCTACCAGGGAAACTAACTTTCGCCGGTTTTATGGGGCAAAAATCGGCGACCCAGAACATGACAGCCCCTGCAACTATAATTCCAGTCGCTGTGTTAGGGAAGAATAACAGTCTGTACATCAATGGTAAAATTGGATCTCGAAATTACCGTTTTCTTCTAGATACTGGTGCCTCACGTTCAGTCATCCGTCCAGATATTGCCAAAAAGAACGAAATCAAGAAAGTGAACTCTTACTCCTTGAAGACGGCCAGTGGAGAGATGATGCCTATACATGGACTGACAAATATAAACTTTGAGCTCGGGCATCAGTCATTTATACATGAATTTCTGATCGCTAACATTCAGGATGACTGTATTATTGGGCTTGATTTTATGCAGAAATGTGGATTCTCTCTAAACATCGGAGGTGGTACTTTGAAATGTGGTGATGTTGAGATTCCCTTGCTCGGGGATGAAGATGAAGAGAATGGTCAAATAAGAAGAATCCTTTTAACAGAAGATACAAGGTTGCCAGCTCAGTCTGAAGCAATTATCTGGGGAAAGTTAGAGCATGGTCAAACTGCAACGATGACGGCGATAGTGGAAGGCATTGAAAATGACAACAGCGGAATGGCAGTAGGAAAAACATTGGTCCTTGTCGGAAAAGATCAAAAGGTGCCCGTCAGAATCATGAACCTCGGCCTACAGGAGAGACATCTAGAGAAAGACAGCCCCATCGCAATATGTAATACTCTTGACCTGATCAGAAACTGTAATAATGATATCACGATCGTTAATTCCAGCAAACCTTTCAATCCACAAATCACCAAGCTCCTGACAGAAATGAAAGTGAATTTATCGGATGAGCAGTACAGCAAAGCAAAACAGTTGATCATGGAATTCGCAGATATTCTGCCATCTGATGAAACAGACTGCGGACGGACAAACATGGTACAACATCGAATAGACACTGGAAACACCAGACCGATTCGACAACCACCACGTCGCTTGCCGCTAGCAAAACAACAAGAAGCTAGGGACCTGATAGAGGGAATGACGCAGCAAGGAATCATTGAGCCCTCAAATAGTCCTTGGTGTTCACCTATTGTCTTAGTAAAAAAGAAGGATGGATCTATGCGATTTTGTGTAGATTACAGAGCTCTGAATGAAGTCACACATAAAGATAGTTATCCACTTCCTAGAATCGACGATACTTTGGACACGCTTGCAGGGTCCCAGGTATTTTCTACTCTCGACCTAAAGAGTGGGTATTGGCAAGTTGAAATGCATCCCAAAGATAGAGAGAAAACCGCCTTCTCTGCTGGCAACGGCCTCTGGCAATTTACTGTAATGCCATTCGGTCTCTGCAACGCACCAGCCACCTTTGAACGATTGATGGAGAGGGTTTTACGAGGACTTCATTGGACCACATGCCTTGTTTACCTTGATGACATTATTGTCATTGGCAAAACGTTTGAAGAACACCTGGCAAATCTGAAGGAAGTATTTCAACGGATAAGAAGTGCGGGAATGAGACTCAGCCCAAAGAAGTGTTCCTTATTCAGGAAAAACGTTAAGTACCTTGGTCACATTGTGTCAAATGACGGAGTCAGCACTGACCCTGACAAAGTTGAGGCAGTGAAACGATGGCCTACGCCAATTAATATCCATGAGCTGAAAAGTTTCTTGGGACTCTGTACATACTACCGACGTTTCGTGCCGAATTTCTCCAACATCTGTAAGGTCCTTCATCAACTGACAGAACAAAGGAGGCCATTTATTTGGACATCTGAATGTCAAGAAGCTTTCGAGAGGCTGAAAAACACACTATCCTCATCACCAGTATTGGCCTACCCCATTCCAGGGAAGACATTCATACTCGACACAGATGCAAGCAACATTGGAATAGGCGCAGTCTTGTCCCAAAAGGTGGATGAAGCTGAACGAGTCATCGCATACTTCAGTCGAAGCCTATCGAGAGCTGAGAGGAACTACTGTGTGACGAGACGTGAATTGCTGGCTGCTGTAGATGCAATAAAACATTTCCACAAGTACCTATACGGGCAGAAATTTATCTTAAGGACAGATCACGCAGCCCTGCAATGGTTGCTTTCATTTAAGAGCCCTGAAGGTCAGGTAGCAAGGTGGATCGAACGTCTTCAAACCTATGAATTTGAAACTAAGCACCGAAAAGGGCAAATTCACCAAAATGCTGATACACTGTCTCGACGACCCTGCAAATCAGAATGTAAGCACTGCAAGAAGGCTGAAGAACAGGAGGTAGCTATCAATTGTCATCGGCTCGGAATAGATGTTTCCGGACCCTGGTGTGATAAAAGGATTCGAGAGGATCAAATGCAAGATGAAGATCTGGCTCCCATTCTTCTATGGAAAGAAGATGGACAACGGCCAGATTGGAAAGACATCTCTGAGAAGGGGGTAGCCACCAAGGCGTACTGGGCTCAGTGGGACTCGCTGACGTTGGTCAATGGTGTCATCAAAAGGGTTTGGGAATCTGCTGATGGAACATCCAAACGCCTTCAGCTGATGTTACCGAAGGTGAGAGTTGCTGAAGTACTGAAAGAGATGCATAACGGCGCTAGCGGATCTCATCTTGGTGTCAATAAGACTCTGGAAAAGGTTCGTCAGCGGTTCTATTGGTTCAGATATAGAGAGGATGTAGAGGAATGGTGTCGAAGGTGCGACATATGTGCGGCAGCAAAAGGCCCTCAACGCAAAACTAGGGGTCTTTTGCAACAGTATAATGTTGGGGTTCCCTTCGAGAGGATCGCAATAGATGTAGCAGGCCCATTTCCTGAAACCAAGAAAGGGAACAAATACATCTTGGTAGTCATTGACTATTTCAGCAAATGGCCAGAAGCTTATGCCATACCAAATCAAGAAGCTATCACAGTGGCCGAAACACTCGTGGATAACTGGATCAGTCGCTTTGGTGTACCTAACGAGTTGCACTCTGACCAGGGAAGGAACTTCGAGTCCAAAGTTTTCCAGGAGGTGTGCAAGACACTTGGCATCAAAAAGACTCACACGACAGCTCTCCACCCGCAATCTGATGGGATGGTAGAGCGATTCAACAGAACCCTAGAACAACATCTGTCTAAGGTTACTGATGACCGACAAGACGACTGGGACACCCATATCCCCATGTTCCTCATGTCATACAGAGGATCCGTTCATAGCACCACAGGATATGCCCCAGCGAAGATGTTATTTGGTCGTGAGCTTCGTCTACCATGTGACCTGTTTTTTGGGATTCCGAGAGATACGCCAGTGTCTTCAACTGAATATGTCACCAATCTCCGAAGACGGTTGGAGAATGCTCATGTATTGGCCCGCAGAAACATCAAGACCAACAGTGACCTGATGAAAACAAGGTATGACAGACGGGCCAATACGTCGGGGTTCCATGAGAATGATCTAGTGTGGCTCTATAACCCACAGAGACGAAAAGGCAGATCCCCGAAACTCCAAAGAGACTGGGAAGGTCCATACCGTGTCGTAAAAAGAATAAACGACGTGGTCTACCGGATACAGAAAAGTCCACGGTCCAAACTGAAGGTTGTCCACGTTGATCGACTCCATCAGTACCGTGGTGAAATAGAATCTGTTCGGGACGAACAGATCTAAGAAGGGGGCAGTGTTATGACCCTATTGGCGGCGCAAAAGGGTTAACTATAGGCTCAGTTGACACACACGAGAATCACTCAGGTCAGCGGGGGCCATGGACAAGGGACAGTACTACGATTACATGATTACACGCAAATATGACCAATGTTATGGTCATGTGATCGAAAGCCTGGGTGTACGAGTGACACAGTGTGTAAAAAAGCGTAGTACAAGTCGAGAAACAGAGACAGTAGAGTTTAAGTTGTTGATGTACAGAGTGACATTTTAGTTGTTGATGTGTTTGACGCCAATTGTCTAGTATTGGCTGTTATCTACTTATTCACTCATTATTAAAGTACCAGATTATTTGGAGCCTTGTTGTCAAGTTCTTGATGTGTTGATGTATGGTGTTGTGTTTAGCAGGGTTAAGAGAGAAGGCCAGAAAAGGAGAGAGAATCGTAACAATATATAATGCGTGTACTGTGTACTGCAGCATTACAAAGCTTTGTGTGAGCCGTGTAGTCAAATGTTGACGTGTGTGTAAAACACATTAATACGTAGAACGCGCGGGAACAGGAACACAAAAACACACTACCTACCTTTGGACACAGGATCTATCAGCAAATAACTCTGACATGGCTCGAGTGGCAATAGCTTACCGTCATTAGATACGCCCTCGATAGATCCCCCTGGCACACGAGTGAACAGAACGATGTAAAGCTGCGGTGCTGTCTGTTGAAAGTGGGCGATGAGGCTAGATAGTGCTGGGTTTGCTTTTGTGAAACCTTTTTTTTTAAGCTCGGGTCTTCCAGGTTTCAAACAAAGATGAACTTAACATTATCATTAACATCATCATTGACATCATTGTTAACATCATCATTGACATCATTGTTAACTTCATCATTGACATCATTGTTAACATCATCATTTAAGCCATAGTTTAAATCGAAGTTTACATCATAGCTTCCTTCATCATAAACATCATCATTTATAGTCAAAGTTTACACCTTCATTAACATCATTATAAGCTTCATCGCTACTCGTGTCGTAAAGGCTTATGTTTTATTTTGAAATCATCTTGATGAGGCCAAATTAATGGAATGCAGACGTAACATCTAACACCCTGGGCACGAGGGAGGCTGGAGTAACTTACCATTCCAATACCACAGTGCTACGCTCCGCCTCTCTCTTTTTTTCGGAACCCCCCCGGGGTTACCAGTGCCACCATCGACGTCAAGGCGGTAGATTGGATTTGGATGCATGTCAAACTTCATAACATTTTGTTTGTTTAGAAAGTCGAGCGCAGTTCTCCCGAGGGCGAAACTCACCTCGTCGTGCGACGGAATCCGAGCTTCTTGTCTGAGCCGACGAGATTCTGAATGAAACATGGCGGCCTGCACGAGATCAAATTCAAACAGGCTTAAAGCGGAAAGTCGCATTTGTCATTGCCAGAAGGCTGGCTAAAAATAGAGCATATCGTTTTAAACATAAAAATTCCATGTAGGTCAAAAAATAAAATTAATTGAGGATTAGTATAATAGATGTTTGTTTTTGAGGGGAAAAAAAAGTGCAATTTAATCACAACAATTATATGTTGTTGAATGGAAGGTAAAATTAACAAAATTAATTATATTTTTTAAGTAGAATAATCCGTAATAAAAGCTAATTGTCTTTTAAAAAATTGATAAAGACTGAAGATTAATAAATGTATTTATTTTAACACTGAAAGTCTAAAACGATGTTTTAAACTAATGGCAGGATAATTAAGGAACTCGTAGGTGGGCCCTATGGGTCTGTTGTACCAAAGTTATTTTACGCAAACGTTAAAGTGGCACGATCTGCTTATTAAATCAAGTTGTAAGGAATGTTGACGTGACGTACTATATCCAATCAATCCCAGGTCGAAGACCATAAGAAACGTTTGTTCCTTCAAAATTATTATAATTTTGTATAAAATAAGTTTGTCATTACACGCATTTGGCAAATATCTAAACTTTATGCAAATACCTTTCACCAAGACAAAGATGTTTGATTATGTCCCCTTTCCATATTTCTAGTCGACCAATTACACAGCCACAAATAAATCTCTATAAGATGTGTTAAAATCTTGTTCTCCAAATGGTCCACATTAGAGCCACACGGGATACGAAAAATGTCACCACTTTTTATTGGTTTCAGAAGACTAAAAATAGATTTTTCAATATCGCTTTTTTTTTTTTTTTTTTATAACCAACAACGTGACAGACAGGCAACACAAAATCAATAACAGATATTCCTTCTGGGGGGGGGGGGTCGCTAAACAAAATACATAAAAACGTCACACCGTGATTCTTTAGAGTTTAAGAAGTGTATAATACGCAAATGTGATCTTTTCGCTGATCGTATATGTATTCGTTTTTTTTGTGTTTTTTTTTTGGTTTCGGTCTTTTTTCTTATAAACTTCAGTTACAAATTAAATCTCAACTAGTGACATAAAGGTGTGTCATGTTCAATGAAAAAATGTCAAGTCTGAGTAGGTCTTGCGGGTGACATTTGGCATTTGAGTAGCTAGCACGCGAACCGTATTAAACACTGCTAGTTGAGTGGCTCGGCGCACATTTACACATACTTGCTATAAAGTGGCAGGTACAAAGGCTTGGTGGCAGTGCACTATCAGGACATAAGCTGAGCTTGGTGGCAGCGAATTGTCATGACGAGACAGTGGCCTGCTCTACCCGAGTGTGGCTAATTTCGTCTATAGCAGGTGATTACTTTTCAGTGTTCAATCTATTTATATCAAACTTGTGGATATGGGGCTGACTGCCTGCACCCGTTTGACCATCTAACAAGGGGGCTCAAGTTCTAGTCCCGATGTAGTCTCGGGAAATTTTAAAGAAACTGTATAGATGTGTTGCCTGTCACCATTTCCCGCTTGAAGATCTTACATATAGAACTTTTATACATTTTTTTAAGTTCGAAACCAACGCTTGTTACACAACTTCTATTATCGTAATACAAACATTTGGAAAACTATTGATAGTAAATTAATGCCGGGGTATCAATTACCTTTTCAGCAGGTGTCTTGTAGTAAAAAAAAAAAAAGGTTAAGTTCCCAATTTCAGACCTTGCAATTTATATTGCAGATGATATAAAGGTCATCTGTTTCTGTGGCCCATGGTTAACAAACGAGGGTGTTGAGCCCGGGACTTCTCGGTTCAGAAGAAAAGCGCGTTACCACTCAGCCATCGCATCTCCAAATGTCTATAAGTCTTTCAAACAAACTTGTGCTGTCCTGCAGACAACTATTTATTAGCGGCATTAGTGAGAATGTACTAACATGACCATATGTGTCAAACATGAGCCTTCAACTCATTAGTGAGAATGTACTAACATGGCCATATGTGTCAAACATGAGCCTTCAACTCATTAGTGAGAATGTACTAACATGGCCATATGTGTCAAACATGAGCCTTCAACTCATTAGTGAGAATGTACTAACATGACCATATGTGTCAAACATGAGCCTTCAACTCATTAGTGAGAATGTACTAACATGGCCATATGTATCAAACATGAGCCTTCAACTCATTAGTGAGAATGTACTAACATGACCATATGTGTCAAACATGAGCCTTCAACTCATTAGTGAGAATGTACTAACATGGCCATATGTGTCAAACATGAGCCTTCAACTCATTAGTGAGAATGTACTAACATGGCCATATGTGTCAAACATGAGCCTTGAACTCATTAGTGAGAATGTACTAACATGGCCATATGTGTCAAACATGAGCCTTGAACTCATTAGTGAGAATGTACTAACATGGCCATATGTGTCAAACATGAGCCTTCAACTCATTAGTGAGAATGTACTAACATGACCATATGTGTCAAACATGAGCCTTCAACTCATTAGTGAGAATGTACTAACATGACCATATGTGTCAAACATGAGCCTTCAACTCTCTCTTTTTATTTTTGGCCATTTTGTTTTTGTAGATCGCTAAACAAAATAATTACAAACTTTAACATTTATAAGAAGTTCCAAGATTCTGTTGTCATGTGTTTATGAGTTAACGACACCAGAGCTACTTACATGGATATGAAGTGACCCAAGAGTTATGAAGACTTGAAATACTAGTTAGTTATACAATTGACTGACTTCTGACTCCACGAGGAGTCTTGTTATGATTCATTGACCCATTTTATACTAACGAACCATGCTATATCTATCTGCAAAATTACCGCATCTCTTTCGGTTTTTTTTTTTAGCCTCATATATACCACGTCATTTTTGACGTATCGATCAGTCTCTAATAAGATAAAGTTTGTTTATTTTTTTTTTTTTACAAATGCATTACTATAGAGTTCATTGACTGTAGTCTCCTAAAAATGCTACACCTCTTTTGTAGATAACAGAAAGTGGAAAGAAAGAAGGAAGACCATTGGAAACATACTTATAGAGATATAAAATATTTTAAAAGTCAGTTTTTATTTACCTTAAGAAAAACATTTTAAAAGTCACTTCTTATTTATCTAAATATTAAAAAAAAAAAAAGAACGCCAAGGAGTATCTAGAATGTTATTGTTTTCATAACAAACATATTAATTTTAACTATTTTGTTTACGTCTGCTAGGGAGTTCTCAAACTCTATTACTCCCCTTTGCTACTTGATAATCGTCCTGCCAAGCGTTATTATCCATCAGAGAGAGTTTATTTATAGAATAAAATGAAAGAATGAACACAAAAAAAAAAAAAAAATTAAGAAAACACAAGTTTTAAAAAAAGTAAACTTTAAGAATGCACGATTTGAAAACGAAACAAAAAAAAAATTGATATATTTTTTAAAGCATGAAATGTGTTGCTAGCACGATGAAGGGCTCAGAAAATCGAGTAAAAAAAAAATAATAGAAAAGTAAAAATAAAAAAGACACGAAGGAAAAAAAAAACATTTAAAAAAAATATTTTAAAATTCCGAGATTTAAAAAAAAAAAAAAAAAAAAGTTTGAAGATTTGTCGATTTTTAATTGCACAAAAATTCCTATTTCGTTATTGCCGAGCTATTCTCGAGTGAATTTGTTTTTGTCTTGTTTTAGACGTGGTTCTACAGTTTCCTTAGAGATCACGTCTGAAACTAATCCAACACTTGAACAATTTAATTACTTTTATTATTATTTGTCTGGCTGTGGCGAGATGTTTCTATCCTGAACTATTTAACCTAATAGACACAAAATATGTTTTAAAAAAACAAACAAACTTTGAATGAATTAAAAAACATGATAGGTGGTGCCTTAGTCTAGCCGAGTCTTTCTAAAGTGGACTTCGAGTCATAACTATTTTAACAACCTTGATAAATACGGGTAAATCTAGCTAGTATGTCTCAATGTTTATGTAAAAAGACAAAACGTTAATATTTAAAATATTTCAAACGACGCGATCAACATTCATGGCGCCACAGAATGTGAGGCACCTAAGCTGTGCCCTGTGGCTACATCTCGCCGCAGTGTCACGCCCCTGACGAGAGCATGAGTCCCCCCCCCCCCCCCCCCCCGGTTAATCTTATTAAACTGGTAATTTTATATTTGTTCTGTCGTTTTTCTCTCGGCATCTAATGAAGGGTAAACAGAAAGCTAGTAGCTAACATTGGCCTGTCGCAGAACCAGAGCCTCTCTCCAATGCGCACCCCCTCCCCCTCTCCTGTTGCATCTTCTGCTATCAATAAGCGCATCATATTTAAATTGCATGATCGATTTACAGTGTGTCTGCTTCTTCGTCGTCTGACCTCCTCACCATCTTCGTTATTCTCTCTCCGTGTTTCAGTTTCTCGTTCTTTGTCTCCCTCCCTCCCTCTCTCTCTCTCTCTCTCTCTCTCTCTCTCTCTCTCTCTCTCTCTGCAGTTCTCAAATTAAAGCCATCGCCTTGCTAAAGAATTAAGAGAAAAAAAAAATTAAAAAAAAAAAAAAAAAAAAAAAACATTGTTAAGGGGAGATAACTTGATGCAGATCAATTCTTTCTTGGAGCAGAGTTATCTTTTTCCCAGCGTCGGAACCCTGGTGGTTAAGAGCGAGTAAACACTATTCCTATTGGGTAATCTGTGTGTTTCGTGAGACGATTCCGAGGAGTTTGGTGCACAAATGTCATGTTTTCAAAGCAAGATCATTTGATCCGTTATTTCAACGTGTATGATAAGAAGTAAATAAGTGAAAGGTTTTTAGACTGAATAGCTTCTGACACCTTTTTAAGAACACATTTACATGATATTATTATATTTAACACGCTATATAAATTTCATACTGTACCGCAGTGATGCCCAAACTACGGCCCGCGGGCCATATCCGGCCCGCGACGTGGTTCCATCCGGCCAGCCGAAACGTCGGAACTGTGTGTAGAAATCTACCTTCCAAACAAAAGATAAAGGTTAAAAAAAAATGTATCTTTACCTACGTTTGGGCCCTCACTTTTTCTTTCATGGATTGGTATCATGATCATTAACATTTGTGTGTTTATGAAATGGAAGAAATGTAGAATCTACCAGGACAAGTGAACAGATCTTTACTTTTATTGTTGAACATGATAATAAGCCAACATATTTATGTTATAAAGAAAGTGTCTGGCTGTTTAATGAAACAACAACATAAAAATGGCATTATAAAATAAATATGGTGGCATTCTTGGTTTGAGCCGCGAATAAAAAATTGTTAAACTATGCTTAGATATTGGAGGACCCATGGAAATATTTATCAAAAAGAGACAAGAAAATGATCCGGTGTTGCTCACATTTAAGTAGAGAATTGAAGGTATTGTCTGACGCGTAAAAAAATATATATAATTGTCAAATAACCTATTAATTAAGTGTCAAATCCATAGGTTTCTACCAAAATAGTTTTAGAACAATTTCATTTTATTTTATACATTTTCGTTCATGTGGTCCGCGAGATGAGTGTTGGAAATTATAATGGCCCGCGGGTCAAATAAGGTTTAGTACCTACTTTTCTATTATTACCATTGCTAAAAAAAAAAAATTTTGCCTAAAGTAGTAAGATAGTATGTAACGCATTATTGGTTTCTAATTTATTAAAGCACCGAATGTCGTATTGAGCAGCCAATTTTCTTCAAATGTCTTTATAAGGTGCAGGTATATCTGTGTTGTTCCAATCAAGACCAGGGATCTAAAGATACTGGCATGGCTTACATCAGCGGTTCTCAAACTTTTAGGCTCGGCAACCCCTTTTTACAACCCCCACTCTGCCGCAACCCCCCCCCAACCCTCCGTATACACACACAGCAATAGAAGAATGGACAAAAACAATCCATTTTTTCGACGGTCTTAGGCGACCCCTGGCGAATCGTCAATCGACCCCCAAAGGGGTCGCGACCCACAGGCTGAGAACCCCTGGCATACATAGATCTATGTTATAAATATAATATAATGGGGGGATGGGTGGGGGGGGGGATAATGGAGAGAGTGGGAACAGATCATCCATGGATTCTATACAAAGAAAGCTATAAACATGTTAAAGTTAAAATAACTCATACCTTTTGTGTGTGTGTGTGTCAACCTTTCATCTATTTAAGTTTTTTTTATTTCTGTCCAGGTAAAGAGAAGAAGAGATACCGGCTCATTATCTATGAAAGACTGCACAATGACACTCGCACCAGACAAAGGACTCTAGTGGATGTCTTATAAATCTTTTTACGTAAGTTTCTCTTTAAATAGCAATACGTTTATGTGTGAGCGAGTGTGTGTGTGTGTGTGTGTGTGTGTGAGCGTCTTTCAATGTAACCCCACCCCCTCTCTCACTCTCTCTTCTTTTTCCACAACTGCTGCATAATTTATTCTTCCACGGGTTTATGACGGATGCTAATTCCTCAGCCATAGTCCCCCCCCCCCGCCCCCCTTACAGCATCTATATTTTTGTGTTTCTCTAAAACATCAACGCCCCCCCCCTCAACTCACCCCCCCCCCCACACACACACACATCAGCTTCGTTATTATCATCACCCCCACCCCATCCCTTGTTTCATTCTTTCCTCGCCCTTGATAAATATTTTTTTTCTCACTAACAAAGGATCTAGGGGGAACAGAAAAAGTTCTCTGTACATTTTTGTTATATTGTTCACATTCAAGCAGTTTCCCCCCCCAACCTCAGCACGCCGCGTCAACTCCTCATCTTCTTGGGCATCTTTTTTGTTGGGTGTTTTTTTAGTTCTTTGCATTCCTGAAATCTTTCTTAATAACGTCTCTCTTTTCTGTGCTCTTTCCACACATCTTCATCACCTCTTTACACCACATCCCTCCCTTCTCTATATTCTTCTGACTGTATCTCTCACCCTTTCTCTTATTCCCTGTCTCTCTCTCTCTCTCATGGACATTGTTTTCTTTCTGTCTTTGACTGTCACATTGTCTCTCTCTCTCTCTCTCTCTCTCTCTATCTCACTGCCTCTCGATTATCTCATATTTATTTAACCAAACACTCTTATATTGTAATATTCCAGCTGCCTGTCTTTTTGTTTCGATGTTTCTCTTATACTTTTCATTCTTTTTGTCTCATTCTCCCAATATCTTATTATCCACGCTTCAAATTATTAGTGGCATATCTGCTCCTATAAGACGAGGCATGGTGTATCAAGGGTTGCACATAAAGCCGTGTGTGTGTTTCTGCTTATGTCGGTGCGCGCGTGCGTGTTGGTTTCGGGGATCGCTGAAAAAAAGAAACATGGTTTAATCTTCTTCTGATTATCGCCTCTTGTTTTTGTGTGTTTGTGTGAGAATAAGGCAGAGAAAAAGGGGGAGATAATTTGGCAATGAGGCGAAGAATGAGAGAAAAAGAGGTCAAAACAAAACAAAACAAAACAAAAAAAGGAAGAAGATGGAAGGAAAAAATTGTGAACAACAAAAAAAAAATAAATCTGTGATTAAAATAAAAGAATACATTTTTTTTTAAATCCTTGGATGGCAGGTTGATTACAAAATGATAAAAATTAAAAGACATCCTTGTAGACTATACGTCGGTAACAACGATATCCATTCATTTATTCGTATACTATCTCGAAATAACTGTCGCCACCCATTCAGAATGTGCGTAGGTCCATCGTCGAGCCCAGCAAAGATTTGCAATATTTCTGTAATTTTTTTGAAAAAGGGGTATGCACTAGTGCGTAGGGTGATAAAGTTATAAAAATATACACACAAAATATGCACTGATAAATACTCTGCTTTGAGTGCCACTAAAGACATAACAGGCCCATAATGATACATTTGTAAATTATTTAGATGTGATACCGTTGTTAATTAAATATTTAACTACTTATTTATTACTATTATTAATTGCTTATGTATTTATTATAGCGTCCTCTCCCTCCTCTATATTTGTTTTTGTTTCAATACTTATCGTCTGCAGAATTTCCCGCTTTGTTTTCTATTATGTTATAGTAACGAGTTGCTTCCCTTGCTTCTTCTTTTTTCCAATAAAACAAGACAAATACTCTTGAACACTGTTTGACAGTTAAGTCTTACCTTTTTCTCCGACATGTTTCTTTCTTTCCATCTCGTCTATTTTTTTTTTTATAATACATTTATTTCTGCCCACTCTACCATCACACCTTGTGGCCCACCTCAACTCCTCGCCCCTGTAAACGAGTTGATTGATTGTTTGTGCGAGTTTACCGTCGAATGCAGTTTCTTGTTGTCTTTTTCTGAAGCAATTACACAAAAAAAAAACGGAAGAGGAAGTGCATTTCGGGAATGATGTTTAAGAGGGGGTGGGAAGGGGGGGTAGGCGTCACGTCAGCACCTGGGAAACTTCAGGTTGCTGCACACTTGCCTATCTCGTCTGCTCAATGTTTTATCAATGTACTTACTTCATTTATGGATATGTATGTGTCTAGCTTTTTACTTGAGTCTAGTCAAGTTGAAATAGAGCTAGATGAGTTAAAATGGGTGCTGTTGAGTTGAAAGGGGTCTAGATGAGTTAAAATGGGTGCTGTTGAGTTGAAAGGGGTCTAGATGAGTTATAATGGGTGCACTGAGTTGAAATGGGTCTAGTTAAGTTAAAATGGGTGCTGTTGACTTGAAAAAGGTCTAGATGAGTTAAATATGTTTAGTTTCATGTATAACCTGATCATAGATCTCACAGATGTTCTAACTTCGATGTTAACTTCTGGGAAGACCCTTGACCACATTATTAAGAGAAAGAGAAAGTCACACAATTAAGTAATTGACTGTGAAAAAAAAAGGTAATCAGTTGTAATAACCTCAGCTCTGCTAGAAATGTGAGCCAAAGAAAAATGGCTGGCTCCTCTACCACGAAACCAAAAGACACCTTTACCTACCTTGTATCTGAACGAGAGTGCCTCTCTTGAAATATGGCTCTACAGCTCACCACGGTCGTTCTACGAGTTCAAAGGTCAAAATCTTCTAATTTCACAATATAAGTAAAGTAAATTACATTTTCCAGACCTTGCGATCTATCGGGCAGATGGTAAAGGTTATCTTTTTGCATGGCGGACATTTTACGATGGTGTCATGAGGCCAGTTCAAAATCCGAATCGAGCATGAAATCTCTCGGTTTGGAAGCCAAAAGCTTTTCCAGTCACAAAAAGTTCGAATCTAGGAGAAGACTGGGAACCCTCGTTATCCGTAGGTAGCAGAAACAGATGACTTTTACATAGTCTGCCCTATAGATCGCAAGTTCCGAAAGGGAAAACTTTATTTAAATTGAATAAACTCATTGAAAATACTGAAATATTTTAACGTTGTATTTAATTTTTAGTTTTCATTCATTTTAAAAGACAAAAACACAACTAGACAGAATTTGGCTGTTTCAAGGGTGTGGGCTACTGCACAATGTATGTTTCATGCTAACTCTCGTTATAAACTTGGTCAATCTACTCCATAGTTTGAGATCCACCTTTTTATATAAGACGCCTGTTGTTTTTTTTTTTTTTTTTCTGTTGCTTTATTGAATGATTAGTGAAAGTGATATTTGGGTTAAAAACAAATTTTATAAATACATTTTTAGTAACGATCTTATCATCCCTCTTAATATTTAAGTCAATTTTTCTGGAATTCAAGACATAATTTCTTTTTCTTTCTCTTTGCTATTTTTTTGGAATCATGTTCAAATACGACTCCATTTCTTTTTTGTCATTCCACAGTCACGACTTATTCATTAGTAACTTTAAACTCCAGACATTTACAAGTGAAATCTCTAACAACAACAAAAAAAACAAAACATTTCTACTTTTACATATCACCAAAATTATCTTTGCATTATTCATTGTCTTACGTATCATTATGTACTGACTGTGAATCTGTGATAAGTCTGATTCCGATACCTGAGTATTGTCAGGCTAAAGTATCGAGTGCAAACATGATTCCGATTCAATACTTGACTAATCTTTGACTTAAGTATCGAGTGTAAACATGATTCCGATACTTGAATAGTCTTCGACCTAAGTATCGATTGTAAACATGATTCCGATACTTGACTAGTCTTCGACTGAAGTATCGAGTGTAAACATGATTCCGATACTTGACTAGTCTTAGACTTAAGTATCGAGTGTAGGTTAAAATATACAGTACTTCTGTACAAGTCTCGAGAAATGTCTCTCATTTAAAATTGTAAAACTTCGTTTGTTCACAAAGTCCATCAACAGTTATGACATATATTGACCTACTTTCGTGAGCTCAGATAATCTCTATAGACTTCATCTACGAAGAAAATCCGAAAATAGGGTCAAGGTCAATCATATTCATAATTTCGTAATCACACAGAATCTCATTCTAAAATAAAACAAAACTTGTTGAGGATAAAAGTTTTTATACAAAATTCGAATTCATTTCCTTTTGTTTGTCAGTTTTATTGTGCCACGTGTACATATGTAATATATTGTTTATTTTATACATGCATTTTTCAGTTAGTTTGATAGCTGTTTGAAATTTAAATAATACTTGCCCATAGCTTTCACAATGACGAACACTGATTTCTACGTTTCATTACCGTATCCAGTAGCTCTCCTGTGCCAAGCCAATGGTAAAGAGGACTACCAAAGCATTGTTTTCGCTTTCATCTATTTTAATGCATCTGGAAACAATTCAGTGGACCACTGCAACAAAGCCTACAATTGTAATCTTCTTCATTGATGAATGTCCCAAATACATGACCTTTCCGTGTTGAGGTCAAAGGTCATCTAAGTTTAACCTTTGCGAAGGTCACCTAAGTTTAACCTCTGCGAAGGTCACGACCAAAACACATGTTTATTTACTCTCTCTCTATATTTTTTCCCGACAAATAAAATGCAAAATATACAAAATATTAACGTTTTATTGTCCTAATTCGTTTAATGCCCATCTTGTCGTGATGCCTTAAGCGCGTGCGCATAAATAAATTAAAAATTGTAGATATATAAAAGAAACCTTACACTATTCTGATATATACTTTAAAAAAAAAATCTTTAACCAATGGATCGATTCAAAGGAAAAAATATCGTATTTTATCTTTAAAAAATTACACCCAAGTTGCTTTACAACTAAGTGGAATTAGATCAAACATAATCTCTAACACAAACTGATGCATTGAGCAGACGATTACTGTGTTAATATTATATAGAGTCGGAGGGGTAGAGAGGGGGGGGGGATTCAAAATGCAGTAGCGTTGACGTCATTTTTGCCCCGCCCTCACTTCCTGTTCCAGTTAGAAGCTTTTCAAATGATAGACTTTTTTTTTTCATCCTTTGGAACTGTTTGTGACGGTAACCCATTAAAGTATCTTTTGGTCTTCTGGCGGGAAAGTATGTCCGACAGAGTGTTCGTGTGTCTGCTTGGACAGAGAGTCTGGCTTCAGACAAAGCGTCTGCCGCTACTGCGGCCAGGTTGTTTTCGTCAAATTAAGAAATAAGAGTTTCCAGCAAACCTCCGTCGTCTGCCTAAATCATCTTTTATTAGCATCTGTTTGTTCGGTCGTCTGCTAGATCTGCTTTTATTTTACATTACGTGGTATCACTGAATAGGTTACTCTTTCTCTTTATTATTTCAAATGGTTTTTTTGTGTGTGTTCAATTATTGCTAAAGTTGTTGTTTTTTTTCTGAATATTAATGGAGGCAGGGCCGGCCTTGGAGAAGTAGCGGCCCTGGGCGAAGTGAATTCGATGACCCAACTGAAAAATAAAAACAATAAAATTAAACATCGAATACTAAAATTAAGCCATTTATTTAAAACCTGATGTACCCAACAATAACTTTCGCTACTTCTTCTCTTTAGAATATCTTTGTAAGTCTTGCGCAAGGCCCTCACTAATTGCAGCATTATGCAGCTGCCTATTTTGTCTATGCCTAAGCGCCGGCCTTGATGGGGGCTGTGTACAACATAGGCGTAGAAATACGAGGTGGGAGCTATACATTAAATGTATATTGGTTGTACATCGCACTTATTCTAAAAATAAGAGGTGCGGGTTGGCTGAGAGGTTAAGCGCTTGGCTTCCAAACCGACGGCTATCGGGTTTGAATCTCGGTGGACTGATGTTTGAAATTTTGTCTTCTTTTCTCCAAAATTGACGTCACCGGATGTGATAATGGGTGGCTTTGAAGCACTGCTGTGCTAGCTACTACTGGTTCTACCATACGGTATATAAAAGAGTTTGTAATTCCCCTTTCGTCTTCTACATCAAGTGTTTCATATGAAATAGCTTGAAAAGTTTGTGCATATAATACATCAATATGTAAAAGGTATCAAAGAAGGTATTGTAAATCTAACTTCGTAGTTTTTAACAGTGTCTTACAGAATCCATTACAGCCTTCTGTTAAATTCTTTCATCTCAGCGCCCTCTACCGTCGAAGGTGCCGCCCTCTACCCGGGTACCTAAGTAATTTCTCACAGTCTCGGTCCATAGGGAAAAACTATTACGTGCTCCATTTCCCTCCGAAAGCTTCCGCCAAACCCCGCGGAGTCACCGTTGGTCTACCAATCACCCCCATGACGCCAGAAACTTTTTGGCGGGGCCAAATAAAGCAGCGGGGACGAATTGATAAGAGCGATAACTCCAAATTATGACGCCAAGGACCATAACTTTTCATCCCGACGTTTCCCGGAGTCTGGACTGGAAAATATTCTTGTGTATTTTCCAAACACATTAAATCTATCTGGTCTATGTTTTTTAATATATTTTTTTTTTAAAACCTAGGAAGTTTTTGTTCACACGATATGTAAAAACAAAATGCAAGAAGGTATTCTGGAAAAGTATCTTATTTTTATATCTTTTTATATTATTAAATCCCTTTACCAAAATTATGACAAATGACTGTTTGAAAGATAACTCACTTATGCCGTCCACCACGTAGGCTGGCACTATTTGAACTGGAAAAAAACAACAACATAGAAACGCGGGGGAAAAAAAACCAGATAACCACAAATTTCTTTGCACTTCAAAAATGATTTCCGGAGTTATGAAAATAACAACGATATATTTAAAAATTATGTTAGAATTCTCGGACTATCGTATACTACTAGATTCAATGTTCGGCCTTTAAGGTTCCTCACTTCTGCCACCAAAGTTTGAGCTAATATTTTATGTTCTGTAGTGGGAAAACAGGGAACAAGATTTAAGCAATGAGAAAATTATCAATATAAACATTGTGCTATAATGTCCTCCTGTAGGAAGCGCTGAATGATTAGGATTAGGGGGACACAAAAAGAAAAGGTTTTGATGCTGCTGGGAAAAAGAAAAGGGGGTGGTTCGAATCATCTCCCTTGCATTTACCCATGAACCTCCACCACTTGTCGTAATATAATCTTGTCTAACAATAGTCTGTTTTAGGGGGGTTCAACTGTTAACTCTAATGTGAGCTTCCAACACACGATCCAGCACACTGATTTATAGCCAGGGTTAAAAATAAAAAGGCGGATGGAAAGAGGGGGTAGTTATGGACTGAGAGGGCGCTAGAAAAATGTGTAGGTCGCAGGTCTGGGGCTAGACTATTTGCTGAACTCGGCTCTGGGAGTTTCCATGTTTGCTTCTGCCAGCGAGTAGATGGACAAAAAGAAGGGAAAAAAAGCTCTTGCAATCAGCCAAATTGTGTGCGCGAGCATGTGTCGAGGTTTATGTAGTTTGCAAGTCAGCAATACAAGTGAACCTCTATGGGGGTGGAAGGACTTGGAGTGATGCATTCACTCAGAGACATTCTGTTAAATATATAGGCTACAAGAAGGTGTGGTTTTTCCACAGACTATTGATTGAGACTGGGCAGTGGGCACAAGGTTAAACTATGTAACATGGGGGCCGTAAGATTATATTATAATTTGACAGGGCATTTCCAGTCTATGTTTTAACATGACATTCCCAGTCTATGTTTTAACATGACATTCCCAGTCTATGTTTTAACATGACATTCCCCCGTCTGTTTTAATATCGCATTTCCAGTCTAGTCCATCTTACCTAAAATTTTCCCATTAAATCAAGTTAAAATTAAATGCATTTGCTTATTTCGACATTTTTCAAGAATCGATTACTTCGAAGTCCACACAGATTCTAAAATGTGAAAATAAAAAAAAAATTAAATATTCCAGTCTCAACTTATCTTGGAAATACATTTGTTTAAAATTTGTTCCCAATTGTTTACAATGGACTAATTTTTGGCGCTTATCTGGTATCGATCTTTCTTAGAATTTTAATGAAATCGATTATTTGCGATTTTTGAACGTTAAATTTAGATTTTAATTGAATCGACTCGATTATTATTCCTGTATTGTTTCCAGGCTTGAAAAATGTCGAACTTTTACAGACACACCGCAAACTATTTACCCATGCAGACCCCCCCCCCCCCCCCAACTAATTTTCTTTTCTTTTTTTCTTTTCATATTTTTCTTAGCAGCTTTTTTCCCAGTGCAGATTCTATCACTGTCTTACATTTTGATTACATGAATTCACATGTCTTAGCAGACGATAGAAAAACGTCTGCTTACTGGGACTGGCGGGAGTGACTGGGGTCTGGCGAGAGTGACTGGGGTCTGGCGAGAGTGAGAGTGACTGAGGTCTGGCGAGAGTGAGAGTGAGAGTGACTGGGGTCTCTGACAGTTGTGTGTTTACTTACAGTGAGCACTAAACACTGTGACGCGATCGTGCGCGTTCATTCAGTCCAATTATGTGAGTGACGTAAGTTCTGGGGAATAATAAGTGAAAGAGACACAGAGAGAAAGAGAAAAATAGAAAAAGATAGTAGAAAAGAGACAAAAGAGAGAGAAAGTGAAAGATTTAACTACGAGATTAGGTTATATACACAAACGTATGTGGCATTTTACGTCTCAAGAGATGATCTTTTCCCTTTGCAACTTCTTGTGTGACTAAAGAGGCTAATTATAATGTAATCATGACTACTTAGTAAGGGTTACAACGCATACATAATTAGTAGTCTTTGAACTCCACGTTCCTGTAAAAGTAGTGCTCATGCAGATCTACTCGCTTAAGTTATTACTTATACCATAGAATGTACATTTTATTGACCTCGCTTTGAGCTTTAGATCTTTGACGGAGGCTGAAAGACTCTCTGAAACTCTGTGCGGTCAAAGAAAATTTTATTCCGACATCTGAAGACCAGAATTTTCTCGAATATTTCTTCAGCTAAAAGTTTTCTCACAATTCCTGTTATGCATAGCGGCCAAAAATCAAACCTTGTTCTATAACATGTAAGTTGATACAGCAGCCACGCCAAAGGGTGAGCGCTCCCGAGAGGAACTTTCCCCACGTGATGCATTTGTGTCACTCCTGTGGAGCGTCCCAGGATTCGCGCCATCTGATCTGCCTTCTCCCATGTGCACGCGCGTGTGTTTCTATTAGCACGTGTTGCAGTCTCCTTGGAAGTGTTTAGCTCCACTCACGACTTATTTAATTACCGATGCTGACTTAGGCGCGTCTCTTCATTTACTGTAAATGTTTTTTTTACAAAGCTGTCCGTCTGTCTGTCCGTCTTGTAAAACGTTTGAACATGTTTTTTTTCTCCCATTTCCCATTCTCGGATAAAATTAAAACTTTGCACAATTATTCATTAAATTAGTTTTAATTTCATTTCATGGCGTCTTTTTGAAGCGGGCCAAAAAAACAAACAAAACCAACAACCTACAGATGTTTCAGTAAGGGAAGCCAACCTACACCGCACCTGATTGACACAGATATGTGATGTGACTTTGAGTTATTTGGCGTGACACTGTGCGCAAAACAGCTCGAGGACCGCTGATTCAGAACGCTATTTTTCGCAATTCGTTACGCTTTATTCCATGACATGTGCTACCTTTATACTCATTACACACCAATACACACCTAAAGCATGATAAGGTAGCACTTGTGGGAACATTGCATTTGTTTGAGAGAAAGAAGCTCTGGAGAAAGATCGAAAGAGAGAGAGAGAAAGAGAGAAAGAATAGAAAAACATATTGATAGAGAAAGGACTATTTATTCTTCTCCTATGAAATAGAAACGGATTTCTACCTCCTTCTGCTTGCCAAATGTTAGGGGCGCTGAAGAGCTCACACACGGGGCGGTTACGACACTCTGACACGGTGGTGGTGCTTCCCAAGAACGCTCTCTTCGTGTGAGAAGGCCATAAAATATTTAGAGATTGAGAAACAGGAGGGGTGGGGAGTGGATGGAAGGGGAGAGGAATGGACATACGGGGGGGGGGGGGGGAGAACGTTGACAGACTGTTGAGGGACGATGAGGAGTTAGAAAGAGAAAAACTCGAAGAGAAAAAAGTCAAAAGTAAAAAAAACAAACAAAAGATAAAATTGTATTCTGAAGTCTTTCAAATACTTGTATTTTTGGTCGAAATGATTAGCCCTCAAATCTTTGAACCGCCTGTCATTGGACCGCTAGTCGTTAGACCGCTAATCACTGGACCGCTTGTCATTGGTCCGCTAGTCATTGGTCCGCTAGTCATTGGTCCGCTAGTCATTGGTCCGCTAGTCATTGGTCCGCTAGTCATTGGATCGCTAATTATTGGACCGCTAGTCTTTCTACATGCTAGTTATTGGACCGCTAGTATTTGGGTCAATTGGACAATTTCTTGCAGCAATGAAAGAAAAGATTACCTCATGAATTGGCAACCCTAAATAAAATCTAACTTGATCTAGGTTATTTTAATACTCAATTCTCTAGTTCATCAATTTTGTTTTTTAAATTTCAAGATTATTCTAAACAACAAATTTGCTTTAAACATCAAAATTTACTTTCCCCATGCAGTTTACTTGTAACATCGTGTTTCCCGGTAATTTACAAAATTTTTAAAATTCCCTTTTCGCTTGCAAACTCTACATGGGTGAGTGGACACGGAACTCGATAACGGCTCTTATGATTGTCATAGAATTTCGACAGTCTGTGTTTATCATTGGGAAAAAACAATTTACAAGCTAATTGGCTACACTGGGTAAAAAAATCTGGTTTGATCGTTATAATTTTAAAAAATATAATTATCTTCAAATTAAATTTGAACTGGAGGTCTATATCTTGAACACGTCATCGGATATTCTCGCATTTATTCATTAGAGAGTTCAATAAGAATGACGCAAGTGTTGATCATAAAGTATTGAGATAGTTAAAAGCAAAAACAGTTCGGGAAAAAATACTTCTAATCGCACAGATTTTTTTATTGTTAGTCTAAAGGCATATGAAACTTAATGACCTGACTGATCCAAAGTAATTTATGTTTTCTTTATTTTTCTTATCATGTTTTATTTATAAGTCTGAAGCAGTATCACTTAACTAGAATCTTCTATACCATATCTTTTAACTAGATCCAGTATTGTTATCTACCTTTGTCTCTTTTAATGTCTGGTTGTGTATTTATTTCACTAGAATTTTATACTGTGAGTAGAATTATACAATTGCGTATTCATGAATTTTCTCGGGTCCGGCGGGGGGAGGCATAGGAGCTGGTTACTAAATATTTCTTTTTTTTTTATCTATTGTTTAATAGTTATCATGAATAAAGATAAGTTCCCCTTTACTTGTCCCCAACTAATTATAATGTCAGGTACCCTTTTGAGATGGGTAGACTCAGAGTCGCCCAAAGATCCCGGAATTTAAAAAGCCCAGTCTCCACTAAGATTCGAATCCGGGACCCCCGGTTCTGAAGCCAAGCGCTTCACTGCTCAGCCTCAACGCCTTCAGCGTATACAATCATCTAACTTATATAAAGACATCAGCCTTATAAGTCTAGGGAACGAAACAAAACGTTGGTTCATGTTTTGCTTGTTCTAGGCCGTCCTTTTTTTTTTTTGTTTTGTTTTTAAATCCAAGTTTTACTTTTTGCTCTCCTGATTCTAAGATTATGTATAGCAGTACAAATCCCCAGGAGTGGGGTTCGCGCGATGCCTGTACGTTCGGTTTCACATCTGTGCAGTCTCACGGACACGAGCGTCACCATGGCAACGTGTCTTTAATGACAAGTCTGGTGTCCACCAGAAAACTACCCCCCCCCCTTTTTTTTTTCTCCTTTCTCTGCCCTTCACACTTCTCTTAACCTTTTCTCTCCTCCCAACTGGTGAGTCCCCCTCCCCCCCCCCCTGCAGATATTTTGAGTGAACTTGTTATTACTCAGAAGACTGTACTTTGTCATTCTGTTATAGAGCCCATCAAACATGGTCGTGTACCAAGGTGGGGTGGGAAAAGGTGTCTCAAAGGATGTCATTTCCGTTTATTTATTTATTTTGTTTTACTTCTGCTTCGCTATCGTATCATTCTTTATTACAATATCATATTGCATCATTCTTTATTACAATATCATATTGCATAATTCTTTATTACAATGTTATATTGCATCATTCTTTATTACGATATCATATTGCATCATTCTTTATTACAATATCATATTACATCATTATTTATTACAATATCATATTGCATCATTCTTTATTACAATATCATATTACATCATTATTTATTACAATATCATATTGCATCATTCTTTATTACAATATCATATTACATCATTATTTATTACAATATCATATTGCATCATTCTTTATTACAATGTCATATTAAATCATTCTTTATTACGATATCATATTGCATCATTCTTTATTACAATATCATATTGCACATTCTTTATTACAATGTTATATTGCATCATTCTTTATTACAATATCATATTGCATCATTCTTTATTACAATGTTATATTGCATCATTCTTTATTAACATGTCATATTGTGCATCATTCTTTATTACAATATCATATTGCATCATTCTTTATTACAATATCATATTGCATCATTCTTTATTACAATGTCATATTGTGCATCATTCTTTATTACAATTTGATATTGTGCATCATTCTTTATTACGGTGTCATATTGCATCATTCTTTATTACAATGTGATATTGTGCATCATTTTTATTACAATGTCATATTGTATTATTCTTAATTACGAAGTCATATTGCATCATTCTTAATTACGATGTTATATTGCATCATTCTTTATCACGATGTCATATTGGATCATTCTTTATTACCATGTTATATTGCATCATTCTTTATTACTATGTTATATTGCATCATTCTTTATTACTATGTTATATTGCATCATTCTTTATTAACATGCCATATTGCATCATTCTTTAAAACAATGTGATATTGCATCATTCTTTATTATCTCGAAATATTGCATCATTCTTTATTATCTCGAAATATTGCATCATTCTTTATAATATTACAATATTGCATCATTCTTAAAAATCTTGTCATATTGCATCATATATTGTAACCATATCATATTATTGCATGGGCAAAATATTATTGAACACAAGTGCAGCAAAGATGGTCAGATCTCGTGGGATTTCTTTTTTTTAATCTGTAACTGTATCTTACCTAAAAATTTCAGAATCGTGTCCTATTCTATGTTTATTTTTAGATGAAAGGGTGAGAACTAAAATCTACTAATAATATTAAACTTTTGTTTATCGTTCCAAGGGCTCCATTTTAAACACACACATACACACACACACACAACATTAAAACAAATATAGAGTGATGTGTACTGATACACTTTACGTGTGTAGATTTAAGAGTTAGCTAGATAGATAGAGTTATCAGCTTTATCAACTTAATTGCATGTTGACCTTAGTTCTAAGGTCGCTTTTCTATGTATTGGCTGGTGTGTCAGATTTTGGGCAAAAGAACTAAGTGAGATCAGTGGCGTAGCTAGGGTGGGGGAGAGGGGGAGTCCAAATTTTAAAATTCCCCCCGGGGCCACACTTAAGGGGTCCCCCAAATGAGTGTTCTTAATGTGTTTTTACATTAAATATTACACCATTGTCTCATGTCGTGATGTCGAATGTCAAAATGCTAGGGTCCCAAAGGGGTCAAGCCCCCCCCCCCCCCCCGGGTCCCCCAAATCCCTAGCTTTGCCACTGAGTCGATGACGATATCCCAAAAGGGCTAGCCAAATCGAGATTAGGCCTGGAGCTCTCAACGAATTACGTGATACATGTAGAAGACTTTCATACATTGTTTCGGCACTTGCGCCTGTTTCGTTCTGTGTTGACCTACTCCAGAATAAATCCCCCTTTAATTGTATGATATAAACCAATACTGCAGAACAGTGATCAGGCTAACCTCTCCAGTGACGACATAGGAGGAGGCTATACATAGAGGACGTCCATTATCTTATTTGCAGCAGAAAAAGTAAACTTATTCAAACAGAAAAGTCTGGACGCGTGACGACATGCGCACTGATGCAATAAAAGAGGGGGAGGGGAGTGAACTCTGCGAAATGAAGCAAACTTTCCTTGCCAGATTTTTCACAATTTTAATTCGTTTTTGTTTTTTGTTTTTTTTAACCTAAATTTTGTAACTAATGAAGATTTCAATCTGTTACTTGAGACGCAGGTGTTGATCTGGTGAGTCGGTATTTTCTCTTCTATGTCTACACCTCCCTTCGGGAAATATCTGCATTTTGTAATTTTTACGATGTGCGTCGGCTTGTTTTTACCAAAATTAAAGAAAAAAAAAACATGTTGAAACTGTCTTACCTCATAGACAGACAGTTGATATGCGCTTTGTAAAAATCAAGTCTTCTCCGTCATTCGAACCCGCCACCCCTCAGTTAAGGAGCTAAGCTTTACACCAGATTGTAAACTATGAAAATAACTTTAAAATCGAATAATACTTTTTCGTTACAAATAGTATATTTGCTTTAAAATAATAAAACTATTCCCAACCTAATAGTCAGAAAATAGGCAAACACACAAAATACCCATTGGAAGGATCATTGTTCAGAGGAGAAGTTATTTCCCTTGTCTACGTTGTAATGTACGTGTGTCAAGGAATCCTGTAAAGATTTGAACCGAGCTTATCACAGGACTGGAGGCTGAATCCCATCACAGACTCGTCGCCTCATTAAAACATCTCGGAGGAAAACCAGCCTGTGCTCCATCAGCGTCTCCCTGATGTTTTAGGAAAACAACATTTTCGTGGGGAGTGCGGGTGGCGTGAGGACCGGGTGCCAAGGGGGTATGAGTTGGTTCACCAACAGGCAACTCTCACGCTGTGGATGCAGGGGCGTATCTAACGTTGAAGAAACAATCAGTCAGCCACATAGTCCTTGTTTTGACCAGTGGCGTCGCGAGCGAAACTATCTTGGGGAGAAAGTTAGACAAGAGGGGGAATTTGTGTGTGTGTGGGGTGGGGGGAGGAATCAAAAGATTATCAACTCTTTTCTTCCTAAAACTCTCACTCCGAATGTTGTAGTCAGGGACATAAAACCTTTTTTTTTTAATCAATGATGGTAGATTTATAAGGTGTGAATGAAAATAATAACATTGAATTATAGAATAGTCTCTATAATAAGGCGTAGTTAGCGCAGGTACCTACGATAACGCGAAACCTTGTTATAGTTAGTGCTACTTGAATTTGGCTCATAATAATTTTTAAAAAAAAGATGGGGGACGGGCTCTGACTTAGAGAGAAAAAAGAAGTGTGATAGAGAGTGCGAACGAAAGAGAGAGCGTGTGATAGTGAGAGACAGTAAGAGAAAGAAAAGTAGGTCCTAGACCTCCAGACGATTCAAGACATTACTGAACGTAGAATAACAGTGCTCATAAACCTTGCTAGCTTCATTTACAAAATTCATTAGTTTTAAGTTAATATTATAGTTTGGATCAATTATTATTAGAATATTTTTTTTCCAATTTGTGTTCAGATTCTGTAAATCAGATTACTTTATCAAAATAACTCTCTCTCTCTTCACATACACACAGCAGACTTAATTAGCTCAGATAAATAATACGGAGAAACCTCCACGAGAAATTCTGCCTTAGCTATGTCTGAGAAGCTGAAGCAAGAACGAGGGTATGGCGCCAACTGCAACCCAACATGGCGCTCTCTCTTACCGAGTTCAAATTTTGTATTAATATTACTATCCATCATGCGTATCCCTGCAGATTTTATAAGTTCCTAATAGCACATCTGTAAATGTATTTTTTTTCTTCGAGGGCGTTGTTATTAAATGATGACCGGGGGGGGGGGGGAACGGGAAAGTATGAGGCGGGGACCATCAAGAAGTTCCAATTAAAGTCCAGAACGCATACCGCACCACCCAGGCAGGAGGATGAAAAGCCAGTAGTTTTCCTTAAATAAAAGGCCTTGTTACCTATCCAATAGTCCTTACGGTTGAAGTAAAATTTCAATTTTCGATTTGAGGCAGGTTGAGGCCCCAGTACTCTTACTTAGTGGCGTTATTAGGGAGGGGGAGAATTTGAAAATCAATCATTTGGGGGCCCCCAAATGAGTGCTCAATTTTTTTTTCAATTAAAAAATTAAACAATACGCAAAATGCAGGGGCCCCCAAAGAGGTCAAGCCTCACGAGCTCCCAAATGATGGCCGATTCCTAGCTACGCCACTGCTCTTACTCTTCTTCTCCCATATAGTTACGCCCCTGAAAGAGAACATTGGGCATATTGTTAGGGTAATTTTGTCACCAATTGTTCTCTGACAGGGGCGTAACCATCGCCAATCACTATAGCATTTTTACAAAGCTTACATCGACTCACTCTGTCTGTCTGTCTGTCTGTCTGGTAAAACGTTTGAACATGCTTTTTCTCCCATTTCCCATTCTCGGATCAAATTGAAAGTTGAAATTTTGCATAATTATTCATAATCCGATGGCAATACACGAATGAATAAAAAAAAATAAATTAACCAGTTAGTTAATCAGCTAGTACTTATTCATTAATTTTGTTTTATATAGCAAAAAGGGAGCTAAACCTTGCTCATATTCAGAGAAATTGCAGTAATTACCGGTTCTTTTCCTTAGATAAGCTTTTTTTTTTCTTTAGCTGTTTAATTTCTTACGTACGGATAATAGTGTCTATCTTCCTTCGCAACTAACATGCTTAACTCTTTCTCTGCGTTATTATTTTCTCGTTTCGTTAGTATTATTCGTTTCGCTCATGTGTATTTCCCTATCATGTTAGGATTAAACTTCACTAACTTTTTTTTTATTATCAGAAAATCTTACATTTTGGTATAAAATTGTAGGAGAATGCGTGCTCTTTTTACACAACACAAATTAAAAGTTTATAAATCCAAAAATCAATTTAGTTTAATGGGAGTCGAAGCAACATTGGCATTGTCAACTAGGAGAAAAAGAGTTAAAATTCCTGTGTCCCATAATGCCACTTCTCACCACTGTTTTTATTGTCTTCGACCCTCTATTGCAGCTCTGTCATTAGGGAGACTGACATTTAAGGCCAGTACAGGCGGAGAGCCCGTCTCTCTTTTGTTTGACTCCGCCGTAAGCCTTACACCGCGTGATACATAATGACGTCATTAACGTCTGCTCCCAGTCGTCTAAGTGGGAATAAAAATTCCTCGGCCTTGTGGGGAATGAAATTTATAAAGATTTGAACATGTGACAGGATTCTCATCTCTCATTGGTTACGTCTGCTCCTGCATGGTAGGAATGACAACTCGTGTGTCATTTTACTTTTGATTTGCAATATTTCGTCATAAAACGCGTGGGGAGAGAAGGGAAATCTTGGTGGTTGAGATGTAGCCACTAATCTACGAACGTAAAGGGCATCAAGTTCGAACATATTTATAAGCCAAGATTTCTAGGTTTAGATTATAACGTTATACCAGACTTTATCTTATCTTATATATTGCAAACGTTACTTCATGTTAATCAATGACTTAAACTCTGCTAAGTTGTTGGTTTTCCTGGCTGATTCAGTCAACCCATTCCATTTTCTAATGCCACCAGGGAGGACGACTTTTGCCAGTTCTGGTGGTACTATACATTTACTGGAGGAGATTTTGCAGGCTACTCGATCATTGTTAGTTGAGCTCAGAAACAGCCTAAAAATATTATTTCACTTTGACTAAAGTATCTGTAATTTTCCAAATTATTTGGTCAAACCGGAATTGATAAATTTCACTTACATTTAATTGACGGATATTTTCTATACAAATTTCAATCCCAGCTAACTTAGCGGTGGAAGTTAATGTATGCAAAAGAAGAAAGTCAAAGTAAGAAAACAAAATATTGTGGTGTATGAGGAACTATGATAAGGGAGATATCACCAGCTATGATAAGGGAGATATCACCAGCTATGATAAGGGAGATATCACCAGCTATGATAAGGGAGATATCACCAGCTATGATAAGGGAGATATCACCAGCTATGATAAGGGAGATATCACCAGCTATGATAAGGGAGATATCACCAGCTATGATAAGGGAGATATCACCAGCTATGATAAGGGAGATATCACCAGCTATGATAAGGGAGATATCACCAGCTATGATAAGGGAGATATCACCAGCTATGATAAGGGAGATATCACCAGCTATGATAAGGGAGATATCACCAGCTATGATAAGGGAGATATCACCAGCTATGATAAGGGAGATATCACCAGCTATGATAAGGGAGATATCACCAGCTATGATAAGGGAGATATCACCAGCTATGATAAGGGAGATATCACTAGCTATGATAAGGGAGATATCACCAGCTATGATAAGGGAGATATCACCAGCTATGATAAGGGAGATACCACCAGCTATGATAAGGGAGTTTCTAGCCGACTTATGAAATGATATATAATCAAATAACCCCAAAAATAAGGCTTAACTACAGTGATTAACTACAAAACCGGACCTGGGAATGAAAGACCAGAAAATTGCTTGGTTTTTTGTTCGGGGGATGAAACTATCTATCCATCAACCTCTGGTACATCCACTCTCCCAAGAAAAAAAAACACCCACACCCACACATATACACACACACACATACAGCACTTGAACACACTTCCTCTCCTACACGTGGCTTTAGTCGCAGCGAATCCATCTTGAGGGCGGACCGGGCTCTGAAAAGCCACCACAAGGGGAGGTAAAGCTCAAATATTTATACCTATTATATAAGCAGACGATCTTGTCCATTAACTGATAAACTCCTCGGTGTTGCTTGCCGGGAAATTTAGTTCCTTTCACGTGCGAGGACTTAGGCTGTCTTTCTGTGGGAAGGGGCGATGGTCTTATTTTGAATCTGTGGGTGTTCCCGAAGTGTGAGTGGTAGGTGTACACCACGAGCCTCCGTGACCCACCCCTCTCTTCTTCTGACACCACTTTTTTTTTTATTGTCTGTGGAAATGTCTGCAAGTCAATTTAATTTTATACATTGAAGGAAAGATCCATGATAAGGGCTTCAGTTGTCGGATCACAGCCTCATCCGCATTTACCCCACCAAAAAATCAGCTTCACCAGATAAAACTGTACGTCTGCTAAGATAGCGCGCTTGAGGTCTCATCGTGACATCCATTGCAACTTCATCTAGGTCACGTGTGTACAGATGGAATGCTCTGCTAACTAGCCGTACAGCATAAGACAACATCTTGACTTTTCCGAAGAAAAGACGTTCGAGATATAGCATGTGGCTTGAGCCGGCCCTTACAGATGTCCCATATCTGAGACTAATATTTGTCCAGTTTAAAACATTAAACATTGTTGACTTGCGCTATAATGAAAGGGGTATTATAATCGCGTGTGTTTATATTTAGAAATAAACACCATGCCAGTGGAGTTACGAGGTGTAGCGACAGATTGCGAGCACACTCTAATATCTCCTTTTTAAAGTTTTTTTCGCAAAATTTTGTAACAACGATTTTCACCAGCTCATCAACCAAAGACTATAACATTTGTAATTAGCGCTCACCCAATTACAATATTTATCTATTTACATCAAGCCTGGCCAGTGCACGGATTTGTTTGAATGTTTTTAGTTTTTTTGTTTTGTTTTGTTTTGCAAAATTAAAGAAAAAAAAACAGCACTTTTAATGTTGAAAGGGATTAAATTGTTTCCTGCTCGTGTTTCTCACGTGCTGTGACGTCATTTCATGTCCATCTCCCACCCACACCGCTAGCCCCTGGTGTAATCAATCGTTATTGTCTAACCTCGTTAACAGGGGCGCTAAATTTTAAATATGTACTATGCCCTGGGTTGTAGCCCTTTCTTTCCAGACATTCTCACCCCAGTTTCCCTACAAGACATCGCTTTACCTGGCCAGGTCAGAAGATGTAAATATAATTAGCCAGCTAATTACCTTTTCCCCTTCTTAACAAGATATCTAACCGCCTTGGTTAATTTTTTTCTCGTTGAAGCTAGTTATTAGTAAAAATAGGAAATTCGGGAATTTCCGTTTTTTTTTTTTTTGTTTTTTTTATGCTGTCACGTATTACAAATTGAATTCTACTTTTAAATGGCTTGCCTAGGGGAACGTGACAAGAGAAAAAGGTAGTTGTGTCACTTATCTTAAGTCTGAATTTAATCAAAGAAAAAATGACACAAGAAATCGGAAGGTAAAATATCAACTTAATGTTTAATAAAATATAACTCGAATAGTACTTTTAAATGAATCATATAAAGTAAAAAAAAACAAACATTTACTCAATACAAAATGGAAGGGTTGACCAAAACCCTTTTACAAAAATGGCATGTAAAAATATTACAATACAATAGTTTGAAAATATAATTACAAATACAAGCAAGGCCTTGAAAAAAGAAAAATCTTAACTTACACGATCAATTGGTATACCACGCACGGGTCACGCAATGTCTCCGCTATTCTGTCTCACGGCTGTCTCCGTATGTCTGTCCGTCAACGTTACACGGGCGGTCTTTATATAATATACCGCGCGTCGATATCAAGACAAATCTAGTAATTTCTAGAACAGAATAAGTCATCAACACCCAGATCTAGAACGCTCTTCAAAGAGACAGAAGAAAAAAAAAACACCCTCCTTTCAACCAGAGGTACACACATAGGTCAAGGACCGGTCACTGTCTGTGTGGCTTGACTCACCGTGAAAAATAAAATAAAAAAACTTATTACACAAGGGGCAGACAACCTACAGGTCAAGAAGAAAAAAATAGTATCTAGGTAACAATGCCTAGATACGTAACAATGCTTTTGTTTTGTTTTTTAATCCGTACATACACATTTAAGAGAGAGAGAGAGAGAGAGAGAGAGAGAGAGAGAGAGAGAGAGAGAGAGATCGGGAATTTCCGATTTTTTAATTATTTTTTCTTAGTTTTTCAATACACGTACAAACACACATTTAGAGAGAGAGAGAGAGAGAGAGGGAATTTCCGATTTTTTAATTATTTTATTTTTAGTTTTTCAATACACGTACAAACACACATTTAGAGAGAGAGAGAGATAGAGGGAAGTTTTGGATTTTATGTTTGTATAAGGATGTTGTTGTAGTGAATTATTTTGAAGTACAAAGCACATTAGTGTAAGCATAATTGGTATTTGGGTTGCTACTCTCTTTTTTGACATGTCTCACAAATTATTTATACCGCTCTAGGCTACACTTCTGGAACGATGCATTCTGAATGGACACCCGTCCTTCTTATTAATAACACTTTAAGAGTCTTTATTTTCTAGCATACCTCAGTTTTTGCAAATGACGTCAGTTGTCGATCTGTTTAGAATTAGATCATTGGAATCTTTGGGTTTCTGCTTTTTTTGCCTCGGCCTTTTTTTTTTTTTTTTTGGTGTGGGGGGGGGGGGGCTGTCTTTTTTTTATAACAAATAACAAATAATAGTTATAATAAAATATCTTAACATCCAAATGATGAAATACATAACTTTTTTTATTATTTCTTGTCTCCCTTACTCTAGAAGCTCTTCTGTTTCAGTGTTATTCTTCTTTTCTGGTGAATTAAGCAAATTGTATTTTCATCTTTCCACTATTTGGATAACTATTTAGTCAAAGGGAGTCTTTCAGTATCACTTTCGTTGGATTTTGGTTCTCATTTTAGGATACCTCAGCTTTTTAACTTTTGACTTCAGTTGTCGAGCTGTTTACATCCTAGGAATCCTTGGGCTTTTGGCTCTTTTTTTTGCTTTTTTTGGGGGGGGGGGGGGGCATCGCCTCTTTTTTGGGGGGCCATTGGCCTCTTTATTGGGCTTTTTTTTTAATAAAAAGATACACATTTTATTGATAAGGGTACAAATTAAATACGTACATTTTAAAATATAATAATTGCAAACATGGCAATGGAAATAATTATATTAAGGTTGTCATAAAATGGTAACGTTGTAAGTTCCTTTGTACAGGTTATTCATCACATTGCATTTTTTTTTTATAATAGCATATAATTAATAATTTTTAAATAAAAGGTACTCAAATGTACATAATGAGAATATCAGCAATAGAAGGCATTTTACGTTGTTAAATAATTGAAATAACAGCAAATGTTTTATATTATGTAGCGATAGAAGAGTTTAATGTATAAATATATTTTTCTACAACTAATTCAAAGATAGTAGGTTTCTATTCTGGTCTTGGCCAAATGGCATAAACAATTATTTTAGTTAAATTATATCAATAATATCTACACATAAAAAAATTTGGTGGCTAGTCTGTCTTGTAAAATACTAATTGACATTGTATTATTATGCTATCTCATGGGCGTAGCCAGGATTTTTTTCAAGGGGGGGGGGGTGAACCCCTGACTCCGCCCATGTGCCATATTATTGGTATATATTTCTCCCACTTTCTCTAAAATTGTAAGGTTCTTTTTTTTGTCAAAGTATATTGTGTCTTTAAAGACACATTTAAAAAGTAAAGTTCCCCTTTTTAGACCTTGAGGTATATTGGGCAGATGATGTAAAGGTAATTTGTTTCTGTGGCCCGCGGTTAACAAGGGTGTCATGTGGCCAGCACAACGGCCAACCGGCTTTACTTTTCCCCAACTAACGTAAGGTACTTATTAGAACTGGCTGGACTCAGAGGCGCCCGAAGATTGAAATTGAAAATCCCAGGCTTCACCAAGATTCTATCTCCGAACCCCGAAGAGATTTGAGACAGGGTTGCTACAAAGAGAGGACCCCACGATAACCTGCTAACTATCTAAAAAAACGCGAACTAAAACTCTATGGCCATATTACAAGGTCATCGGGGATTGCCAAGACCTTCCTTCCGGGAACAGTACCAGGAAAAAGGAGAAGAGGCAGACAGTGAAAGTGCTTGGAAGACAACATACAAGAGTGGACGGGCTTGTCATTGAAAGAGCTTCTATCCAAGGCAAAAGACAGAGAGGAATGGAGGCGGCCGACAAAACTTGCGCGGTGCCTCAACGGTCCAACAGACTGAAGGGATAGGGATAGTATTTTATTTAAAATTAAAGTGTGTGTGTGTGAGTGTGTGATAATGACGATGATGAAGGTCTAAAAGCGCAGCACTGGACTCGCTCTAACGCATCACGAAATGCACCGCTAATAGTGAAAGAACAAATATTAAATTTGGCTGCATATTTCTTTTCAAATGCCCAATAATCTCCCTTGGCAATATTCAGGGGACACGGTATTAGCAGCCAATTTGGAATTGTGTCCCTTTTGGGGAATCCGTGTTCAGTTTTTTAGTGATAGATAGATATTTTTGTAATCTAGTTCTGATGCATGACATTCCTGTTACAATATTACGTTTTAAGACTTCGTTTAATACATTATCAATTATATGTTGTACAGTTCGGTGATCTTTTATATGTGTTGGGTGTTCTTTTATATGTGTTGAGTGCTCGTTTATATGTGTGGAGTGTTCGTTTATATGTGTTGGGTGATCTTTTATATGTGTTGAGTGTTCTTTTATATGTGTTGAGTGTTCTTTTATATGTGTTGAGTGTTCTTTTATATGTGTTGATTGTTCTTTTAATATGTGCTGAGTGTTCTTCTATATGTGTTGAGTGTTCGTTTATATGTGTTGAGTGTTCTTTTATATGTTTTGAGTGTTCTTTTATATGTGTTGAGTGTTCTTTTATATGTGTTGAGTGTTCTTTTATATGTGTTGAGTGTTCTTTTATATGTGTTGAGTGTTCTTTTATATGTGTTGAGTGTTCTTTTATATGTGTTGAGTGTAAAATGTTTGTTTGTAAAATGTTTTACATGTTTCGGATGTTCCTTCAGAGTTGAAGATAATTACTTCCTAGTCCAAACCTCCCGCAGGACGACGGGGGATGGGAGCGGGCAGGGTTTGAACCCTGGACCATCCATAAATCTGAACGACAGTCCAGCGCACAAACCGCACGACCAGGCAGCCATCCTGTGTTCTTTTATATGTGTTAAGTGTTCTTTTATATGTGTTGAGTGTTCTTTTATATGTGTTGAGTGTTCTTTCATATGTGTTGAGTGCTCGTTTATATGTGTTGAGTGTTCTTTTATATCTGTTGAGTGTTCTTTCATATGTGTTGAGTGTTTGTTTATATGTGTTGAGTGTTCGTTTATATGTGTTGAGTGTTCGTTTCAATCCCTCAGAGACCCCCTCAGTGTTTTTATCCTGATTGTCTTCAATAGATAAAATTTCATAATGCATCCTGTTATTCTGGTATTAAATGGGAAGGGGGGACATGAAAACTAGATAGATTAATACCACAAATACACAGAGACAAAGATGAAGGCAAATTTCTTATTTCAAATGTTAGGGCATCCCCAGTGCTATTTGAGCATATAATGGGTTGCCTGAATGGGTTGCCTAAATGGGTTGCCTGAATGAGATACCGCGGGGACTTGGCAGATTTTAAGTCACTTATATGCATGCATGAGTAGATTGACACAGGGTTACGGGTAGGACGTAAATATCTTCTCTTTTAAAGTAACGTCTGTAATTTATAAGATAAGATAAGATACTCAAACATCACAAATAGCGTTGTTGAATTCTCTCCCTTAATGTGTTAAGCGATAATAATAAATGATCAAGATGTTGAGACATCAAGTATAATTTATTTCAGAGGATCTGTAGCTGAGTGGTAGAGTGGTTGGCTTCGGAACCGAGGGTTCCCGGTTACAAATCGGGACCTTGAGGGTGCTACCGAGTCAACTCAGCTTTAATGGGTACCTGATCTTAAATAGGGAAGAGTAAAGTTCTGCAGGCTGCTTGACACACAGTGGGTCACGCAAACATTAATTACATCTTCTGCCCCATAGAATGCAAGACCTGAAAGGAAACCTAAATCACTACTAACATTTATTTCATCACGACACAGACCTTGTTCTCAAGAAACTCCCTAATTCAGAAATAAAATGCTTCAATCTAAAAAAAAAAAAAGTTTAAAACCAAAAAAAAAACAACAAAAAACTTTGCACCGTTGGCTGCATGACCTGTTGTGTATTTGGATGTTCCCCCGGTTCGACCCCTCCCTTCTCAATTCTTTAAAAGGTTTTAGCTAAGGTTGTAATGATCATTTCTGAACAAACTTTCTAAGATTTTTGTTCGAGTCTTTGTTTTCAACATTCTATAGACGTCAATAAATATTTTACGTTTCAATTCTTTTCAGAGTTGGTTAATGATGTTGGATTCTTGTTCACCTCTATCTCAGATTACAATTTAATTATTTCCTAACATTTTTATTCTAATGGCATTTTTTGGTTTACTTTTGACATTTCAGAATTTTCGGTCCAGGTCTAGAGTTTCATCTCGAATCACAGTTAGTTAACTGTAAAGGGAATTCTGCAACCAGAAAGAACAATATTTGGATTAACCTTTTCAACCTAAAAATCTGGCCATACAGTTTGTATTTCTCATGTGGATACTAACAAGTGTTTTTCTATTCGCTAATTCTTCGAGAATCATATAATGAGACTTGCCAGATAGGAAGAATTCATTCTATATATGAAAAATCGTATTCGCATTTACTAAAGGTAAGAGTGGAATTATATTTACTTTAACTATTATGTTTTCTTTTTTACATCTTTGGATTTAAAGAAAAGCCTTCCATACCTTTAATAATTATTTAATCAATGGGATAGTTTCCCACTGCTCAGAGGCGTAGTGAGCAAAAAGTGCGCCCCCTTGGCAAGGCACTTCATTGGCGCCAACCCCTACATTTTCCATGAACATCACATAAAAATATAGGCTGCGTGTGTCGCCCCCGTAAGGGTGGCACCCGGGGCATTGTGCCCCCCTTGTTCTCGCACTACGCCTCTGCACTGCTGTTTATCTTTGGCAGCATGAAAAAGCAGTCTTTCATTGACAGCAACGTACATTCTTTGACATTCTTCTTTTTTTTCCCCCTGGTAATGTGCCCTGCAGAAAGGACTTAGCGCTTTGTGGACTTTGTAAGATGGCCGTACAACCTTGGCTTGCATTGTTTTTAGTTGCTGTTTTTTTTAAATTTTTTTTTTATAAAGGTCAGATGGTACTTACCTGGCCCTATTGCCATTGTGATCCTGTTATGATTTCCTCATTTGGGATGTGGTCTTTGTAGGGTGGTACATAGAATCATTCCTATAAATAATGCTGAAAAAAACAGTTCATTTAAAAGAAAAAGTTTTTTTCTCTATCAGGAATATATATCACTCTTGTCTGCTGTTTGCTAGTAACTTCTATCTTTATATTTACCCTAAAACGTCGTCATCAGTTTCAGTCAAAAACATAACTTTTTGGGTTCTAGATTATATAAATGCCTTATAATGCATTCCGGTTTATCGGACCACATTGGAACGCAACCCGTTTTGGTCATAATAACCTGCTGGTTTGATTAACCGGATTCACCTTATAAACAGAGCGTTTAGGTACTTAAGAATTCGATACTAATAATCGGCTGGCCCGATTAATACGATTCGACCAGATAAAAAAAAAAAGATCTAGAATCAAGTATCCAGTATCTATCCTAAGCGCAACTTTTAAGTTTTAACAGTGGCGTTTTCATTACGCCAGACTCTCACGTTCGCTGTGGTAGACGATTCGGATAGACAGTTCTATTATCTGATTAGGGGTGACAGGGTGTCGGACCGTTGTGGCTACTGACATCCCGCGCGAAACTTTAAATAAAAATGAAACAGACATTTTTATTACTGGCACACACGCAATGAAACTCGGTGGTGCCCCCAGCTCCCCCCCCCCCCCTCAACATCTTTAGTTATTCCCCTTCATCTGTTTTTACTACCCTGTGTGGTCATGTCTAGTCTAGCCCTCAAGGTAGACAAGGGAAACAACTGGAGCTCAAGTGTCCGTCAAAAGACGTTAAAAATATATTACATGCTGAATTAAAAGAGTTCGATCCCTTGATAATGCCAACTATTCAAACATATTTTGATCGCTTTGTATTTGTGTATTATTGCCTTGTGGCAATTCTAGATTTATATCAAGCGATTCGCAATTAAACACATAGTGCCAACGATTTCGTTGAATAGAATTAATACATTTGTGAATATGGCATCAACATTATGAGTACCAAATAGTTTGGATTATAAAACTTGATTTTTAAGATAAAAACAAAAATTTACAAAGAATGCATAAGAAATAATGATGCAGTCTAAATGAATCGCAATTATAAATCAACAAATTGGTATATACAATATACAACACTCTTCTCATTTATATGCATACTTTTTTACTAAGCTTAGGTCTAGAAAATGTAAGAACCGCTCGGCAAAAGACCTCGCTTTAATTATTAGCCTTTAATTATTTCCCTTGATCTATTTAGCCTAGTTGGTACCATGTCAAGTGACTGAGCAACTTCCGTTGTTATTAGCAACGAGTGTTAATCTAGACACGTGACACGGAGATTACAAATTAAACGTAAACTTGACCTTGTAATACTAAAGTCTCTTGGTGTTAAAGCCCCTAAGTCTCTTGGTGTTAAAGCCCCTAAGTCTAGGCAGGGCGTGCTAACCAGAAATATCACTAGGAGCACAAATTACACTTGCCATAAACCAGCAGCGCCCAAAACTTTATCCTTTCTGAGGGGGGGGGGGGGTCACTTCAATTTCTGACACCCGTACCACAGGCCATATCGACAGAAATCATCTTCGAATGCTTTTGGAACCAAGTCACTGCGACGTCTTAATGCCGCAGTTTCAAGATGGCCGGATATCACCGCGTAACGGCTGGATATGACCCACGGGTCGTAGGTTTGGTTCTCATCATCCATGAGTCTTACTGAACCAAGTTACTGCGGATTATTCATGTAGGAGTCTTGAGAGGACCGGATATCAATGCGTTATGGGCTGGATATGACCAGCCGGTCATAGTTTTGGTCATCATTGCATGATTCGATGAAAAACTTTTGAGAGAAAAAACATTTTTTAATGGATTTCAAAAGCATATACATTTATAAACACGAGTATATAATATGTTCATATTTTGGGCGATCCTTTGAGATAAACAGACCTCGTTGGGAGCTAAGGCTAAATAATAACAACAACAACAAAAAAGTCATGGCATGCTAAATCTGACATTCTGGGAGCAAGACCGCTTTCTATTAGCAACAAAGGTCACAGAAGACCTTTAATCAGAAGGGCGGGGGGAGTTTAAAGGTCAACTGATATTATAGTCACTAGGGGGAAATAAAAAAAAATGAGGGCGCTGGGGGAGTAAAGAGAGAGCAACAGTTTATCAACAATACGCAAACATTGACGCGGCCCCGTGTCTCTGTGGAAAGACATACGCAAGGTTAGCTTCCGCGGCCCCCTGGATGAGATAAACATCTGCTGTAGACCCCCCCTCCCCCCCTCCCCCCCACTCCCACCTCCCTTACAGCTCGCTGAGACTGGTAACCCTAAATTTGTTTGCGCTAAACAAAGTGCTGCTTAATTGTGATAAGTTTTTGTTTTCTTTCCTAGTGATGTGAAAACAAAAAACAGCATCCCCCCCCCACAAACACACGCACGCACACTTTTCAACGCTAACGCCAAAGGCGTAGCTAGGGATTTAGGGGATCCGCTGGCTTGACCTCTTTAGGGGGACCCTGCATTTCGACATTCGACTTCATGGCATAAGATACTGGCGAAATATTTAATATTTAAGGTAAAAACAGTTTTCGGACACTCCTTTTAAGGGCCGCCCTCAAGTGGGGGCACGGGGGGGGGGGGGGAATTTTAAAATTGAGGACCCCCCCCCCCCCCACGTATATATATGCACACAGAAACGGCAAAGTATTTCAATAAAATTGTTACGCTGAAAGTTTAACCAGCTTAGATCACGCGGTCTTGAAGATGTGCATCTTCACCCAGCATGTTGTAATTAGTTCAAGACAGACAGACAGACAGACACACACATACACACACAAGCAAAATATTAAAAAAAAAATTAAAATAAAGCTTATATTGAGTGCAGGGAGCGCAATCTGCAATTGGTGACATATGTCTCACTTATATAATTTGTATCTCCTCTTATTTATATAAAATATAATTAATCGCGGCTAAATAATTAACTAATTGATTTATTTTTTTTGATCGATTCGTGTGTTGTCATCAACTCTGGAAATTTTTTTTATCTTGATCTGATGATGAGATATGTGTAAAAGAATCCACCCTGACAGACAGACAAACAGGCGGAGTGATTAAATATAAACTTGGTAAATAAGCATTTTTTAATACTTTTTTTAAGCTTATGGGAAAAAAATCAAAGCTTGAATAAAGCAGACATTTTCGTTTGAGTGTAAAATACAATATATATCTACGTCGGGAATTCTAACTATTTCCTCTTCC